>OZ038479.1:31846562-32351494 GCA_964036315.1 Acanthosepion esculentum | reverse complement strand
ATCTACTATGAGGCATGGGGAAGTAGATGCCAATCATTGACCAGTCAAAAGAGAGCAGAGAAATGAGGTGTGGGATCTGATGTGACATCTGTTATTTTAAATGTATGCAGTTAGTAACACTAATGCTGTCTCTTGATTGGTTGATTTTGCCTTACTCCACATTTCAGGTTTCTTTCTTTTCTAAAGTGCGTCTCTTGTCACCAGTTGCTTGACTGTGTGAATTAATTACAAACCTCTGCACTTAAGATTTTGCAGAAGGTCATCAGTTGTAGGCAAATTTCTCAAAATGGTGCTCAAGTTGCAGTTAAATAAGAGTTAAAGAACTTAAGATATCTGGTAATTGCAAACGCTTATTTCTTATTCTGTTGATTACCTCCTTTCACTTTTGCAAACATTTTTCTCTCTCTGAAAATTCTAAAATGGAAGAGAATTCCACCACTAAATTTCTACATATTAAACTTTTTTCAGTTTTCTCCTTTGCTATGTCACAATAAAGTCATTTAGTTCTGTTTACTACAAAAACATCTTCAATATCTTAACTGGCATAAAGAAAAATTCATTAGAAGAGGGATACCAAAGAAAAATTTTATTTCCAACATAACTTATAACTTTTAATACAGATATAGAGAACTTAACAAAACTGATATTAAATTTATCTGTTGCTCAACTAGAAACCAAGTAATGACCATAGAGAATTAAAAGTTGAAAATTTTTCAAAGATTTTCTGTCTCATTTACTGTTGGGCCAAAAGCAAGATTATTCTAAGAATAAATAGAAAGTATGAGTATGTCCTGACTGATTGGAAGCTGTAAGGTTTATATAATATTTTATTGTTTATAAGTGTTTATCTTCAGATAACATCCTTAATCCCGATAAACACCAATTTTTATCCTTTTAAAAATTAATGCAAAGATAATTAGTACAAAGATATATTTTGTATGCATTGATAAAATTTTATATCACTTAAAATAAAATATACAATATTTAAAGTGTTCATAAGTTCATATCAGAAAGTTCTGATGTTGCACGTTATTTATTTAGCAAATAATAGAGAAAAGGGTCCTTGTAAATGTCTATATATGTAAGTATCTTCTTGATAGCAGTAATCCTTTTGACTGTGGGATTTTTATGTGTTCTGATAATGTCGTGTATGTCAAAATTATTTCACTGACACCTTGGTTCGTTTGCCTGGTCGTCTCTGTCGCCATATTTGTCACAACGTTTTGGCTGTTGTACGCTCCGGCCTTCTTCAGGTGGTTGGAATTTCGAACCGAACCCTTTATTTCGATCACTGGGATAGACTGTTCTAGTTCCACGAGCCATGTTTGATGGATGTCAGTTATCAGTAATCTCCTGCTAATTTTCCCTCAAGGACACATGGCACAGTGGATAAAGGCGTTGGTTAGATCCTGTGACAGACCCAAAAGAGTGTGAGTTCAATACCCGGTTCAGGCAGTGGAGAACTTTCAGAGGGAAAATTAGCAGGAGATAACTGATAACTGACATCCATCAAACATGGCTCATGGAACTAGAACAGTCTACCCCAGTGATCGAAATAGAGGGTTTGGTTCGAAATTCCAACCACCTGAAGAAGGCCGGAGCGTACAACGGCCGAAACGTTGTGACAAAGATGAGGACAATAGTCCAACTAATGTAAATACTGTACAAACAAATACATTTCAAAATTGTCTCTTGCTTCCTGATTGGTTCACAGGTGTCACACATTTGACAATTTCTTTTTCTTTACCTACATTTAGGAATGATAAATTTCCCAAATTGACGGTGAAGTTGCCGTTAAAGAAGTTTATGAAGTCTGGTAAATGCAAAGACTTATTTCTTGTTCTGTTGATTACCTCCCTTCACGTTTGCTGTTTACACTTTAGCAAACATTTCTTTTTCTCTTTCTCTCTTTTTCTCTCTCTGCAACTTTTAAAATGGAAGAGAATTCAACCACTAAATTTCTACATATTAAATCTTTTTCAATTTTCTCCTTTTCTAACACTTCGTCCCCAGCCCCTCAACCTCTGGGGTCTTCCTCTTTGGGTTGAGGTGTCCACTCGGTCCGAACCGAACTTAGGGGTAACTGGCCATATGCTCCCTGAGTACCCGTAGATTATTTCGACCGGTCAACTGGTCAAGTCCTGCTCGCTGCCCACGCTGTGTTAGTTTTTAGATCCAGTAAGCGGGGTGTTGTCCATACGTTCACGGTCGACTGGGGATGGGAACACGGCTGTGAGAGTTGGCGCTAGGAAGATTAGATTGTGGCAAAATAAAACAAGAAATAATATCTGCAGAAGCCGGACAACAACGGTGGAAATATTGACGTCGTTTATATAAGAAAATAACATCAGAACAGAGGTTACAGGGAGAATAAAAACATTTAACATAAAATAAAAGACAAGATGCATCCAGCGAATTCCCAACAGAGAGAGGGTTTGTGTGTGATAAACACCTGGGGTAGGTTTATGATTAATAGTCCAGTCTCATATAGAGTTCTCAGAACAGGGGGCAGTCTTCTTTCTCTCCTCCAAATCTCTTGACTCACTGCGACGACAGTCTCGCGACTCTCTCGACAACAGTCTCTTTCCCCCAATTCTTGCTTATTAGCAAAATCTCAAGTTAATATAGAAAAGGATCAGCTGATCACAATTGACCCTCGGCCCGGCATGCAGCTACCATGAGCCTCAACTAATCATGCGATTTCCAAAGTGCCAAAAACTATCCCTTGACATGTAAACCTATTCTCTAATTATTTACCTTATCTCAATCACAAGTTCTTTTTGCTTCACCAAAATTATACTTTGGGATATCTAAACATTGATTCAAGTTTTTAATCAAAACAAATACTGTTAAACAAAACCAAGTATCTCGCTCATCTCCATTGTTTACTAGTGACCCAGGTTTAAAACATCACCTCCTGCCCTGAGATCATGTTTCTCATCAGTAAACAAACATCTTAACTCAAATTGTACTTTGATATATACACACTATTTCCATTTACAGTCAATAAAAGTTATATTTGCGTGTGTGCATTCATGTGGGGGTTTGTGTGTGTATGCCTCTCTCTGTTACACTTTGCTACGTCACAAAGTTATTTACAGGTTGCATGTTGGAGAAGGAAATGTATTTTTGTGTAGCCATCTTTGAATGTTTTACTCTGTTTAGTACAAAAACATCTTAAAGATATTTTAACTGGTGTAAAGAAAAATTCTTCTTTAGAATAGGTATACCAAAGTAAAATTTTATTTTCAGCAATATAAAAACTTTTAATACAGAGATAGAAAACCTAACAAAACATTAAAAATCGTATAAACTTGGTAGCTATTCCAATTTCAGGTGAATTTGGAAATTTTTCCATCTCATGCTATTAGACCAAAAACAAGACAATTCTACGAATAGGACAAAAAAATATGTATATATCCTGTCAGACAAAATGGTATGAAACTTATCTTGGTAGCTCAATCAGTAAACAAGTTATGATCATTAAAAGTTTGTTATAACTTTCAGCTATGTTTAAACCCATTGCCTGTAAAGAAACAGTGCTTCAAATAGGACAGTTTTTCTGTTAACTCCGCTACTAGTATATATGGCCAAGACTATCTTAGCAATTTTTATTTAAAAGATAAAAAATAAACCAAGTACAATGTGATAATTATTATTTATAATTTTATAAAGAAACAAATTTGTAAAGGAATACATACATAGAGAGAGCTTAACATAACAAATGGTGTCAAATTTATCTTGGTAGTTCAATTAGCAACCATATTATGACCATTCAAAGTTGAATTTTGAATTTAAACAGGGCCCAAAGGCAAATTTACATTTAAAAAAGAAAAAAAATATTACTAGCAATAGTTTTGAAAAAAAAAAAAAAATTATTACCAGCAATACATTTGACTCATGACAAAAACCCTCTTTACAAAAATACATCAATGAAATCTGATCTACAAACTGATTTCTTACAAAGAATACATATTTGATTCATACAAATCTATCCTGAAAATTTTGTTGGCATTAAATAATTCATTGAGTTTATTTAGCTGAGGAGTGTCAAAGGTTAATAAATTTAAAACTTGACACATGTCAGATTGAAGAACCGGAAGAAATGAAAATGGAGGCTGAAACAATGAAAATTATGGCAAAAATAATACTGTACAGGGGATGTAATATTGTGCCAGAAGTAAAATACTTCTAAAAATAGGTCACGAATATATGCACATGTACTGTCTGACTTGGTGGGGGGCAATGATTTTAAGCTTAACACATGATAACACAAGTTTGTTGTGGGAAACACTGTAAACAATTTAGTCATTTTAAAAGAAATATCTACCTTTTCTGTCGGATTAATTTACCTTTATTATTTAAAACATTGAAGTAACTAAAGGGTTCCTTTATTTAATTTTTGCCCTTGAAATTGCATTATTTTAATTTTCTCTTCACTACAAAAAACAATTTTGTTTTAATGCAAAATTCATCTAAAATGTCATTATTAAAAATTTACCAAAGATCATTTAATATTTTCTAGTTATATTGTTCTTCATAACAATGAACATATTGATTATAAAAAATAATTTTTTCTAACAATTTCTGTTTTTCTATAGCTTTTTAAAAAGATATTTTGAACTTTAATTTTACTGTTGCCCACAAACAGAAGACAAAAATGTAACTTTTTTGCCATATAAAATGAATGAAAAATTTATATGGAAGTTGACAAACCATAAAAAATGGTACCAAATTTATCTTAGTAGCTCAATTAGCAAATGAAAGATGACCATTTAGAAAATTTCTTAGAATTTTTTTTTTTTTCATGTGTTGGAGAAGGAAGTGTATCTTTGTGTAGCCATCTTTAAATATGTAGTAAATATGTTTACTACAAAACCATCTGAAAGATATTTTAACCGGCATAAAGAAAAATTCTTTAGAATAAGAATACCAAAGTAAAATTTTATTTTCATTATAACTAAAATCTTTTAATACAGACATAGAGAGCGTGACAAAACAGCAAAAATGATATCAATTTTAAATTAGTAGCTCAATTATCAACCCTGTAATGACCATTTAAAATTTTGTTTCATGTACTGTTGGGCCAAAAGCAAGATGATTATAGGGATAAATAGAAAGTATGTGTATGTCCTGTCTGATTGGGCGTAAATGATTTACGCTTAACACATGATAATGAAAGTTTGTTGCTGGAATCACTGTAAACAATTTAATTATATCAAAAAGAAATATTCATCTTTTAATCTTGGATTAATTTACATTTATTATTTAAGACACTGGAGTAAATATGTTTTGTTTATTTTATATTTTTCCTCAAACTTAACAGAATTTTATCTTCATTACAAAAAACAATTTTTTTTAAATTGATAAAATATTACCAGAAAGTTACTGTATTTGACGGCCTATAAGTTTTACATATTTTTTACTAAAAATATCCTTTAAAATTCCTTTTAAAATTTTTTTTTAAATTGATAAAATATTTAAAAATATTACCAGAAAGTTACTGTATTTGACGGCATATAAGTTTTACATTTTTTTACTAAAAATACCTTTTAAAATTTCTTTTAAATTGATAAAATATTAAAAATATTACCAGAAAGTTACTGTATTTGACAGCATATAAGTTTTACATTTTTTACTAAAAATATCTTTTAAAATTCCCCTGCATCTTATATGCCATATGTAGGTTTAAAATTCGTAATGGTCAGCCTAAATTAGCTACTTGGAAACTCCTATTAGGTTAGACTTTAGAGTAACTTTCATATACCTATTGTCATTATTTAAAAGGCTATTATGCAGATTAAAAGTGTTATCATTGAAAATATTCATGATATTCATTTCATCATATTTATTAGTACTTTGTTTCACTAAAATTATATGCAATAAATTCAAATTACATATTTGTAAAATATGTTTTATTTTATTTTTCCTTGAACTTAACAAAATTTTAATTTTATCTTCATTACGAAAATCAATTTTTTTTTTAATTTATAAAATGTTATTTAATATTTTACCACAAGTTAATATTTTACTCTATAATATTGATTTTCAGAACAAGGAACATATTGAATATAGAATTTAATTTTTTATTTATAATTTGTTTTTCTATGGCATTTTAAAAAGATATGTTGAATTTTAATTTTCAGGCCATCCTTGGTGCATGGCAGTCGTCTACATTGCCGTCTGTCATTGAGCAGTGGTAGGCTGTCAAAGCAAAAAGCATGAGGTCCAAGAATTGCCTGGCAACTCTCTGCGCACAATCTGATGGTCCACTGTCGTTTACCGGTGGTAGATGGCCAAAGTGAACAACTCCAAGAAGTGTGTTGACTCTCTGTGCATAATTTGACAGTCCTCGTGCACACAGGCCCATAAATAGAAATGTAACTTTTTGCACTGTAAAATGAATAAAAACTTTTAATAGAGAGGATGACAAATCATAAAAAAATGGAATCAACTTGAACTTGGTAGTTCAATTTGTAACCAAATTATGACCATTTAAAGTTTGTTTGGCAAAGGTTAAACTTTATGCCTGCAAAAAAATGTTTTTTTGTTGACACCACTATTACTGTGTACAACCAAGACCCCCTCAGCAATGTTTACTTACAAGATTGTAAAAATATATGAACCAAAGACAATGTGATATTTATTATTTAACATTTTATTAAGATTTATTAATCATTTGATAAAGAAGTAAATTTGAAAAGGAATCTTTTATTCAAATATTTATAAAAATCTACAAAATTATCAAATTATGTGAACCAACTACAATGCAATATTTACTATTTGCCATAACTATGAAAAGAAATTTTTTATTCATATTTTTATAAAAATATCTATGACCTATAGAACAAGAATATTTAAATAAGCATGATTTTTTTGACATTATACATTTTCTTCTCAAATTATTTTGTCATACCACTTTTTGTTTCAATTTTCCAATTTTTTTATAATCGTGAACTAGGATGCCTAAACAACAGAAATTTAAACACTGAAATTCTAACAATTACCGATTACCTCCCTTCCTCTTTTTTATTTTTATTTTTTTGAAAAACATAATTTTAAAATCTTTAATCATTAAGTCTTTAAAGCCTGAAATTCTAGCAATTATTGATTACCTACGTTCCTCTTTCTTTCTTTTTTTTGAAAAACATAATTTAAAAAATCTTTAGGGATCATTGCTAATTTTTCTAAAAATGACTACAAAATCTGCCAACAGATTATTTATTGTCAGCTGACTGATGAAGAAATTTTAAATGAAGAGTCAACACTAGCCAACTTGACTAGAGCAATTGGCAAAGCTAGTGAATTGCATTGTTTGAAATGGTTAGCACAACATTGGCTAATTGCCAATTGATTTGAACTTTATAAAATGGTAAATAATAATGATTTCATTACAGTTGGTACACATGGTTTTATAATTTAGTAAATTTTTGAAAATTTTGTTATACACTGAGTGACACGGTAGACTCGCCTGCACGTGTATAAATGAGAAAACGGAACGTGGAACTGACAGAGACAGCAAAGGCCATATTTAGCAGTTGTTTGAGACAATACAGTAGTAGCTGGACTTATGCTAAGAATGACTGAACTCAACTAAGTAAAAGACCTATTACAACAGTGGCGACAAAATGAGATTGTGGAAATTAGAAAAAAATAACTTTTTTTTCATTCTTCTACCAAAATTTACAGCTACTTTTCAAATGCCAGGCACAGGTTTGGGAAGCATTCTTAATCAAAAGAGAAAAAAAATTCAAGTCCAATGGATTCCATTTCAAATTTAATTCCAGAATTTAACACTTTCACTGCTACTCATTTGCTCAGTGCAATTAGATACAAAACTAACATGACGTAAAGAAAAATCTAATAATTTGCATGATAGAACAGTTAGAATTTTCTGTATTTTACGATAGATGGCGCAACGGGACACTCATACCAGCGGTATGCAAAAAAACGTAGGTTTCCGTGCTTATCCAGCTGGAGCAAGATAAGAAAAACGAAGATCTCCGTAGTTAGCGGCGGGAGGGTTAATTACATCCCAGAGGATAACCTGATATTTGAGGTATATTTTCAAAATTTTGAGGATTTCTTTGAAAAAGAATGTGCAGGGTGAACTGATGAAAGAAAAGTGCGACTACTACTACTGAGGAGGAGAGGAACGAAAGAACACAAAAGGTACTGCAATTTTATATTACCAAAAAAAAAAAAAAAAAAAAAAAAAAAGTGACATGGATTTTAAAACCGCGGTAAAAGTTTTGTTGACAATTTTTGGCAAAAAAATCTGTTTTCCATACCTGATACCAAGTTTTCAACTTGAAGAAAAAAGAAAGATGATTTTTCCATGTATGCAGGAATAGTGAACAGGGAATGTGAAAGGAGTAAATTAAAAGATTTAACAGAAGACCAGTTCAAATGTTCAATTTTAATGTTGGGTCTGAAGTCACACGAAAATAATGAAATAAGGATGAGAATGTTAGCAAAGCTTGAACAGGACACAAAGCCAAATTTACAGATAATGGCTGAGGAGTGTCAAAGGTTAATAAATTTAACACATGACATGTGTCAGATTGAAGAGCCAGAAGAAATGAAAATGGAGGTTGAAGCAATAAAAAATACAGCAAAAATAATACTGTTAGGGTTGTGGAGAATGCTTTTCCAGAAAAATTACCCGTTTAAAACCCCCAAAAAATGTTTCTGATGTGGGAAATTTGGACACAAAAATGATTTCTGCAGGTGGAAAAATAAAAAAAATAAAGAATAATAACCATGCTAAATGAATAGATTTTGTGAAAGTTAAGTCTCTCCACCCAAAAAAGAAGAAAAGAAAAAATACTTTGAATAGAAAATTTATTTACACCTGCATAAACAACAAAACCCACGACCCTATGATTAGATACGGGCTCTGATATTACTATAATTTCAGAAGAGACTTGGAGGTGGGGGGAGAATAGGTGCACCAAAGTTTTTTTTTAAACTTACCTTAAAGTAGGTGAAGTCAATTGAGATGTCTTGTTCCAAAACAAAAAAGTTAATGCAGTAGCATAAGTGACAAAAGGAAGACAGTTAAATTTATCATGTGCAGATTGGCTATTTAATTTATGGAATGGACCATTCAATTCTATTTGTGAGTCTGTCAGATGCTCAAATGTGAATACTGACAGTTTAAAAGTATAAAAGACTTGTTTACAGAAAAATTGGGTCTCTGCATTAAAGTAAAGGCATCTTTACAGATAAAAGAAAATGTGAGACCCCTTTGCTGCCACTGAGACAGTGAACTGGACAGACTACAAAACATGGGACTCTCCAAATTGGGCAGCACCCATTGTAATTGTCAAAAATACGTAATTTACAAGTGTGTACAAATTTTTCAACAGGATAATGCTCTTCAAGACAAAAATTATCTGTTACCATTGGCCAAAGAAGTATTTACCAAAGAAATATTCTGCAAAATAGATGTGTATATTCAAATTGAAATGGAAGTAGTAAGTAAAGAATTTCTTACCATGAATATGCATAAATGGTTATTTCAGTTTAATAGACTACAGTTTGGTGTAAAATTTGCTCTGGCAATTTTCCAAATTATAGATACTATGCTGGCTGGACTCAATTTTTCAATTGGATATTTGGATGATGATATGATTGAAACAGAACAAAATAGATACTATGCTGGCTGGACTCAATTTTTCAATTGGATATTTGGATGATGATATGATTGAAACAGAACAAAATAGATACTATGCTGGCTGGACTCAATTTTTCAATTGGATATTTGGATGATGATATGATTGAAACAGAACAAAATAGATACTATGCTGGCTGGACTCAATTTTTCAATTGGATATTTGGATGATGATATGATTGAAACAGAACAAAAGTCAAACACAGAAGCCATGTAATAAGAGTGTTTGAACAAATAAGAGAGTTTGGTTTTAAACTGGCTGAAGACAAATGCAAATTATTTATGCCACAAGTTAAATATTTATGCTAAATTATTGATAAAAATGGTTATAGACCAGATTCTGAAAAATTGAGGGCCATACAGGTTATACTGGCTGCTCCAAACAATTCTACATTACAATCCTTTTTTGAAATAATTAATTATTATAGTTGGTACATACCAAAAATGTAGTAACTGAGAGCTCCATTGAATGGGCTACTAAATAGAGATAAACAGTGGAATTGGTCAGCTGACTGCCAGAAGGCATTTGAAAAATTTTTTAAAATACTAACTTCTGAGTTTGCACTGATGCATTTTGACCTTTCATTGGAAATAATATTAACTTCAAATTTATCAATCTCAAACGAACTCAGATATCAACTGGAAATGCTATCATTACACAAAATAATGAATAGAAAGCAAAAATACTAAATTAAAAATTGAATAAAATACTGTGGTATCAAGGAAAAAAAATGGAAACCAATACCAAAACATAAAATGCCAAACCGACCAACTCTAAGCCACCTACAGTGATGGGCTACGATGTTGATAGGATATAATTTCACTATTGAATATTTGCCATCTAAAGAAATGGGACATGTGGATAGTCTGTAGTGATTAATACCAAAGTGTGGGGGTTTACTTGAAGATACCATCATTGCCTCACTAAAACTGAAGGTAGAAACAAATTATACTCTATAGAATAAAATAAGAGTGTTATCAATTACGAAAGAGCATATTAAGAATGAATCCGAAAGAGACGACAATATTATAAAAATGAGCAAGTATCTGAGGAGTGGTAAAAAAGAAAAAAAACAAATAAATTAAAAATGTTTGGTTATAAGAAAAAGTTACTTTCCATAGGTGACAAATGTTTTATGTATGGAGAACAAGTAGTAATACCAGAGAATTTGCAAAAACAAATATTGAAACAATTCCACAGCGGACACCCTGGGATCTCACACATGAAAGCATTGATAAGAAGTTACCGGAAGGGCATGGATCTAGTGAAGTTTTGCCAAGACTGTATGTTGACAACACCAGTAAAAATTCAACCTTGGCCAAAAACAAAAAAGCTATGGTTCAGGTTATATATGGATTATGCAGGACTAATGAATGGCTGGTACTATTTAGTAATAGTAGATAGTTTTTCTAAGTGGCCAGAGGTGGAAAGATGTAGCAGAGTGACAACCAGGGATACCATTAAAATATTACGAGAACTGTTTACCAGATTTGGAATTCCGGACACATTAAGATTATTGTACACTGTTTATGGCAGCTGAATTCAAGGAATTTTGCAGAGAATAGACCATTAAACAATCTCACTGTACCACCTGAGATCAAATAGGTACACAGAAAAATCTGTAGATACTTTTAAAAGAGCCTTGAAAAAAATTAAGGTGGGGCAAGGTGATGGAAGAGTTACCTCAACAATTTTGGGCTGCAAACTCCAAACCCAAACACACTTGATGGTAATTTGCCAAGAGAACAAATGTTTAATCGGAAAATAACATCAGCATTTGATAAACTATTGCCAATGAGTACAGGAAGGATCTACAAAGGCTTCAACAAGGCGGGGTATTTGATTCAGGGGGAAAATGGCCTACACAAGAGGGGCATATAAGTCAATTAAGACAAATATAAAGAAAGATATCAGACATAATTATTGGAGTGACTATGCAATTTTTTTCTGATACCGACTCCAATTGTTAAAAACAAGACTTTTTTTTTTTTTACAGTATGAGATCTTATATCCCAAGAAATGTGAACTTGCAATGCACATGTATAAATGTGAGAACAGAATGTAGGACTGAGGGAGACAGTAAAAGCCATATTTAGCAGTCATCTGAGGAACTACAGTAGTATCTACAGCTGGACTTACTCTAAGAGTGACTGACTAAACTCAAATAAGTAACAGACCCATTAGAACAAATTTAGGAATAAAAAAAAAATTTCATATTTACTTCTTTACGAATTGGTAAATGATAAATATTGTATTGTAGTAGCTGGTTCACATATTTTTATTATGTTGTAAATATGAAATTATTCTTTTATAAAAATTTAATAATTTTTTATATTCCTGGTCTAAGGGGAATATAATTTTTACATCTACAAAAATATTGAAAAATAATTTGTAAAAATGGATATTTCATGTACTGCCTATAGTTAACCTTCAAATTCTTGATCCTGGATCATAAATTCCTAAATCCAAAGCAACCAGATCTTAAAATCTAAGATTCCTGCAATTTATAGAATCAAACTGAAATTTTTGTCTAATAATAGTTTGAGTAATATGTTTTAATTTCAATATCCCAAAATTTTTCACAAAATGGTGAAAAACTTCTGTGTAACAGGTTGCTAAGTTAAACTATAACAAACAAAATAAGATTTGGGTATTTTGTCTTCCTGCAAGAACAGAATGTCAACAGTGAGTGGCTAAAGGCAATACTTTCAGACAACACCCCTGACAAACTAAATACTTTTGTTTGTGAAAAGCATTATCCATTTGGTGATGAAACTGCATTTATTAGAGAAAAAGTAAAACTCTAATAATTTGCCGTCAAGTGTATTACCATTCCTCAAGCAAAACCAAGAACTATAAATAAAACATCAGCACCTGTGTGAAACGTGAAAAACGATGAGTTGGAGTAAATTTCTAGAAAAAGACCAAATTATAAATTTTGAAAATTTATGTCCCAATATTGATTAACAGAATTTTGTGCCAGCCTTTAAATGCAAGAAATCAAACAGTCAGCTGTTTATCCAGTCTGTTGATTTTTTTTTTTAACTGGAAGTATTCTGATTTTTTAATAACAATTTTTAAAAATTTAAGTTTGAATGTTGCCATATTGAGATTATATATATATATATATATATTATAATTTTATCATATAGACAAAAACAGTTTACTCACTACAAAGATGCAACTTCGTTTTGGTGCATTTTTATAACCATTTTTGGTTCTCAATTGAAATGCACCAAAACAAAGTTGCATCTTTGTAGTGAGTAGACTGTTTCTGTCTATATGATAAAATTATAATAAATAATTATCGCTCTACTATCAGTATTGAGCCCTCTTTTGAATTAATGCTATGAACGTCAGAATTTATATATTACTTTCATTCTCATTGCATCGGGGATATATATATATATATATATAAATATGACGATTGCACTAGCATGAAACAGACTGTCGCCTCTAAGTGCTGACTTCCATGTCCACTTTTATATTTACACATGCTCTATCTCTGATATTGAGCACTTTATCCCATAAATATAGCACACTTTAAGACTATATTTCTTTATATATATATATACACACAGATATACACACAATTTTTCTCATTCAAAAAATTGAATATTAATGTTTCAACACAGGTCATAACAGTAACTTGTTCTTAAATATTGATAATAAAAAATTTTATCAGAGTATTGGAATACTTTGTTACACTTTGGTCATTATATAGCAGACTTTGGAATGATTTTAAGATACAAATTAGGAGAATGCTATCAGCTTTGACATCAAAAATCTCAAAATAAAATAACTATAATTTTCTTACTGAGGCATCTAATAAAATCCCAGAATATAAGGAACAGTCTATTCTTTTCCGTGACAAAGTTTATGTCAAAGTTCCTCTACATGGAGGAAATTCATTTGGTTTTGTTGAAAATTATGAGAATACCAAAAACAATATTGGGCATCATGGCAAAATGTTTAAATGGTGGACGTAAATTTTTGCTTCAAATGATCCCAATTGCCAAATTAGAATTTTATTTTTACATGTTTCATATATTGTGAAAGCAATCAACCAATTAAATGGTCAAGTAATTGTAATTATATTTGATAATAAGAGAATGAATCAATCTTTTTGTCAAAAAATTTGATAAGTCTTGGTTAACTAAAAATGGTTTATATTTGCTTTTTGATTTTGTCCAGTTATTTAAAAACATTCAAAATAATTGGATTACTGAAGCTTCTTCTGGATTAATGTTTTACTCTGAAGGCAAAAATAAAATAAAAGCAAAATAGGAAATTGTAAAATGTCTTTCTGAGTCAGAAAAAAACTCAGTTTGTTAAACTATCATAACTCAATGATATAGCAGTTTATCCAAAACCTGTTTAGCTTTCAATTGTTTAAAAATGTTTTGTGATCAAACTATAGCTGCACTTAAGACTCATCCAATATCAAATGAAATTGACACAACAGAAACAGTTCATTTCATTGAACAAGTGCTGCAGTTTTGGAATATTGTTGGTGTCAAAGAAGCACATGGTGGCATGAAGAAAAACGATCCACTGAAAAAAAGTGATATCAGATTTAGATAATCAAACATTTCTTCCTAATTTTGAAAAAATAATGGAATCACAGCAAAGCAAAAAACAAAAATTTAAATCATTTAAAAGGGATACAAGTTTAGCTATTGAACATCCATACAATTGTTTAATTGCTGTTTGTAGATATTTGCGAAGCAGTGAATTTAATTTTGTTATGCTTGGTGATTCTGGACATGGTTTTGGTGGTGCATATTTTACGATAGTACAAAATGTTATTGAAAAAGTGATTCAAGTATGACAGTTTGGAGAAAATGCAGCAAATACTTGATGCAGTTTTAAAATGCATCATTACAGAAAATATAAAAAAAAAAAGATTTAAACTGTAATAACCATCAATAAAATAAGTCTCGTTAAAATGGGGTTCACTCAGATAGCAATTCAAATTTCAGTGGAATGAACCCAATGGACAAAATGTATAATGCAGACCATCTTTTCGATTTATGTGCACTTCAGGTTGAATAGACACAGTAATATGGAAGCAAATGATTTACACAAGACATTGATCTATAAGTTGGTGTAATTTTCATTTTTTTTTTTTTTTTAAAGAGTTGAATTTCTATTGTATTTCATTCACTAATTTTTTCAATTCAAAAACCTTCTGTGAAAGATAACTCCAAACCTTAAGATCAACAAATGGACTCACATACATTTTTCTTTGATATGTGTAGTGAGACACAATTTTGAGTGCAACGAGTTTGAAAAACACCACTATGAAACTGTCAGCTTTGAAAATGCAGAAAAGAAGCTCCCATTATTGAAATACAAGGACGTAATTAAAAGAGATGCGAAATAAAAATGAATTCCCACACAAGAAAATGAGGAGAAAAGGTTCAAGTTTTCTACATAATAATTTTATGATGATGGCTTCAAACATAAACAAGATCTCAACAGTTGGACTTGGGGACATTTCCTTATTTAGACCCATTTTCTTAGTGTAAGTTAAGGAGGTCTAGGATACCTATTTGGAATCTGTTCATAAAATTATGACCAGTTATTCCATGCAGCCAAGTTATCAGACATTGTCCTGAGCAAAAGTTATGTTTGGCACAAACATCATATCTTGGTATCGGTGCTGTTTTATAACAAAGTATAGATAGACATTGGCACTCATTTGGGCCTGACAAAAATTTCAGTTTTATGTTTCTAGCATTGACTTTGAGTGATCACAAGCCTTCAGATGCCATGTACATACCACTGTTGTTGGTTTCAGTCTATAGGAATAACTGCCAAAGACATCCCCTCCCCAAATTTATAGACAAATCATACAGATGCATGCTGGGATTTATTCTTAGCCAATCAAATAGGCCAGTTCTCTGTCTCATCTGCCATAATTTTGTTCTTTCATGTCTTGAAGTCAGAATTCTACAATCACTAGTCTGTATCCCTTTTGTGTGTTAACAGCATTCTAATTTTGTGAACGTTTTGCAATATTCCTGTTGCGTTGCTTACTTTCTGCATATACCATGCCTGATCATAAAGTATCATGGCTGTTGCTATGTTAAAGGTGCTACTTGGTACAGATTGACCTTGAACTCTGTTACACATTATAAGGTACTCACACATTTCTGTTGTTTATAGCAGTGGTTGGAAGGAAAGTGTGTAGAGTGTGGTCATCTCATCATACCACATAGATTTCATCAGTGACCATGGATAGTGCAGCAGTTCTCTGAGCAAAGACAACATTCTCCAGGACCCACAAATCTCAACCTTTGTGACTTTTTCCTCTTCAAAAATCCAATCCCACTTGAAAGGAACAAGATGTCAAGCAAATCCAAGTAAATGCAACACAGTTGTTACTTGCTCTCCCCAAAAAAGGGGTTCCATGAATGCTCCCATCATTGGATACAACACTGGATAAAGTCAGAAGTCGACTACTTCAAAGGAGATTAAATGCCAAATTGTTATGTGTTGTAGTTTTCTTTTTATAGAAGCAGACATCGTATATATTGTCTGCTTAGTATTATTTCTGCCCTGTTCTTTCCTTTCTTTTGTTATTGTTTATTGGAAACTTTGACAATTGTCTTTGTTGGACATTTCTGCCAATTATACTTAGTTAAGTGCCACACATGATACATGCTTAGGCAATCATGTCTCTTTCAATATAATGACTGACAAGGCAGAAGATTTTTCCCATGGTAGGTTGCCATTTCTTTCTGCAGTAGACTGATTCCTAAGCAAAGCTAAAACACCAAGTCTGTCTTGCTATTTAACACATAGCTGGAGGGATAATAGATAGGTTCATACTTTTCCCAAGGGTATTTGTGTGTAAGTGAATATAACAAACTTGGCTGGGATTTGAACTCTGCTCTCCAAATTCTCATTCCTAGCTGATATCCATTACACCAACCCCAATTATACTTAACAATGGCCAATTATTCCACAAGCACCAAACCCTGTTTCAGAACAGAGAGATAGGCACTTGGACTTCAGCCATATTGGTTCTGAGTAGATCATGGTCCTTGAACAAATATGATAGCAGATTCCTTCTCTTGATTACTTAAATAAGGAAGATAATTCACTCAGGCATATTGCTGAACAGTATGTATGGTTTTGCAGCAGTGAAATCCACCCCAGGGTACTACAATAAAGTGTTGTGTTCGTCTGAAATAGACTAATATTTGGATAGTCAAGCCAGTTGTTTAAGCAGAATATTTTCTCCTGTTTTCATACCTACACTGGAAATAATAATCTCCCTAATTCATGTCCACTCTCCAGTATATGTGTGTGTTCATATAATGAAATGAATATATAATATTAAAGTTGTTTGTCTGTAATGTGTTGTCATATGTCACATCAAATGTGATTTCTGTGAAAAGGAAATTTCACAAATTTCATAAGAAAATTGTTTCTCATCACCATGGGTTTGCACGTTTTAATAAAGCTGACTTCCCTGACAAATGAATCTGCACTTTTTCTAACAATATGGTTACTCTCTAGTATGAGTTTTATTGTGTGTCACTAAATGTGAACTCTGGGAAAATGATGATCCACATATTTTGCAACAATATGGCTTCTCTCCAGTGTGTACTCGCATATGTCTCTTCAAACGAGCCTTGTCTGGAAAAGAAGATCCACATATTTCACAAGAAAATGGTTTCTCTCCAGTGTGTATTCGCATGTGTATAACTAAAGATGACCTTAATGAAAAAGAAGAACCACACACTGTGCAACAATGTGCCCTCACACCTGTGTGTCTGCTCATGTGATTTTCTAAACAGGACTTTCGGGTAAAGGATGATTTACAGACTTCACAGGTAAATGGTCTCTCTCCAGTGTGTATTCTCATATGTCTAACTAAAGATGAACTTTCTGAAAAGCAAGATTCACATATTTCACAAGAATATGGTTGCTCTCCAGTGTGTATTCTCATATGTACAACTAAAGATATCTTCGCTGAAAAGCAAGAACCGCATACTTCACATGAATATGGTTTCTCTCCAGTGTGTGTACGTGTATGTCCTACCAAGTGTGACTTACAGGAAAATGATGTTCCACATATTTCACATGAATATGGTTTCTCTCCAGTATGTACTCGAATATGTTTCACCAAATGTGACCGCTGGGAAAAGGAAGAACCACATATTTGACAAGAATATGGTTTCTCACCTGTGTGAGTTCGCATATGGCAAATCAGACCACTCTTTCGTGTAAAGTAAGATCCACACTCTGTGCAGTAATGTGACTTCTTATCCGAGTATGTACTCATGTTTCAGGAAATACGACACCCATGAAAAAGCTGATTTGCAACTTTGAAGAAAATGATTCCTCTCAAGCGTATTTGGTTATAACTCATCAAATGCTGCTCCTCTGAAAAAGATCCACATATTTCACAAGAATATGGTTTCTCTCCAGTGTCTGTTTATGTACCACAATATGTAAGGTTGAAAAAAAAAAAATGATAATCTTTACATTTTATGAGAATGTGGGTTTTCTACAAAATGTTCTCAAATAACATTTTCCCTGAAAGTTATCTTAAAATGTGAATTCAAATGTTCAAATTGATCATTTTGTTTCGTATAGTATATCCGTTCAAGACCAACCTGCGGGTGAAATGAAATGGAAAAAATGTTATTTAAGAAAATATATAATGCATCAGTAACTGGAAAAAAATTGTATCCATTTAAACTTACAATTTGGTGATACATATTACTGAATATATATTTTTTATGATTTTTAATATTGTTTTTAAATAATATTTAATATTGTTTTTTTAGACAATGCATTCTTTTGTCTCCCTCGAATGTTAATGAATTTGTACATTTTTGTTTTATTCTTTGTTTTTATTTCCTTATCTGTAAGAAAAGATTCCAAAATAGTCTTATAAAGTGGTTGGTTGGTTGTTTTTATCTTGTGGCATATCAACCTCTATTAGTTATTTGATACTCAAATCTAAATATTTTGTACACAATTTTATGGGTTCAACTACAGATATTTTGTACATAATTTTATACTTTCTGGACAAAGAATGTTTTTTAGATGATAAAATAATTGTCAATAATTAAAAAAATGTATTACACGTAATTTTGCTATAAAAATATATTTTTATACGTTTTTTTAAGTGCTGTATTGATTGTCATTTTGCTATAAAAATGTATTGTTGATTATTTTGCTATAAAATTTTTACTACAAAATGAATTGTTAGTATTGCCCATAGCTTGGACCTGAACAGGTGTTAACACCCCAGGTCAGGATGGACATGGAAACAAACGATAATTAACATAAGTTTCTGTATGCCTCAAAATCTCCACTCTCCTGATCAGAGGCCTTGTTTATCTTCGTATGACAATGTGGTAAGATCTCATGTTAGTAACCACATGAGAATGAAGACAAGAGTTGAATCCATCTTCTGGCAGATAAATATTATAATAAGCATAAAATGTTACAGTGAAATGAGTTTTAAAAAATACACTAAGCAAATTTTTCAAACCAGAACTGACATCTGTCACTTTTCACAAGAACAAAGAGAAATTTTTTTTCATATGAATTGTGAAACAAATGTAAGATATAAAAACCCTGTTATTTAATATATTTTTTCTTGTTCTTAAAATATAAGCATTAAGCACTATAAAAAATAATTTCTTGAAATTTCAGAAAATTTATTAAGGTGGGGTAACAAATAAAAAAATTTTTTTACCAAGATTTTCTAAAAATAAAACATTTAAAAATTAATTTCACTCATTTCTGAATAACACCTGAAAGTTTCATTAAAATTCCGCAATTATGATTTTTCAAAAAAATTTCAAAATCAATGTCATTTTCACAGCAAATTCATTATCCTGTTAATGCCAAAAAAAGAAACAAAAAAAACAGAATTTTCGACCAAAAGTTTGTAGGTTCTAAAGAGGATGAAAATAAAAATAAGTTTTATGTGAAAAAAATCCTTTGGTCTTTCAATAATAAAGATTTTGACAATAAAACCATTTCTATTAAATTTTTGACTTTTTTTTCATCATGTATGCTCATTTTCAGTGAATCTTTGGAGCTACCTATTTATAATGAATAAAAAATAAAATTATTCATTCTACAGTTTCAGAAAATTGTATAGAATAAAAAATCATTTTTAAACTTGTAGTTGTATAAAATCAAAGATAATTTATTTTTAAACATAAATACCAGTTTCTTGATTATTGCACTGCTAGTGTTCCATAGTTCTCATTTTTCTTTTTTTTTAAATTTTCACATGCTTTGTAAGTCAATGATTACAGTGGTGAACTACTGCTGTTTAGTTGACCTGTGATATCACAGGCTACCATGTGTAAATAAACATTATTTTCATTATGTTTAAGCAAAAAGTAAGTATTTAAAAAAAGAGTAAGGATTATGTTTATGAAATCCAGTCAGTTAATCCTCTAATTTACTAATTAAGTACCAAAATAAAATAAAAAATATCACTATTCATCCCCATTTTAAAATATTTGCAAAAATCATCTGATACAAATTACATTTTTAGTTGGTTTGGTTTAGTTTGTTTTGCGGCATATCAACCTCAATGGCTTATTTAATGTTGACAATTGCCGATTGCTAGTAATATTTATTTTCAAAAATGTATTGCTGCTAACAATTTTTTTCTTCAAAAACTCATTGTTCTTTCTTTGTTTTGTTTTGTGGCGTATCAACCTCAATGCATTATTTAATGCAAACAAAATTTTTATTGCTGGTAATATTTTTTTTTTCAAATGGATTGCTGGTAAAATTTTTTTCCCTTCAAAAATCTATCGCTTGTAAAAATTTTTTTGTATTTAAAAAAGTATAGCTGGTAATATTTTTTTTTCAAAAAAATGTATTGTTGGTAATATTTTTTTTTTCAAAAAATGTATTGTTGGTAATAATGTATTTCTTCAAAACCTCATTGCTGGTAATAACGTTTTTTACAAAGTATTTCTATTTTTACACTTTCATTGTGGGTTAAGATCAAAGTTTATTTTAATTATTTTTTTAAATTTTTCCTTATTTTTAGAACAATCTGAATTTTTATTTAAAAATCCTTGTTTCTTTTTGTATCACCGGAACTAGTAAAATAACATATACAATTTTTAGCACGTTTTTTTGTATGACATACATTCATTTGGAAAATCTTGCAAAAATGAAAATAATTGTCGGATGTTAATGAAACTTCCAGAAAGTATTCACAGATGATTGAAATTATTATAAATATCATTTCTTTTATTAAAGTCATGGCAGAAATATTTTTTTTAATATTTATTACCCGCCCCATAACTAATTTTATGAAAATGCTAGAAATTCGATCGCATCGGGTTTAGTGATTTACAATAGTTAAAAGCACAAGGCTTTGAGGAATGCAAATCATGTTTTTTTTTTTTAATTGAACCCCACGTACCTGAAAATCAGCTCTGAATTGTAACATACAAAACTCAATAAAACAAATATATTATTTAATTTCAAATGCTTTTATTTGCTTTCAGTTGTTTTTATGAATATGGACAATATTTTCTGAAAGCAAAAAAATTTTTCGATGAAAAATGAATTTTTAATACAATTATTTGTTATTTTTTAATTACAATAGATTTTTACATTTAAGTTGTTAAAATATAAAATTAGTTAAAAGCTGCATCAGGTTTTGTAAGTGTCCTTATGAGATAGATCTTTGTTAAGTGCGTTGTAAATTGTATCGTTTTGACTAATCAGAAGACCTGCAGTAATTAAGAAATGTAATTTTGTGT
Organism: Acanthosepion esculentum; assembly: GCA_964036315.1. Lineage (NCBI taxonomy): Eukaryota > Metazoa > Mollusca > Cephalopoda > Sepiida > Sepiidae > Acanthosepion > Acanthosepion esculentum. The sequence goes on along the minus strand of OZ038479.1, from coordinate 32,330,043 downwards.
TTATAATCGGGCTCTAATTATAAAGTACAGAAGACCAACCAGAATACAATTGTTGCGTTATTTGAGTTAAGCATTGTTCTCCGCTGTTAAGGCCTTTAATTTGGCGAAACACGCATGGAGAAATTAATTTGATTTTTCAATTTCGACTGAGAAGGGTACCTAAAAGTATCAGTATTATCTTATGAAATTTATATGATCTTATTTTTATATTAATCTCAGTTATGGCATTTTTTCCATAAATGAAATATCAAAATTAATAATAAAATGAATGGAAATACAGATAACACAGTAAAATGTAGTAAATGTACATAAAATTATAGTATTTTATATACATTTCTGATAAAATTTAATGAGAAAGGTACCTATAAAGTAATTAGATACCTTTCTTATGAAATTTAATCTCATTCGTAACAGTCTTGTTTTAATTTCTTTATAATATATTTTCCATAAAGCATCATAAACGTAAAGGTGAAAGCTAAGTACAAAAAAAACAAAAAAAATTAGAGCGCTAAAAGTTTTCCTTAAAAATAACGAGGTAAATAATTTGTTCACTTAAATGTAAAATATTTCACTTTTCTCCTTCCGTAGAACAAATTATCCTCACGGAATCCATCAATATGTCATTCAACACCTGTCGAGTGACGCAAAAGTTTTTGACCTGCATTGTTTTATTTTCAAATTACCTCTTTTCGGCGCAGAAGCTAAGTTAAGCTTGGTTCAAAATATTTTAAATAAACATTATAATTTCTGATTTTCTTAAAATAAGTTTTGAAGAAAATGATAATTGATATTTAAAAGAAACTGAAGATTTTCATTGATTCTATAAAATGGAAAAAAATGGTCAATTTTACTGACTCAAAAAAAAGAAGATTTTTAATGAAATTTTCGGACGTGTTAGGAACGATTAAAAAATGTAAAAAAAATACCACAAAAATACTTTGATCTTTTCTCTTAATAATAAACATTTAGAGACGATAAAATTTTGTTTTCGTCAAGTTTGGCGTCTTTTTCATCATGCTATGCTCTTTTTATAGCGATCTCGTGGAGGTACCTATCTTAACATAAACATTTTGATGATAAAATTTTGTTTTTATGTTTGGGGCCTTTTTTTTAATCATGCTAAAATGCTGTTTTTTTTTTTTTCGGCGAATTATTAGAGATTGCATTTTTTAATTTTTTATTTTAAAATTCGAAACAGATTTTCGAGAAATGATTTTTAGCGGTTTGAAAAAGAAAAGTGATATTTTATCTCTAAGGAGTCTTACTTTTAGTTTTATTTAAACTAATAAAAAAAAACTTGGGCGATGAAAATTTAATTTCTTAAAATTTCATGAAATTAAAAAAAATAATAATTTCATTCATTCGTGAATAAGTCCTGAAAGTTTCATTAAATCCGACATTTATTTGATTTTTGCAAGAATTTCCAACTCATTGCGTTTTTCCCCGAAAAAAAAAAAAAAAAAAAAAAAAAGGCGCTAAAAACAAAAAAAAATACTAATTATAAGACCGCTGACGCAAAAAAATTTAAAAAATAAAAAGTATTTTTAACAAATTTTGAATGTTTTAGGATCAAAAATATAATTTAATAATCAAAAACTCGTTTGGTCTTTCCTAATAAGAACATACAGAATTTTGACGATAACACTATTATTATTATTATTAAGTTCGGGGCATTTTTTTCATCATGGTATGCTAACTTTTTTTTTAGCAAATAGGAGGTGACGTACAAATAGAACCGAGATTTTTTAACTTCAATTAAATTTCGGTTCAATTTGAAGGCAGTTTTAATTATTTAAATAAAATACGTTTTTTCATATATTTTTTTTTTTAGGAAATGTTAAATTGAACGTTTGGAAACTATTTATTTATTTCCAATCAGAATGAACATCAAAAGTCAAAACTTTTGATTCAAAAGTGTTTTCAATGCAAATTCAAGAACCAGTGATAAACAGCAGAATGATCTGTGGAGATTTTTGTTGGCCCATTTACCGCTTTGATTTCTCATTTGCACCTTTATCCCGTCTTAGCTCATTCACATAATTTGGGGGTTGAGACATAGTGCATATTGACTATCTTTCATAAGGCCTTCCAAAATTTAAAAATAGATAACAAAAAAAAATTAATAAATTATTGATGGACAAGCAATTACGGAATAATAAAAAATCAGTCAGTGCTACTTTCCCCTCACGATTTCAAATAAGAAGATTTTTTTAAAAAAGTATTCAAAATTACTAATAGAATTTATTTTAATTTTATTTAATCATTATTACCTTTCCTTTCTTTGTTTTCAAGTACAGGTCGATTTGTTTACTTTACTAATTACTTTGTCAACTCGCACAATTTCTATTATATTATACGTTCTGAAAATAATTTGTGTGTATGTCTCGCTGCATATTATGTGGAAAAACAATGACAATGATTAAAAAAACACCATACCGTTTTCTTTCTTCTGATTTTTCTTTCTTGGGAAAAGTTAAAGTTCGAGAAAAAGAAGAAACTTTCTCTTCCTGACTTAATATTGCTACGTCTGTTTACATTTCTAAAGAGCGAAAGTCAAGGGAGATAATTCGGCCAAATCCATTCAATGGAAATTCACAAATATTTTTTACCTACTGCAGTATTTTAAGTATTTTCATATATAAATAAATATTCATGGAATCGTTATATCTTACGATAGCGTTTTTGATTTCATTTCTTTCCCATTAAATACAGTACATTAAAAATAATTTGTTTGAAACTAAGCGGATCAACCAATATTTATCCAATATGTTCTCATTTCTTTCTTCCCTCTCCCTTACAACAATCTCAGCCAGTGACCCTCTGCCTTGACTGGGTCTTGGGCCTTGTATCGGATAAACTAACAGTAAACAATAAAAAACAAAGAAAATCAATGTTCAGTCTCACATAAAATCCATAATTTCAAACGTTGATTTGGGTGGCAACAATTATCCTTATACAGTGTAACCCGGATATAAGAGACCCGGGTATAAGAGAAACCTGGGTATAAGAGAAACCTGGGTATAAGAGAGATTTTCTCTGGTCCCAAATTAGAGCCATACTTACCTAAACAAAATAGACCAAACCCGGATATAAGAGACTTCTCCGGTCCCGACAACTCTCTTATATCCGGGTTACACTGGAAAATTCATGCAACACGAAGCTGACCACATATGGAGGGAAAAGGGATATCACCGCTCCCTGTGGGATGAAGTTGAAATAATAGACAGAGAACATCACTAGAAAATATGAAAACTTAAGGAATTAGCACAAAAATCTCCTGAGCTGACCAAGCATAGAAATGAATACAATATGGGAACCAGTAATAAGAAGTGCTAGAGAAAAGCAATGATTGACAACAACAAAAATTGCAATATGATCACTGGTAAAATATGGTTGCTGAAACATTAGGTTTATAAGTCCTAGAAATTCATACACAGATGTTCTCAAGGACACATAGCGCATTGAATAAAGACGTTGGTTAGATCCAGTGACTAGACCCAAATAGTTGTGAGTTAAATACCAGGCCACAGCAGTGGTGAACAAAAACTGGGATAGTTGAGTTAAAGGGAAACAACTGAGACACCAGGAAGAGGCATGGCACGTAGAACTAGAACAATTTACCCCGCCTCCCTTGGTGGACGAAATAAAGGGTTCGACCGAAACGTTGTGAATATGGCAATGAAGATGAGGATAACGGTCCTAACAGTGTAAATAGTGCATCATACACCTCTTTAATATCATCTTTTAAAGAATAGACAAACAATGACTGAAATCTGAAATTAAGAAAAAATTGTATTAACAAAAAAGAAGGAATAAGAAGGGGGAAGAAAGAAGCAAATTTGAAAGGTGAAAAAAGGAAAGAATTTCAATATTTAAAAATGTTATAAGAAGTACTGTCCCAAAATTTCAAAGTTTTGAGAAACCACTTTGTAAAGATTTTGTATGCATTCACTGTAATAAATTTTAAAGCATTATGCCAAAATACTTTAAACTTGCTGTGATTATACAAAATCTTATAAGGAAACTACTGTTGAAATTTCATATGTATAGGATAAGTTCTTGGACTGTATTGGTATGAAGTTCATAAGTGAACAGAACGTCTTAGTAAATATCACACGACAATGTTTTCCTACTCATGTATGCAAACAGTCGATTAAATATTTTATCTAGTTAGTTAAAAATTGTAAAGAACGAATAAAATCACATATGCAAAGCGCTAACATATAAATTTTGTAGAAATTAATTTCCTGGCCTGGCGAGAGCTGTATTCTTCATTGCAAGATTGGTTTTGGCATTTACCGGCAATACAGCATTACCTCACAACTGAGGACCTTAAGGACATTATTTCTCAGGGTTGTTTATTTATCAGTGGTGAGCTCTTTTCCTGATATCCAACAATATCCTCCCACATTCACCAGTACCAAGTAGTTAACTAAAAGAAGATTCGGAAGAGATACAGGCGACTACGTTATTACAGCACAATACATAACAAAACACGATATATCCAAAGAGCAATGATACTCACGTGAAGAAAACGGAGTTTTTCTTTACACAATATATAAGGAACTTAAAGTACGACATTTATAAAAAAAAAAAAAAAAAAAATCAAAAAAACGTATTTTTATCGTAGAGTAATCTAAACACAGATGAACTCTATCTTTTGATACTCTTTTGGTCGAAAGACATAATCTTTTTTTGGTTGTTGATGGAAGTGACATGACGACAATTTTAAGTTAATATGCTTAATAAATTAATAATGCGAGGAATAAGAATTTCTCATTCTTCATTTCACGTTTTCAGTAGTGGTTTTGTGGAATCTTCCATGACAGGCAGTTAACCCCCGCTGGGAAATGCACTCTTCCTGTTGTAATTTTCACCACCATCATACTTACAAAATATACAACGAGCATTCATTGGTCAATCACCTTCAATCTAGCTCGCTGATTGGTCAGTTTCGACCAATCAAATCACCTACACGCGACAGGTCTGTTTTCGCGCCAACTAAGTCTGAGCCTGTCATGTGGTACAACAAATTATAAAAACCAAACACGAGTAATTCTCGCTCTCTTTTTACTCACTCGTGCGTCTCACCTCTGCTGCCAAAATGTGACCCTTAAAGAACTCCCGTTTTGACTAATGCAGTCAGACGTAGAAGAACATTACAACATTTCACGCAAGTACAATCTCTGAACTCTTACCAACTTGTCCAAAAGACAATCTCTAACATGCAACATACTCATTCCTCTGAACTACAGTTTAATACTTAATCTAATCTTATGAGCGCAAGTAAAAAATATTTCCTAATCAAAGAGACACAACTCTGTCAAACCTTTCAGTTTATATGCATGTACATCAAATACCTAATAAATTCAATTGTTATGTTTCGAATCATTATTTTTGTCTTTTAAGAACAAAACAATAGTTAAGAACAAAACAATAGTTATGAATGTTGTTAAGAAACAAAACAATAGTTATGAATGTTGTTTAAAATGGTGAAATAAACTTGTCTTTTTAGATTTTGTGTGAGGTAATGTTCCAGTTTGATAGACTGCAAGTTGTGGAGTAATTTGTGTGAATTTTGAAAAATTAAGTTCAATGTAATATTGTTTGTATTCAAAATAAACAGTTCAAAGTTTATGGAAAAAGCGTGTGTATATGTGACTCACGTTTTTTAATGTTTGAATGTCTGTCGCTTCATTGTTTGCCGACGGGAGTTTAGTTTGCATTGAATGAAAGAAATAGACTGTGGTTATGTTAAAAAAGGATTTTTAATTTATAGTCTGGACTTCAGGTGAAAGTTATTTTATGAGTGTCGTCACGTAGTGTGTAGCTTTCTCGGTTGATTTTTCCCACGCTCTGGTTTCTTAATTGTTTGTTGTTTAGATAAGCAATATGTGTCATGCGATAGGCTCCAGAAATGTTTTAAAATTTTGGTGCAACTGTATCTTTGGTCAGGTCAAATTAATGCCAGACGTGCGGACGTAGTCGATGACATGCTATGTGAAATTTTTGAACCAATCAAATTACGTTAGTTGTGTAATTTAAGTTGGAGCCTAGGTTTTGTTCAATTTTTTAAGTTTTGAGAACAATATAGAATCTGGATCCTATAACCTCTCCTTCAGGAGTGGGCTGGGTTTATTGTCGGTCTCCTGGGGCGTTTCTAAAAGGGGAAGTGCCGAGGAGGCTTGGGCAATCTTTCCACGTTATTGCCGTTCAAACCCACTTTACATTTTAAACCTTGTGTCACATTCGGTAGGCAAGGGCGCGGTGAAAATACCCTTAAGCACGGATTTTGGGAAATAACATACGTAAATGTTAGTTATAATAATTATCAACGTACCAAGTCAATAATTTCTACTCAAACGCTTACCCACCCTAAGGTCACGATGATAAAATAATATTTTATGTAACTGGTACTGGAGTTGATAATCTACTTATCAAGACTTTCGCGCTTTCATTGCTTCACCAATTATCCCCCTTGAATTTCGCTCTTCAGAAAACAAACAAATGAAACGTAAACAAGTTCATTATTTATTTATAATTTAATTAATTATTAATACTACCAACATTATTTTTTCCTAACTTTGCATTGCTCCACGGAAGACATAAAAAGACGTAAGTATATTTTTTCTTTGTTTAAAAATAAATGCGAATTTTGAGAATAAAAAGAACGATTTTAAAATTTCTTAATCGAAAATCATGATCTGGAATTAATATGCGATTCCTTCTTTAGAAAAGGCTACCAGCAATTCTACGATGTTTTCAATTTCATTAACTGCATCAAGATTAATTTTTAATTTAATCTAATCTGCTATATTTTCGTTTTCGGTGATCAAAGACTTGTAGCAAAATTGGACGCTTTGACAAAAAATATCAACGAAATAGAAAGTTTTAAAAATCAGTTGTCATAAAATATTTACGTCATTAAAAAGAAAGAATTGACCCCCGAAATCTGATATAAAAATAATTCTTTTAATTAATATTATTTAGAAATTAATAAAGTTACTTCCTGTCCCAGAAATCACACGTAAGAGCTGAAACGTTTAATTATGAAATAATTAATTTCAGTTCCTCTCCCCCATAAAGGTATTATTTTGAAGAAAAAAAAGGTGTAAATTTAAGAATTAAATAATTTAAAATCAATTTGTTTAATTTTAATTTAACCAAACTTTTGAACGTTCTAAGAAGCATTAAAAAACAATAAAACTTTGTTTTTATTAAGTTTTTGGAGGCATTTTTTCATCATAGTATGCTAATTTTTTAGAAAATCAGTGAAATAGGTACCTCCAATAATTCTCTGAAAAGAGAGTATAGCATGATGAAAAAAGGGCCTAAACTGGATAAAAACAAAGTTGTATCATCAAACAAAAAAAATGTTTGTTCTTATTAAGAGGAAAGACCTAAGAATTTTTTATTAATTTTTTTTTTAATTCTTTCTAGCACCCTCGAAATTATGGTTTAAAAAAAATCTTGTTTTTCTTGCGTCAGCAAAGGTTAAGAAATCTTAGCGTCATTTTTTGCGGTAAAAAACACGTTGTTTTGGAAATTCTTGTAAAAATTGAATAATTGTCGGATTTTAATGAAACTTTCATGACTTATTTATACATGAACGAAATTATTTTAAAAAATCTTGGTAAAAATAATTTTTTACATCTGTTACCCCACCCCGCTCTTAATGAATTTTCCAGAAATTAAATTTTGACTCTCTTCATATTAGTTGACTCCTTGGAGAATTTTATTTTATTTTATTTTTCCTCAAACAGTTAATCATTTACCAAACTTTTGCTCTAAATCGTAAAATAAAAATGCAATCAAACTAAGACATTATTAGAAAAGCTTTTAATTGCTTTACAAATGGGGAATATAAGGATTATCTTAAGGAGAAAAACATTTCAATGAATAAGAAATTTTTACAAAATTTGTTTTCATTTTTTTTTTATATTTTAATTAGAATAATGTAAGCTTTAAATATTTTTTAATCTTTTAAAATTTTGTCTTAATTTGTCCTTTTTAGATGATATTAATATTAAGTGAAAAGTATATTTACTAAACATAAATTGAAAAGCTTAGTACAAATCATGAAGGATCAATATTTTAAAAGAATTTTCAATTCTTATATGTATATAGAAATCAACATGTTTATACATGTCGATTTACAGTCAACCATACATGACATTATCAGAAAATAATAGCAATAACTATATTAAACTTAGACACAAAAATTTTTTAAATTGAGTAAAACATTAGATTAGAGAATATTTTCTTAAATTTTTCAGATTACTGAGTACTTAAAAATTATAAATAAAAGATGTTCACATTAATTCAATTACTTTTTTTTTAAAGCCTAAAGCCCCCAAAAAACAACATTAGATCGTCATCAAGCTATCAAACCCTCAAACCAACAGCTACTATCTGGTCAAAAAATGCATTTCTGTGAAATTTTAAACTGAAAGTAAATAATAGTTGTTTCAAATCAGATTGATTATAGTTTAAATCAGCTAATGTTCTTTAAAGTTTCAGAAAAGTATATTTTCTTTTTTGCAAGAATTTTTAATAAAGAGAATTACATTGTGATAAAAGACAATTAAAAAATGGTGTTAATCAACTATTTTAGCAAATAAAAACACCTTTCAGTCAATTTAAATTAGTTTTTAAAATACAGCAAAGTATTTTGCTCATTGAAAGTGTGGAGTGAGTAGCTATGTTCAAATGCAAAATAAATAACAGGACTGTCCAACAAACAGAATTAACAAAGTTTACAATAAAAAGGAACAGGGTAAATATGAAATAATAGCAAGCAAGCAAACACTATATGCAAGGCAAATTAACAGTAAGAAATCAAAAAGTTTACAAACTAATAATTAGTTTACAATAAAAAGGAACAGGGTAAATATGAAATAATAGCAAGCAAGCAAACACTATATGCAAGGCAAATTAACAGTAAGAAATCAAAAAGTTTACAAACTAATAATTAGTTTACAATAAAAAGGAACAGGGTAAATATGAAATAATAGCAAGCAAGCAAACACTATATGCAAGGCAAATTAACAGTAAGAAATCAAAAAGTTTACAAACTAATAATTAGTTTACAATAAAAAGGAACAGGGTAAATATGAAATAATAGCAAGCAAGCAAACACTATATGCAAGGCAAATTAACAGTAAGAAATCAAAAAGTTTACAAACTAATAATTAGTTTACAATAAAAAGGAACAGGGTAAATATGAAATAATAGCAAGCAAGCAAACACTATATGCAAGGCAAATTAACAGTAAGAAATCAAAAAGTTTACAAACTAATAATTAGTTTACAATAAAAAGGAACAGGGCAAATATGAAATAATAGCAAGCAAGCAAACACTATATGCAAGGCAAATTAACAGTAAGAAATCAAAAAGTTTACAAACTAATAATTAGTTTACAATAAAAAGGAACAGGGTAAATATGAAATAATAGCAAGCAAGCAAACACTATATGCAAGGCAAATTAACAGTAAGAAATCAAAAAGTTTACAAACTAATAATTAGTTTACAATAAAAAGGAACAGGGTAAATATGAAATAATAGCAAGCAAGCAAACACTATATGCAAGGCAAATTAACAGTAAGAAATCAAAAAGTATACAAACTAATAATTAGTTTACAATAAAAAGGAACAGGGCAAATATGAAATAATAGCAAGCAAGCAAACACTATATGCAAGGCAAATTAACAGTAAGAAATCAAAAAGTTTACAAACTAATAATTAGTTTACAATAAAAAGGAACAGGGTAAATATGAAATAATAGCAAGCATGCAAACACTATATGCAAGGCAAATTAACAGTAAGAAATCAAAAAGTATACAAACTAATAATTAGTTTACAATAAAAAGGAACAGGGCAAATATGAAATAATAGCAAGCAAGCAAACACTATATGCAAGGCAAATTAACAGTAAGAAATCAAAAAGTTTACAAACTAATAATTAGTTTACAATAAAAAGGAACAGGGCAAATATGAAATAATAGCAAGCAAGCAAACACTATATGCAAGGCAAATTAACAGTAAGAAATGAAAAAGTTTACAAACTAATAATTAGTTTACAATAAAAAGGAACAGGGTAAATATGAAATAATAGCAAGCAAGCAAACACTATATGCAAGGCAAATTAACAGTAAGAAATCAAAAAGTTTACAAACTAACAATTAGTTTACAATAAAAAGGAACAGGGTAAATATGAAATAATAGCAAGCAAGCAAACACTATATGCAAGGCAAATTAACAGTAAGAAATCAAAAAGTTTACAAACTAATAATTAGTTTACAATAAAAAGGAACAGGGTAAATATGAAATAATAGCAAGCAAGCAAACACTATATGCAAGGCAAATTAACAGTAAGAAGTCAAAAAGTTTACAAACTAATAATTAGTTTACAATAAAAAGGAACAGGGTAAATATGAAATAATAGCAAGCAAGCAAACACTATATGCAAGGCAAATTAACAGTAAGAAATCAAAAAGTTTACAAACTAATAATTAGTTTACAATAAAAAGGCACAGGGTAAATATGAAATAATAGCAAGCAAGCAAACACTATATGCAAGGCAAATTAACAGTAAGAAATCAAAAAGTTTACAAACTAATAATTAGTTTACAATAAAAAGGAACAGGGTAAATATGAAATAATAGCAAGCAAGCAAACACTATATGCAAGGCAAATTAACAGTAAGAAATCGAAAAGTTTGCAAACTAATGATTAGTGTTGACACACAAAAGCAAGTTCAGACAAGCAAATGTAGCATTCTGTCTTCGAGACAAGGCAGATCTGGACTAGGGGTATTGACCTTAGTCTCCCCACAAGGCAGGATGTGGCATAAGACCATTTTTTATGTAGAGAGATTCCAAGTCCGTAACCTTGGGCAAAAATTCCCCATAGATCCTACATAATGCCGCCTGGTTTGCCTACCTCCCCAGACATGACTCTGCCCTTCAGCATAGCCTCATTTGGGTTCCTCTCTGTCTTCGGACAGAGAGTTCGACAAGTCAGCCACGAGCCTGGCAGTGAACCACCTGACTCAGTAGATCGTGTCAAACTGCAAACTGGCCTAAGAAAAAAAATCTCAGCACGCATTTGCATACTTCTGCCTGTAAAAGGGGAGGGGCAAGTGTTTTGCAGTCTTTCTTTATGGGATTGAAATCAACAGCAAATATTAAATTTAATCTATTAGCTTGAAATTAAAACTAAAATAAAAGCTTCAAGAAAGATTTTTCATTTTTTTAAATTAATTTTAAACCTTAGGTATCTTTTTTTTTTATTATTTTGGAGGTACCTAGTTAAAAAAAACTCTTTTTTTTTTTGTTGTTTTTTTTTGTCAGCGGGTTAGGAGGACAAAACAGTTTGGCATATTTCATTTACTACACATTTATTATATCTGCATGCCAACAGCTTACTACTCATATTCCTTTTACCTTTAAAATCTTCTAAAGACTCTTACAGATCTTCTGTGTCATTGGTTTTCTTGGTTGTAAGAAACTTATTGTTGAAAGTGAAGTATACTCCTGTACAGTATCTCATTCTTATGTCCAGCTAGTTTTCTTTCACTGAAATAATTCTAAAATGTTTTCCTATTTCGGTAAATTTCAACATTATTTACACTTTGTATATTCAGACTATTGTCTTCATCTTTGTTGTTATCACAACCTTTCGGCTTGTAGTAGGATTGGGTCATAGTAACACCATATAGAATTATACACTTTCCTTTGCACTAAGAGTGTGACAAATAAAACTCTCTCTCTCTCTCTCTCTCATACACACTACTTCCTTTCCTTCAATCATTCCTATCCTCGATAACCTGGACATTCCTCATTTAGGTCAGTGAACGGCATAAAAAAATCAACCAACTACAACACATCCCACCAAAAATCAAACGGAAAACATAGATGCGTGAGGCCCAATAAAGAAGAAAAAAACCATGTGCGCTCGCAAGAAGTGGGAAATTGGTCCGATGTAGCAGTTCGAGACACAAGGGTTGGAGATTCATCCTGGTGTTAAACAGAAAATGTTCTCTGCGGTGATTAAATGAAAGCAGCTTGGAAAAAAATTATACTATTAATTGTGTACTAGTTTCAACCTGGGAAAATTTCACGGTTTTCCCATTTGAAATTTTTGATAAATCTTAATTCTTCAGTAAATGATTTAGTAAACTCATGGCTATCTCTACAACAATAAAATATCCATAGAAATTGCCCTGTTGCATCATTAAATATTTGAGCTTAACAACTTTAATAAAATATTGCAATAACAACCATAAATATAAATGCTGGTTGTTATTTTAAGAAGTAAGGGGATACAAATGAAAAATTTGAAATTGACAACTTTTCCATTTCACTGAAACAGCCATTAAACATGTCTGTCTTCATTCCTATCTTTCTTTTTCTTTCATTAATATTAACAATTATTAACATTCATAAAAATGAATGCTGGTTATTATTTTAAGAAGTAAAGAGGTACAAATGAAAAGATTTAAAATTGACAACTTTTTCCATTTCATTGAAACAAATATTAATCACTTCTATCATCCCTTCTTTCTTCATCATTTTCTCACTGAAACCAAGTACCGTTTCTGATATATCTTTTGACTTCTCACACTGTCAAGAGAGTATAGTCCATTATTTATGAGGTATTAACAGGAGGCTTTCTTTCTTTCACCAAAAGCAAGTAGTGTCTTGTCTTTCCACATGGTCAAAACAGAACAGTCCATTATTCATGAGGAATTGGCAGGATGTAACAGTCATGTGAACTAACAAAGGGAGTGACAAGCACAATTATTATATTATAATTTAAACTGAAGAATATTTTATGACACCAGAATGTTCAGCTATTAAATAAAAGTATTTTGCATCTCATCTGCTAAATAAAAAAATTTAAGTAAACAAGTGTGCTAAATCTATAACTTTTACCACAAGTGTTTGCTTTTGCCTTACTTCCACAAACTTGATATTTGAACATTGTTATTAATCTTTTTAAAAATTAATCATCTGACATCATAAATTCTTGTCACCCATGATTTGACTACAAACTGTAAATATTTTACTTTTATGTTGTATTCTTTTGCATTCAGTTTTTTTTTTTTTAGTGTAGATTTACATTTTTGGGGCTTTCAATAAAGTTTTGCCTCAATATGTTATACCTTTGCATTCTGTCAATTTTGCAATTTGCATTCTTTTTTTTATTTTTAAAATAAATTACTCCAAGCTCAAGCTGCACAATCTTCTCTGTCAAGCCTTGACAGAGTTCAGAAGCAATTACATAGCCTTGTGGATGATCAATTATTTTTCTACCAGGCAAACTATTTCCCACAGACAAAATGTTGCTGGCCTCTCGTTACTCTATCACAATTTTCATGGCAAATATTCAAACAAGCTTAGTTCCACCAGTTCAGACCTTCACAACTGGGACACACCATGCCACATAGACAGGGTCAATACATTCTCATACTTTTGCTGCCCTCTTGTTGTTCTATCACTATTTCCGTGGCAAATGCTGAGACAGGCTACAATCCTTAGTTTAGATTACTGAAGCTTCTTCTGAATTAATGTTTTACTCTGAAAGCAAAAAAATAAAAAGACAGTGAAATCGGAAATTGTAAAATGTCTTTCTGAGTCAGAAAAAATGTTTGTTAAACTGTCACAACTCGCTGACGTGGCAGTTTACCCAAAACATGTTAAGAGACAAAAAGCTTCCAATCATTTAAAAGTGTTTTGCAATCAAACAATAGCTGCACTTAAAACTCCTCCAATATTAAATGAAACTCATGCTACAGAAACAGTTCATTTCATTTAAACAGTGTTGCAGTTTTGGAAAATTGCTGGTGTCAAGGAAGCACATGGTGATATGAAGAAAAATGATTCATTGAAAAAAATGTGATATCAGATTTAGATAAACATTTCTTAGTGATATGAAGAAAAATGATTCATTGAAAAAAATGTGATATCAGATTTAGATAAACATTTCTTAGTGATATGAAGAAAAATGATTCATTGAAAAAAATGTGATATCAGATTTAGATAAACATTTCTTAGTGATATGAAGAAAAATGATTCATTGAAAAAAACGTGATATCAGATTTAGATAAACATTTCTTTCTAATTTTTGTAAAATGCCAAACATAATGGAAGCAAACCAAAGGAAAAAAACAAAGATTTGAATCTTTGAAGATTTAAAAGAGATACGAGTTTAACTAATTGAACATCCATGCAATTTTTTAATTGATTGTTGTAGATATTTGCTAAGCAGTGAATTTAATTTTGTTATGCTTGGTGAATTTACCCCAGACTAGAAAATAAATTTGGAAAATTAATACAAAAAGTGTCTGGTGGTGCATATTTTAATACAGTAGAAAATTTTATTGAAAAAATTCATATTGAAAACAATAAATTACTTCTTAAACTGAATGTTGATGTTAAAGAATACAATTTTGATCCAGGCCATAATTTCTTGAAATTTGCTGGATAAACATGCCAAACATTCAATAACGTACCAAACCTTAAAACTAGGATCTCTAAAGATATAAAAATGTCACTTTTGTTTATAGTAAGCTATGTTACAAGGAAAGATTGAATCACAGAAGAAGAAATATTTGATAATACAACATTTTATTTTCAAGAATATGGAAATTTTTTGAAAGGAATTGTAATTTAAAAATTCCACTGGATGCAACAGTTTAGTGGGATTTTTTCTGTTTTATAATGTTTGGTGTTGTTAAATCAAAAACTTGCAGGAATTCTTTGATAGAAATCTTTGTTAGTTTCTGAAATACGTCATTTTGATATAAAAAAACATCATGGGATTTTATTGTCAAACTAATTTTTCAAAAATTACCGTTTGTTTGATTCTACTAAGGTAACTCAAAAACCAGTACTAAAAGTTTTGAAATTATTTTTAAGTTTTATTTATAAGATAAAAATGTTTCTCCAATTCATATTAAGCCTGCGTAACGAATATCAAAAATGTATATATTTTCAAGTCGTAAAATATGTTCATGAAGTGACATTAAAAACTGACATACTTATCCATTCAGGGAAACATTTACCAGGTAATTTTTGTTTTTAATTTTCCACCATTTTCCATGTAATGAATTACCTCACCAAACTATCCTGTTAATGTAAACTGATTTTAATTATTATTAGAACTCTGTTTACTTGTAATATATAATATCATAGAGAAAAAATTATTTTCTTCATCTTCTGTAAAACAAAGGTAGACAATTGTAGATGTGACAAAATCCACAGAATAAAATTTACAAAAATTATTGCTTGTCTGTGATTCATTATTTTTCTTCAAGTATTTTCAGACTTTGTTGGTACATGATTTGGTAAAATGTTGAACTTGCTTTTCTGATTGTATTATACAACTACAGTGATACCTTGAGTTAAGTCATTTTTGGTTTTTCTTTAATATTATATGGAAAAAAAACTGCCTTAAGTCATTTTACTCAAGTTTATATTGGCCATTAAAAATATTACAAACATCAAAACACTAAAAATGACAAACACATAAAACAAAAAAAAATTGTATAATAAAGTATCTTCAGCAGATGTTCTTATTTCAAATTACTGTCATTGTTTTCCACTCCAGCACTGATTTTGAATTCAGACTTGATTATATCTGTGCTCCTCCAATGAATTTCTTTCAGTTGCATTTCATTTGTGATTTAGAATACATTTTTGCCTATGGCTCTGAAGAAAAGTCCCTGTGCAAGTGCTAATGCTAAGCAGAAGACTATATTGCTGGAAGATAAGGTGGAAATTGATTATTTTATTCAGAACACTGTACGTACATATTATAAGTACTGTAAGAGGCAATGGAGAGTGATTATTTGCATTTTATAGTGTAGTTATTTCAACTTGGGTCGTTTTTCTGACATAAGTTGTGACCTCTGAAACCAATTAACGACATAGGTTGAGGTACACCTGTATATATTCTATGCATTTATTCAATTAACAAATTGACTCATTATTTCTGCACTGTCATGTAATATATTCCTAATTTTTGTTGAATAAAGTGATGTTTTTCGTTCATTGACTTAATAGAGAACATTATTGGTTTCTCTTTATTCTGTACATTTGCATTTATGGGAATAAGTCAGTTTTTGTCTGAATTTCTGGAATGAGGAGTTATAGTTTATATTCGGACTATTGTCCTCATTTTTGTTGTTGTTATCACATTTCAGCCATTTTACCTCTGGCCTACCTCAGGTGTATATCAATCTTGGTAATCTAGGGAGTGGGTAGACTGTTCTCATTCTACTGCTCATGTTTAGTGATATCTAGTTCTTATTTTTATTTAGTACTGTTCAGTTATTGCTCACCTGATTCCACTGAGTACAAGTACATATTGCCCAACACAAGGATTGAGCTCACAGCCACTAAATTCACAAACTAATGCTTTTACCCACTAGGCCATTGTCCCTGTAGGTTACCCAGATTGATATACACCTGAGGAAGGCCGGAGGGTACAATGGCTGAAACATTGTGATAAAAACAGCAAAGATGAGGATAATAGTATGAATATAAATAGTTTAAATATGTCAATGATTGTCATAGATGTAAGGTGCTTTCTAATAATAGGTATAGTTGCTAATTAACTAATTGCTGAATATTACTAACAAGGTTCTTGCTAAAAAAAGGTTCTCAGTAATTATTTAGTAGTAATTTAGATCCCCACATGTTTGCCACCAGTCGCATGGCTGTCGAGCCTGTTATAAGTATCGCCTTGAACAAATGCCAATTTTAACAGTGTATAACTAAAGATACAGGCTTCAAACAAGTAGAAAACCATTATAAATGTAATGTCATATATGTAGTCTTGAAGTAAAAGAATGATAATGCTAATGGAATCAATATTAGATCAGACCAGCTTAAAGATTGGGTAAAATTGTGTTCTTGAAAACCGAAATTTTTTAAAAATCAGAATCACCTTAACCAAGGCAATAATGCGACTAAAACGCAAGGGGTTACAGAATGTGGAAGAATTAGGAACAGAAACATTAATGATGAGCAGAAAGAGAAGAGAGTAATCAGGTAGACAGTAGATTATGATTGACATTACATTTAAATATTTTGCAGATTAAAGTTGGCTGGAAAGCAAGGAACCAGAAGGGAGTTCCACAAGCAAGAAGTGTGAGAAAAGAAACTGTTAGCATAGAATTTATGGATACATCTAGCCAGATCAACTGTAAACTGATGGGATCTTGACACCAGTCTAGTACTGCGCTTAAATTCAAAAAGTCTAAATACCATAGCAAAGTATTACCAAACAATTACCCTGAAAGTATTTATAGAAAAGACACAGAGAAGCAACCTAACAGTGGTGGGAAAGTGACTGAAGCCACGCTGCCATATCAGAATTGAATTAGAATTGCTAATATATATCCCAATAATTATGCTTTTCTTAACTCTGGATTAAAATTAACAGAATATAACTATTTTGTTACCAAGAGAAACAAAAGTAGCCATATTGCTTAAAAAATTTATTTTTTTGCTGATTCCTTGGATTTTATCAAAGAGCTCAAGGTAAATAGCAGGGGGACCAGACCATATGTGGCAGCAATATTCTAAGTATGGATGAATGGTAAGAAAGATTCTGCCGAGACAGAGGGAACTTTCTTAGCAGCTGACCTAGCAATGGATTCAATATAGTCTTTCCACTTCATGTCAGCTGAGAATGAGAAGGCACAAAGTGTCACTTTCTTGGAGGTTAGCATCAGCCATGCTGATGAAGGGTGAAAAGTAGTAAACTTATTTAGGATTAATGAACGTTAATTTAAAAAAGTATATCAACTGTAATAAAAAAGAAAATATCAGTTTTACTGTATTATTTTTTGTATTTAAGATTACTATAATAATAATATTAATATAATTCAAAAATAAATGTTTCTAAGGAATCTTAAGGCAGATGGCTGTTGGGGCACAGAAGCCTAATGTCACATTTAACCTGTTGTGAAAAATAAAATTCACGGATTTGGACAAAAAAAAACCCCAGAGAGACACTAGAATGACAACAAAATCTGCAACAAATTTTTTATCCTTTAATAGTTGTGCTTAGTTAAATGTGTAACATCTATAAATCCAAAGAAGGATCTATAATGTAATCAATCCTGGCTGTCTCTCACTTTCACTCCCTAAAACCCCCTGCATACAAGTGGCATGTCTACCTTGCTTTGAATGAAATGATTATAAACGTAGGCAGAAAAAAGCAAATGTTAATAAAATAGCTAGGGTCACAAAAGCACTGCCTGGGGCCACAAATGAGGCTAAGCATGGGTAGTATGTGCCAGACCTATCATCTCTTGGAAGTGGTATTACAGTGTAACCTGGATATAAGAGAGATTTTCTCTGGTCCCAAATTAGAGCCTGTGTTAATAAACCAAACCCGGATATAAGAGACTTCTCCGGTCCCGGCAACTCTCTTATATCCGGGTTACACTGTATATCAAAGACCTATCTAAAAACAAATATTGGTGCCACTTGTGCAATATCATCCAACAAAGACCATCAAAAGTAATAATTGCTGCCATTGGTTGGAAATAAAATTTTGTAATATCCATCAAGTTTAATTTAAAACAGGTTTCAGCTGGCAATTCACTCAGTTACTAATTAAAATTTCAGTGTGTTGGAACCAGCAATATGAAACCAACTAATTAAAGACAAGACATTGATCTACAGCTGTGTTTCTCAACCATTTTTACTTCAGGGCGCACTTGTTTTTAAATCCTTCATTTATGGATGTTTTATTAAAAACGACAGACAAGGTACTATGATGAAGCTTTTTATTTAAGTTTTCTCGTGTTCGAACAAGCGTTTTCTTTTTTGGACACAGAGTGTGTAGAAACTGTGCAAATGTTTTATAATTCCGAGTGGTTTCAGCCATTATCAAGGATGATTTTCTTTTTTTTTTTCCCATTATAATTGGAGGGGGGTTGCGTTGTGTGTATGTTGGTTTTATCATTTCTGTATTTCTACGTTTTCTTTTTAAAAAATATATATGCATTTATTATATTTAATTATTTAAAAAAAATATTAGGAGAGACCGTTAAATAATGTAAGAAAAATACTGCTAGCGGATTTAAGGATTCTATTGTATATGGATTTCAATTTTACTGATTTGAGTGAAAAAAAAGAAATCCTGTTGTTTCAAGAATTATCTCCCTTGTCATCCGCTCCTTTTCATGTTGTGATGGCATCGGTATATACAATAATTTTACTTTATTGAACCCAGAATTTTTTACTTTTAAAAGTTCATTCCCTTCCATTTTTCAAATGTATACAATTGTCCTAAAAAGGTCAAATCAGATGAAAGGAAAAATGTAAGTTTAATTATTATCTCTACGAATTTGCAGCAATTTTTTCAACGAATTTACCTTTATTAGTTATTTTATTAATTTATGAATTAATCTTCTTATCCAATCATCTTCCAATATTTAAAATAATAATAAATATGTTTTAGTTTTATAATAAAAATTTTCATTGTTAACCTTTTTTTTTTCACGGTAAATGTTTTACCTAAAACAGAAAACTTGAGTTATTTTGAAAATTGCCGATTATTTTTTTTCTTAAAGTATTTTCTGAAATCGGATCGAAATTGTTTGGTAAAAATACATTTGGTATTTGTCAAGAATTGTTTTGTTATTTCTTTATTGACTTTCTAAATAATTTACAAAAATATATGAGGTCTCTTGAAGATTTGATAATTTTAAGAAAGTAAAACTACAAATCCTTGAAAAACAGAATTACGATGGCTGAATCAAGCCATCGTAATTCTGTTTAATTTAATAATTAAACTGTTTCTGTGGACATGAAAACGATTTAAAAAATGAATAATTATTCCTACTTTAACTTAGTTGAAAAAAGTGTTAAATTACGATTTTTTATTATTTTAAAGAAGAAAAAGGTAATATTCAATTTTTATAACAACTGCTACGTCCTTCCTAAAACTAAAAAAAAAACGGAAAACACATTTTTAAGTAATTTAAAAATCAAATTAGAAAAGTCTTCTTTGAAGTTAAATTCTGGATTCATTTGAAAGACTAAAAAACTAGTCCGCATAAAAGAAATATTTATTTCTGTATGTAATTTAAAGTTTTTATGCATTCTTAAAAAAAGACATTGGCAAGTTCACACGTCACTCATCGAACCGCCATTATAGACGAAAAATTCAAAAACAAATTTAAAAATCTCTTAAAAAATCAATATTTGTCCTAGAGATATATTTCGTGATCGTTTTAGTAAATTTTAATTAACTGGATTTTGTAAAAGTAAAGTTTACTTTTGGCTTAAAATCTAATGAAAATAACGTTTATTTACGCACTGTAGACTGGGATCATAGGTGAAACACAAAAATTGTAAACCCCTGACTTAAATAAAAACAAAGCGAAAAATTAAAAATACAAGAAATACACCATGCCTGTAGTACAATAATCAAATTGTTTTAAAATCTTTAACCTTATATAACCAATAGTTTAAGAAGATAATTTTTTTCTATACACTTTTATTAAACTTTGTAGAATGAATAATTTTATTTTTTAATTATTTTTTTTAAGTTAAATGATATTTTTGAGTTTGATTCATTAATTTTGTTTAGGTACATTCAAATAAACGTGATATTTAAGTTTTAAAATGAAAAATCTTTCTTGAAGCTTTTATTTTTGTTTTAATTTCAAGCTAATAGATTAAATTTAATATTTACAGTGAGCAAAATACTTTGCTGTATTTCAAAACTAATTCAAATTTACTGGAAGGAGTTTTTTTTAAATAAAAAATTGCTGATTTTAGCCATCTGTCAGCACAATGTAATTCTCTTTATTATAAAATCTTTCAAAAATAAAATATACTTTTCTGAAACTTTATTTGAGAAATATTAACTGATTTAACGTTTAGTTAATCTAATGTGAAATATTACTTACTTTAAGTAAGAAATATCGTAGAAATGTATTTTTTAACACAGCAATAGCTGTTAATTTAAAAATTAATTTAAGCTTGACTGATAGAAGTTTATCTAATTTTTTTATGGAGAATATATCTGTAAAAATTACTTGAGGAATATGACGTCAGCATCTTTTATTACATAATTTTGATCTACCCAGTAATCTTAAAAATTTAAGAAAATATTCTTCATCTAATGTTTTATTGAATTTTAGGTTGTTTGGCTTTAAATTTACTATAGTTACTGCTCTTATTTTCTGATAATGTTGTCTATGGACGTCTATATTTACAAAAAATCAGCATATTTAACAAATCAAAATTCTTTAAAAAGAATTTTGAATATTGGTGGTAACTGAATTGTAGTAAGATTTTCCATTTATGGTTATTAAATATAGTTTTTACTTTATAACAATGTCACCTAAAAGACACAAAGTAATACAGAAATTTCAAAGATTTAAAACTTTATAAATTATTATAATTAAAATGAAAACAATTCTCTTGCATTTTTTATTTTAAGATTCACAGTAAATTTTCAGTAACTGGTAGTCTTGTTTTACAAAAAGAAATTGATAATTTAAATTCTCCAAGGAGTTCTGCTTATAAATAATATAAACATTAAGTTATACAAAAATTAATTTCTCAAAATTTTATAGAATTAAATAAGTTGTAAGTAACAGATGTGAAAAAATATGTTTTAGCAAGATATTCTAAAAAGCAAAAGGAAAATTTCTAAAATAATTAATTTGTGAATAAGCCCTGAAATTTTAATTAGAATCAAGCAATTATTAGATTTTTGCAATAATTTTCAAAACAATGTGCTTTTCAGTATCTGTCTATATTTCTGAGATGAGGTATTATGTACACTAATTACATTATTCAAACTATTGTCCTCATCTTTGTCGACATATTTATTACAACGTTTCGGCTGTTGTACTTCAGGTTGGAATGTTGAACTGAACCCTTTATTTTGCTCACTGGGGTAGACTGTTCTAGTTCTATGTGTCATGTTTAATGGATATCAGTTATCTCCAAGTTCTCCACTGCCTTAACCGGGTATTGAACTCACACTCTTTTGGGTCCTGTCACTGGATCTAACCAACACCTTTATCCGCTGTGCCATGTGTCCTTGAGGAGATCTGTGTAAGAATTTCTGGTTATTATAAACCTAATGTCTTCAGCAATCATTTTTTTACCAGTGCTCATATTGCAATTTTCCCTGTTATCATTGTATTTTTTACCAGAACTCATATTGCAATTTTTGTTGTTGTTATCACTTTTCTCTGGCACTCTTTATTACTGGTCCCCATATTGTATTCATTTCTATGCTTGGTCGGCTCAGGAGATTTTTGTAGCCTAGCATATGTGCTGATTCCTTAAGTTTCTGAATTTTCCAATGGTGTTCTTTGTCTATGATCTCAACCTGATCCCACAGAGGGTGGTGATCTCCCTTTTCTCTCCATATATGGTCAGCCACCCCTGATTTTTCCACTTCCTCTCATGTTACAGCTTTCTGGTGTTCTTGAAGCCTTACCTTAAGGGGGGTGGCCTGTCTTCCCTTTATATTTCTTTCCGCAACTGCATGGGATAGAGTACATACAGTCTTTAGTAATGTTCTCCTCTATGGGGAGGTCTTACTCGGGAGAGATATCTGCAAAGTGTTGTCAAGCTTTTGAAGGTTGTCCTGATGTTACATGGACTGCAGATCCTTTGTATTTTCTCTGATAACCCCTTCACATAAGGCAGTCAGACTGTTTTCACTGCAAAAATGATGCTAAAATTTCCTATACTAATTTATGGTCTTTCACTGATGCAAGAAAAACAAGAATTTTAAACAAAATTATGAACATCCTAAATATAATTAAAAAAATTCTTCAGTTTTTCCTCTTAATAAAACAGATTTTGATTATAAAACTTTGGGTTTTTTTTTATTAAGTCTGGGTCATTTTTTTTTCATCATGCTTGCTCATTTTTAGCAAATCTTTGGAGGTACCTAAATATATTTATATATAATTAAATATATAATGTATTCCCTAATCTGTTTACTTCAAAATTATGTTACATTTAAAAAGACTTATTTTCCTGCAACAAAAATCATATATGAAGCAGAGATGCTGATAGGTGTTCATCCTGCATCCCTGATGCATAAAAATCTTAAAGGATGCAGTAACCTTCCCACGTCTGCATCCCAGGGATACAACTAAAGTTGAAAAGTGATACATTGCACAAGACCAGTATCACTAATATATTCTTTCTGTAACTGAACACAAATCATTTGTCAAACTAGATATTGATGGTAATTTGTACTGAGATATTTTTTTAAACATTTTGTATTTTTTTCATTTATTCTTTTTAAAACTATGACTGCAAAACGTTTTAACATGCAGAGATATATTTAAAATTCAGTTCACTGTTCAAATAACATTTAACATTTTAAATGTCTTCAGATAACAAAAAAATTCCGGTATGTGTTGGTACAGACTGTAAGAAGGCTAATATTTTTTGTAATTTTAAATAATAAACACTGCATTAATCATTTGATGTTATTCTTTAAAATACTATTTACTAGTTCTTCTTTTCTTTTACTTACTCTTTTCTTCATTTATTGGGTGGTGAGATGTGTGGGTGGCATGAAACGGACATCATGTCACTTTACCAAGTACTTTCTTAGTTTTTGACTTTTTTAATTCTTTTTTAATTTTAATTTTAAAAAACTTGTTCTATCAATTTAAAAATAAAAACTTTATTCTTTTATTTATAATTCTTAAAAGATATAGTTTTAATTGAACTCTAAGTGTAAATAATGTTTGTGTTTTTAATTTATTAATTTAAAAAATGTTATTCTATCAATTTAAGTAATTCAGAATGATTAAAATAAGCTTAGTCTGTAGCCCTGCAGTTTAACGCAACAATTTATGAAGAGATTTTAGTTGGAATCCATTGAATTTCCCAAAGACCCACCCGTGGGTCTCTTGGACTCACTCCATTAAACACATATCAACATTAATGATGAAGACAATCTATTTTTGATTCATCTTATTTTGATGATTTCATGTTCATACTATTTATGATTTAAAGTGTATTGTGCCATTGTCATGATATCATGTGATTCAAACTCAATTTTTCATTGAAAATCTAAAGCCATTTCTTCACTAGGCAAAAGGTTTTCTTGAAATAACAAATAGCACAATGTATTGGCCACTTTTATTGTCTCTAGCAGGAAAATGTTGCTGACTACTTTTTAGTGACAGAGAGAGTACAGTGGTTTACAGCCACATCAAATTGTAAAACTGGTTCCTGTACAATAAATGAAATTAAGTAATGTCAGTCCAGGTCAGTACCTAGATGGGTGACTGCTTGGGAATACCAGATGCTGTAAGCTGAATATATGGGTGGTGTAATGGATATTGGCTTGGTTAATTCAAGAGCTAAGTTTCAATTCCTATTGAGTTCATTATATTCACATAATTGCACAAATACCCTTGAAAAAAAGTATGAATATCTCCCCAGCTATGTGTTAAAGACTTGTATCACTAAACCATTATTATCTCAAAAAAATTTCAAAAATATAAAAATATTTTCTGGCTTTAAATAACCTGAAAAAGATTCATAAACTGTAGGCAACAAATCGATCAATCTCGGCTTTTTTTTCCAGACAATCTACTTGCTACAAAGCCTAAACTTCACTGAAAAATTTTGAAGTGTAAGACTTTTTTTTTTTTTTACAAGAAAATGTTGCATTCTTACTAGTTATTGATTAGTCAGTTAAGAGACCAATGAAAAGACTCAGTCACCTCTTTCTTTTCTTTCTTGTTGGACTTGTGTCTGACAATTGACCCTGTCAAATATATCTCATTCCAGACTTACGATATATTGCCAACAAACTGTGCGACTGTTTATTAGGATATTTTTTCTTATTAATCCTTAACTTCAATATATTCTCCTTTATTTTAGATTCACAATTCTACAGTTTACTAAGATATTCTGGAATTCACTGAAATTCAAACTATTCATATAAATTTCTAATTTCAAGTAAGGCAAGAACATTTAATCCTTAATTATATCTCTTCTTCTTTCAGAGATTTCAGATGTGGTGGTTAACAAATGTATTCTTCCAATGGCTTTGTGAATATTGTATCAAGAAACTAAGTTCATCATTTCAGTGCTGAATATGAGCATCTATAATCAAGATAATATTACTAGATTTTTTAATTTGTGTTAATGACCTGAATATTTGGCAAAACCTACAGTAAAAAAAAATGAGCTATGTTTTTTCTGTAGAGTGTCAATAGGTCCGAAAAAAGAATTATCCTGAAAAACTAGTCATGCAAGAACACATGGAGAATCTTTATTCATGTGAAGAATGTGGATTAGAATTGTCGCATATTTCACATTTGAAAGCTCATATGCAAACACATGGCAGCGATAAATCATATTCATGTGAAATGTGTGGTTCAGCATTTACAGCAAAATCAAGTTTAAAATCTCATGTGCGGACACACACTGGAGAAAAACCATATCCATGTGAAATATGTGGCTCAGCATTTACAACAAGTTCAAGTTTAAAAACACACATGCGGACACACACTGGAACAAAACCATATTCCTGTGAAGTATGTGGTTCATCATTCACACAGAGTACAAGCTTAAGAACTCACATGTGGACACACACTGGAGAAAAACCATTTTCATGTGAAGTTTGCAGTTCAGTATTTTCACGGAAATCAGATTTAAAAAGACACATACAAATACATACTGGTGAGAAACCATATTCATGTGAAGCCTGTTGTTCAGCATTTTCACAGCGATCCCATTTAAAAAGACACATGAGAATACATACTGGTGATAAACCATATTCATGTGAAGTGTGTGGTTCAGCATTTTCAGAGGGTTCAAAATTAAAAAGACACATGAGGACACACACTGGAGAAAAACCATATTCATGTCAAGTGTGTGGGTCAGCATTTTCAGAGAGTTCAAGTTTGAAATATCACATTCGGACACACACCGGTGAGAAACCATATTCATGTGACGTGTGTGGTTCAGCATTTTCAGATAATTCCAATTTAAAAACACACATGGAAACACACCCTGGACCAAAACCATATTCGTGCGAAGTGTGTCATTCAACATTTTTACGGAGGTCACATTTAAAAAGTCATATGCAAATGCACACTGCTCAGGAAGCATATTCCTGTGAAGTGTGTGGTTCGGGATTTTCAAAAAGTTCCCATTTAAAAACTCACATGCGAACACACACTGGAGAGAAGCCATATCAATGTGAAGTATGTGGTTCAGCCTTTTCTCAAACATCACACTTAAAAAGACACATGCAAACACATACTGGTGAGAAAGCATATTCATGCAATGTATGCAGTTCAACATTCTCAGAGTGTTCAACTTTAAAAACTCACATACTGACACACACAGGAGAAAAACCATATTCATGTGAAGTATGCGGTTCAGCATTTACTGCAAGTTCTATTTTAAAAACTCATATGCGAACACACACTGGAGAAAAACCATATTCATGTGAAGTGTGTGGTTCAGCATTTACACAAAATACAAGTTTAAAAACTCATATGCGGGCACACACAGGAGAAAAACCATATTCATGTCATGCATGTTCTTCAGCTTTTTCAAGGAGATCAGATTTAAAAAGACATATACAAATACATACTGGTGAGAAACCATACTCATGTGAAGTGTGTTGTTCAGCATTTTCACAGAGAACTCATTTAAAAAGACACATGCAAATACATACACGTGATAAACAATATTCATGTGAAGTTTGTGGCTCGGCATTTTCAGGAAGTTTGCAATTAAAAACTCATATGCGGGTACACACTGAAGGAAAACCCTATTCATGCAAAGTGTGTGGTTCAGCATTTTCACAAAATTTGCATTTAAAAAGACATATGCAAACACACTGCTGAGAAAGCATATTCTTGGGAAGTTTGTGGTTTAACATTTTCTGAAAAATTATTCAAATGTGGACTATAGTCCTTATCTTTCTTGTTATCACAACATTTTGGCTGTTGTACTCTTCAACCATCATCAGTATATTGATCAGGATAACCTGCGGGGAATTTTGAACAGAAACCCTTTATTTACTCTTCTGGGTTAGATTATTCTTGTTCCACTGCTCATGTCTGGGGATATCTCATCTAGTTCTTATTTTTAGTACTTCTCAGTTATTTCTCGGTCTGTTTGCACTAAGTCCAGATACACACTGCCTAGCTCAGGAGTTGAACGCACAATTACTATGTCAACAAATTTATAGACAAACACTTTAACCTACTGTGTACTCGAGATTGGAAACAGGATGGACAATAACAGAGCATTTCTAAAATAAGAACTAGATGAGATATCGGCTGATATACACTCTGGCCTTCTCAGGTGATATTTCTTGGAACCTCAAACCAAACCCTTTATTTAATCCATGGTGTTAGACTGTTCTAATTCCACATACCATGCTTTCAGATATCTTAGTTTTAGATAATTTGCCTTGATAAGTTTCTGTTCTCTCTGCCTCCAAGTCTAGCATGCAGATGGTGGAAGGCAAAAGCCCCACACATACATATCAGGACATCCAATCAAAGAGTGAAAAAAAATTTTTAGTTTATAATTAATTTGAATAAAGTGTTTATTTCATGTTTCATCTGTTTTTACATATTTAAAATGTCTTTCTTTTTCATATTTCTCAGTAACAGGTCCTATTGCTCGCCACTACTTGAGTCTTGGCAGCATGCAATCAAGAAGTTGGCCCTGGAGATCACCAAACATCTGCACGTCACTGCTCCAAGTTTTTGTTCTCTCTGCTGAGGCCCAGGATGGAACTCATAACTCTTTGGGTCAAATCACTTTTAGGATCAATCAACGAAGGCTTTTATCCACTGGCACACATTTCCTTAGGAAAATGTTGTGAATGTGACAATAAAGATGAGGACAACAGTCCGAACAATATAAATAGTGTAAATAGTTATAATACCTCATTTCAGAAATACAGACAGATGTAGAATGAGAAAAATGTACCCCTGTAGATTAAATAAAGTGTTCAGTTCGAGATTCCCTGAAAGTTACTGGATTGACAAGTATCTGATGAAGGCTGGAGGACAATGGCTGAAACATGATAATGACAAAGTGGAGGACTACAGTTCACATGTAAATTATGAAAACACCTCATCCCAGAAATTCAAATAGAAATAAAGATATCAATAATATTGAATAATCCAAAAACATTCGGTACAGGAATATCTAATATGGAAGAATAACAATTATTCAAAAGTGATATATAGTGACAAAAGTGATGCAAGAGAGTATGTCCAAATACCAATAGTTACACTAAACAATCCCTGTTCTTGGACTCAGTGGAAACAGGGCAAGCAATAACTGAGCAGTACTAAAATAAAAACTAGATGAAATATGGCAAGACATGGGCAGTAGGATGAGAACAGTCTACCCCCATAGATTAAATAAACGATTCAGTTCAAAATTCCTTGTGGGTTTACTCGGATCAACATACACTTGATGAAGGCCAGTGGGCACAACGGCTGAAACATGTAAATAACATCTCTGTATTTCAGTATATTTAGACAGCTTATGTGTAATAAATTAACATGCAGACATTGGAGAAAGATGATTTTCTTTTATATATACACACACGTGGTTTAGTTTCATGTAATTTAAAATTTGCATTCAACATCTCTGTAAGGTGAGTGGTTCAGCATTGTCACCACCTGTTTACACATGTAGGCATATTGATGGGTGTTTTGTGATGTAGACTATTTCGGTATTTTCACCAGTTCAGAAAAAGGCTTCCTCATAGTTGTTAATTACAATATTCAGTTAGTTGAAGGAAAGATTAGAAGAGAGAATATAAGTTTAAAATAGTATTACCAAATTTTTCATATGATAAGACATGACAAGTGATAAGACACCCTATAATGAGCATGGTATTTTTCAGAAACAGAAATATATGAGTATTTAAGAGCTTACTGTACTAGCAAGTCCAGGTCAACGATTCTACAGTGTCGTTTTTCTTTCTGTCATAATTCTGTGGGATTTTTCAGAAAAAGAAATATTTGAGGATTTAACAGCTTACTGTACTAGCAAGCAAGTTGAACACTCTACAGTGTTGTTTTTCTTTATGTCAATTCTGTGAATTTTCAGAAAAAATATTTGAGGATATAATAGTTTACTAGTAAGTCAAAGTTGCCACCTCTTCAGTAGGGATTTTTAATGGAGAAAGAAATATTTGAGGCTTTAATAGCTTACTGTACAAGCAAATCCAAGTCAACAATTCTACAGTGTCATTTTTCTTTGTTACAATTCTGTGGGAATTTTGCTTGCTTGTAGTGTAGTCCATGTTTTCACTTTTTCATTTACTTTAATTTCTCCTCCTGCTTCTTCCATTCTCAAATCATTTTGTCAGTGGTGCTGTGAGCTATACTGCCTCTCTGTTGTCATGTTGTTGAGCAAAGTCCATTACTTGTAACTTGAAATGAACCAGTGTATGCCTGTCAAATGAACAGAATGGCATCAAAAGCATTCTTTTGTGGAAGCGTATCCTCAGCTGAATGACTGCTGACAATATTGGTAATGTCTTTGATGACAGTAATTGGCTTGTCCGCCTGCAGATGGCATTAATAAGAAACTATCACCATAAATAAATATGACAGTAGGTACTGTTAGTTGACGGTACATTTTGAATTAATAGTAGGCCTGTTGTTTGTTTCAATAGTACACAAAGTGTGGTAATAAGGCTTGTACTCTTGGTGTACATATTGTAGTGTTATGCCCCAAAGGTTCACCAGTGAGGGGACAGTTATGGCCCCTGTCGGTCAACAGTTTTATGCATGCCAGCAATCCACAACTACTACTATGATATATTGCTTTCTTCATCTTTCTTACTAAGACCCAGTCAGTAACATTATGGGTCAAGATACCCAAGGCCTGTTCTGCTACAATAGTCTTGTTTATTGTAGCAGGGCAGGCCTTGGGTCAGTCCTAGTTAAGACAGATTCAGGGCTGTACAGTTACAACAAAAACAGTATTCACCTAAAGAACAGAAACATCAGCTTCTCTGAAGTGGCTCCACCACAGGAGAGAACCACCTTACCACATACTCCTCGATACAAATTCATGTATGGCTGTGAAGACAAGTCAACCAACTTCCCCCAAAAAAAACAGTCAACAAATATACATCAGAAGCAGTCAGTAAATTCGGCCACTTCAAAGACTCACCTTGTAATGGACTTTATGACCGAAAGGGGGTGGTGTAGTGTTCATATTTCTTACTAAAACCCAATCAGTAACATTACACATATAAAACGTAGCTGTCAGCCAGTATTACATGGCTGAAGTTGGGGTTTGTGAAGTTACTATATGGTATGCCTTGATGATTGAATGGCTTACAGGACTGGTAGGAAGCTGCCTATGGGTTATCATCAATACTAAAAAATATAAACAATATATATGGTATGATACTAACCAGATATACAGTATTTATGCGCAGCGTCAAAGGATAAAGTGTCGAATGAACTAAGTATTGAATGAAAAAGTGTTGAATGGACAAAGTGCCAAATGGAAAAAGAATCTCTATAAGTTGACCTTTCAGTGGTAAGACACAAGGTGATTTTTGAGGGTGGTTTTCAGAAAATGTTTCCAGTCGCATTTGGAATGACTGCAAAACACTCTTCCCTCTCCTTAACCTAAATTTCCTTTAGCTGAATTCACTTTTTGTGGCCTTTTAATATTTATTTTTAAATTTAACCTAAATTTACTTTATCACCATAAGTAGTAGTAGTAGTAATAGGCATCGGTTATCTTGCAAGATAAATGTAGCACCCTGTTTGGTCAAAATTCCGTCCTTTGCTGGTAAAACTGGAGTGATAAATTAATCCAAACATTATAAAATGGTAAATAATGCTTTACTTATGGTTGGTTCACATATTTTAATAATTTAGTAAACATTTATTGTGACATCTACTTGGGCATTCTGGGGTCAGCTCTTAATCACTGCCAGCAATATGTGACCCAGTTAATCAGCGGTCATTGCTAACCAGCAGGATCCTTTAGTCAAGGTACCAAATGGGATGGTCGATTCTAATGGCACGAATATGTAACAGCTTCACACCAAATGCAACCGGTTCGACACCAGCTCTATCGTTCTCAGCTCACTTCCAATGACTGGTTACTGAAGTAACTACCTTGATTTCAAATCTAACCTACCCACATTGTGATTTGGATCTTAAGTTGACAAGATCAATCTGACACCGGGCGCCATCATGCAAGGTGAGACTAAACTGAAAGTGACAGCACACAAACAAAAAGAAATAAATGGAAACCAAAAAGGTTCAGGTATGTTTAAAAAAAAGCAAATCAACTTTTATCAGTCTGTTCTATACAGGAGTATGTGTTTTTCCTAACCTGTTTCTTCTGAGAGTGACACTATTATACTTCTAGACAAGTTCTGGTCTTCTAAGTCAACTGATTTAGTTTTTAGGCGCTGGCTTAGCTTCGTTGGTCAGTATAACTTGCAGTTTGTAGAAAGGCAAAATTGGAGGTTTTTGTGTTGGCAGAAGTCATGGAATCTCTCAGTCAGCTCTCTCCAACTGCTGACTGGTGAAATGCCCGAGGGTGCTCACTTATATGGTCTTCAACAAAAACCCAGTTCACGGTTAGACACAGCCTGACATTTTCGGTGAATCCCTGATTTCCAACAAGGGTCCCTTTGTTGTCTGGCTAGGAAAACTAATTACTTCCCATTTTTAGAAAATTAATTACTTCCTATTCCTGGGGGGATCCATGAGGAGAGGTTGCAGGATAGCTATCCTCCTAAATTCCTTCCTCACATTGGTACCTCACACCAATTCCTTTCGGTGGGCATTAGTAACTTCTACGTCTGTCTTACTATTTTACCTCTACCTATTACCACTGCTGCCACACAACTAATGGAATCTTGGTCATGCTGGTGTGGCTAAGCTTACTTCATTAATTAACTCTTTGATACTTCTGCTTATTCAGGATTTCTTATCCTGTTCCCAGATCATGAGCGGTTTAGAATTACCAACTGGAACTTTGTTTACACAAATACTTTTTGTGCCCTGCCAAAATTTCTACAATTAACACATGGCTCTCTTGTCTGGCCACTTCCTCGGTCACATTACCTGTGTACACATTATCTGTTCACTCTCAAACAATATCCTCATCGATTCTGGTTATTTTGTGTTTTCTTAACCAGCACTTTTAACGACCATCATTAATCAATTGTCAGAGATCACCACATTGCCTTTTTGTGAAATTATCATTGACGCAATTCTTCAGTATCTTGAGAAAAATAGACTTTTTGAAAAAATCTTATGTTGATCGGGATATCTCTTAACCCTTCTTTTCTGTTTTCACCATTTCCCGTTCAATTTTTATGGCTAATTAGTTAATTAATTACCATAGCTAAATAGTGTCACACCTGAATAAAAATTTGTTTACATATTTATAAACTGGTAAATGATAAAATTGCATAGAATTAGTTTTAATACAATTGTATTAGTTTTTAGAATGTTGTAAATATATAATTATTCTTGTAACTAAACAATCTAATAAATAGTGTTTAATATTTTTGCTGTAAATTCTCAAGAATATATATAAATTCACTTTCATTATATGTTTAGCTTTTATTCCAATTCTAATCATTGCTTTTTAAAACAATAAACATTACTGAGAACTGAAGATAGTTAAAATAATAACCATGTCAATGGGAAAACTTTCCTTTGTGACACTTTCTTCTGCGTACTCAGAGCAAGACATTTTGGTAAAAATTCTCTGTCACATAGGATTCTAAAATAACGTATCCAATTCTATCTGAGTTTTGTAGAATTTTAGTTAACATATTAATCATGTTATCACAACTTCCTTGTGGGTGTGGGACTGGGTTGGTAATTTCAGTCATACTGGATTTTACTGAATATTGGTTTATTCTTCTCAGTGCCTTCTTCACAAGTATTCTATAGGTTCAAATTCACATTTTCAAACTGAACTTTTTCCATCAGATTCCAACCAGATCAACCACTTTCCATATCTTTCTCTGTAGGGAACTACCGCAAAAAGAGCAAATGGTTGCATGCATTTTTGCAGCAGTCAAGAACAAAGATCACTTACCTCAAAGTTGCAGACAGCAGGTAGCACTCTGTGTTAAGAGAAAATAATGAAAAAAGGTTGAAGTACCTTGTTTTTAAACATGTCCCCTATGTGAATTGGTTGGTTCTTTGGTCAATCAGTATTAGTTTAATGTAATGTGCAGATTGGCTGGTTCTTTGGCCAATCAGTGGCAATCTCAAGACAAGAGTGGAGGTAGGATTCATGTTGGTGACAGTTGTGCTGTTGGTACCATTGTCCAGAATGTTGAAGTATAGTGAGGATTTGTGACAGTGAAGTTTTTTTCTCCTACATTCTCCATCTAATATCTCTACTCCTTTGCTCAGAATTACCGAGATTCTCAATGCCTTAAGTCACTAAACAACATTTTATACACTTGTAGTGGACCATGGGGTGAAAGTGAGGATGATATCTCTGGGCTAAGATTTCCTGCTAGTCGGTCCAGCTACATAGGAATGTTGGACTTTAATGGAGTCCAAAGAAGATAAAGAAACAAACAAGACCGATATACATGTATGCAAACAAATATATATTAATAACAAATTACAATGACATGAAGACATGAAAGTTACAGAGTGTTGGTATGGAGAAGTTATTGTGTGTGTGTTGAGTGTCCATACGTATATTGTTTTTAGCGTGTTCCCAGAATTTGGGAAATGCTGTCTCTGTGAGAGGTCACATATTGGTGTAAGTGAAAAAGAGAAAGTTTTTTTTACCTTACCTCACGCGCGAGGTTGCGGCCTGAGTCAAGAAAGATGGCCGCCCGTGTGCGTAAGCCAGAAAAGAGAAAGAGAGAAGGGTCAGCCAGTATTTATACTCATGGGAGAGAGACCCCAGTTGAAGGATTAAGGAAATGAGGAGGAGATAACTCCGACACACTAATGTAAGTGAGCCAGAGCAACTATACTAACTGAACACAGAGAACCGAAGAATTACCAGCAGTTAAATTGTTTTAGGTATTTGCTTTATCCACTGGCATAATTTCCTTTTGTTGTAGGGAACAAACTGATAAATCTCAGTATACAAAGAACTGATACACTTTTATTAAATGGACTTCCTGTAGTAATATAAGCATATATGGTGTTGGTCTCAGGGTGGCTCATTTTCCAGCTTCAGACGAACTTGTAAATATCTACTTGTATTATTCTTGTTTAAAATAAACCCTTATATTTTGTAAGTAACCGTTCTAGTTATTATTTCAATAAGCACCCCAGACAACATTACAAAACTGGCAACAAGTTAATTGGAAACAACAACTCAACTTGATATGAAATGGCTAGTTCTTCAAGTTAGCAGCAGACATTTTTTGTTTTCTGCCTCAGAGCAGTCAAGCAAGAATCGCTTAGATTTTCATGGATTCAAAGGAATTTGGAGGGGCTTTTTCTTTCAAAGTAAGATTTTTTTTTCTCTGTGAAAATAATTAACTGAATTTTGATACAGTTATTTTGGGGAAAAAAGAAAAGAAAATATACACGATTGTTTTCATGACAAGATGCATGAAAGGAAGTACTAATGGATGAACTTTATGATATTTTCAACATTCCAGCTCCATCAACTACTGAAATTGTAGCCCAAGATGGAACTGTAAAAGAAAAAGAAAGCACGTGGAACCCTCGAGTCCAGATACAAAGAAAAAAAGATATTAATTTTCCAAGAAAAATAATCTTAAGGGGGAGGTGTTGTAGGGAATGAACTGATAACTCTCAGTATACAAAAAACTGATACACTTTTATTAAATGGACTTCCTGTAGTAATATAAGCATTTATGGTGCTGGTCTTAGGGGGGCTCGTTTTCCATCTTCAGACGAACTTGTAAATATCTACTTCTATTGTTCTTGTTTAAAATAAACCCTTATATTTTGAAAGTTGGCATTCTAGTTATTATTTCAATAACCACCCAAGACAACATTACAAAACTCTTAGATGCCAGAAAATTGTTAACTTCTGCTATATGATCTCTATAATGTCATTATTTCTTGATTGAATAGTTGAGGTTACTTGCTTCTCTATTCTTGAGAAATACAGTTGATGTTGGTAGGGTATATTTTGAAAAGTGCTGTAGCAATACGAATTTGCATTTAGGAAGAGAACTTCAAATTTAGTAGATGATTGATCACAATGTACAGGGTTGGTGAGTGTAAAAAGTCTATTGAAAATTACTTATATCTTTTGTTAATATTGCCACAGTTGCATGAAACAAAATATATTGTGGTACCTAAAGTAGTATAGTTTCATTGCTAATTTCTGTTTTTTACTTATGAGTGACAAGTATAGCCCATAATGGCACAAGGCCTGACACTGCATGATCATGTTCAGCCAGCATCCCATTACAAAATATGGCAGTCCATGGTGCAAGTGCAGAAATGGTGATGCAGTGTTCATGGAACTTGTGCTTTGGTAGATGCCAAAATCATCAGAAATTGCCATTCCAACCTAATGAGTACAGGATCTGTAGTAGATACCCACAGAAGCAGTCATCCTTCAGCATCAAGATTGGAAGAAAATGTACAAATGATAGTTTCTTTCGATCCAACCTCTATGAAATTATGCTTTTCAACCAATCTCTTCATTTGACTAAATT
Source organism: Acanthosepion esculentum (assembly GCA_964036315.1). Lineage (NCBI taxonomy): Eukaryota > Metazoa > Mollusca > Cephalopoda > Sepiida > Sepiidae > Acanthosepion > Acanthosepion esculentum. The sequence goes on along the minus strand of OZ038479.1, from coordinate 32,294,352 downwards.
AAAAAAAACTGCACACCAATTCTAATATTGACTTCTGTGTTCAAAGAAAAAACAAAGCTAGCTATGAAATAGCTAAAAAAACATATGACTATCATTCAAAAAGTTCTACACCTCACCCAGAAAGAGTCGGAGAAACAAGACAGTTTTTCACTATTTTTCAGTATAATCCCCCTTGACCTCCATGTACTTGGTCCAACAATGTTTAAGCCAGTAGCATAGCTGGGGGGTGCAGTCTGCCACAGGTGGCACTTTTGGTCCAGTGAGTTTTCAAAAAAGAAAAAAAACAATAGCATAATTTCAATAATTTTTGCAAAAAAGCAGTGATAAGGAAAAAGATAGGGTTCAAATGAAGCCAATTTGTCTGTGATATGGCTAGCTCAAAGCCAGCAATAAAAAGAAAATTGTCTCTAAAACATGCTATCAGCTGGTGGGATAAACCCCACTTACAAGATGTGAGCACAAGGTGTGAAAAAAAATTGAACATTTTTAAAGAGCTTGATGTGGGGTGGAATGGAATTAAGTAAATTTAGTGAATCCACAGTTTTTTCATACCTATGTGAGAAGTACAGACTTTGGTGTCAGTTCTTTAATTTTGAATTTTCATGTCTGTGAACTGTTAGTGAAAAAAATTAAATAAATAAGTGAACCAATTGTTTTTCTTTTTATCTTATCATAGGCCTAGCTTTAATATGGATATAAAATTATTACTTTTCATAAATTATAAAATAAATAAATAAATTGAAATAATTCCAATTTTTTTCCGGAAATATCAAATAGAAATTTTTTTAAAAATTGAAAATTAATATATTTTTTTTAAGTGCAAAAACTTTTAAAGTTCAAAAATTTACAAGTTTTCACAGTAGTAAAACAATGCAATGTTTTATTTTTTCTGTTTAGATAGTTGAAGTCTTATTAAGCAAAATGGACTAAGAATTAAAATTATAACATTTATTTCAGTTTTTAAAAGTTTAATTCTTAGTCTACTACTTTGCTAATAACTTCAACTATGTAAAGACATTGCAGTTTTTTACATTGTTAAAAGAAAAATGAACCATGTTTCTGTTAATGTGGCATTTAATTAGAATTTGAATATTAAAAATAAATGATAAATTATGAATTAAAAGTAAAATATGTTTTTTGTTTTTCTTTCTAAATAAAACAGAATGTATATAAAAAAAGTCAACTTTCTTTTAATATCATAAAAAGTTTTTAAACTTTTCCCAATTTTACAAAAAAAGAGATTCTGAGAAATGGAAAAAAATATTTAAAATTGATGGGTGCATGAGTAATTTTATCGTTGACTAATATATATATATAAAAATTTTAAGGGGTTAATGTGCATTGTAATATTGTATTACTTCTGGGGAGGGATGGCTAAGTTGAGGGCCACTCCAAGTGTCAGAAACACAAGCTACACCACTGACTTAAGCATTGCAATCCCATCATAGAAGAAGGTGGCATTCTGGTTTACCAAAAACTTCTCCACAGCATATATGATCTTGTAGGGGTGCAGAACATATTTGGTTTATTTCTCTCTCTGGAGATAAAGCTGGCTCAAGGCCACCTCCAGATATACTTTCCAAATAAAGCCGCTTTTCCCTATTATTTAATTTATGAAGATCAAAAACTCTTGACGTTAGACAAGAAAGGAGAAGAAATAAGTTGAACAACGCATTCAATTTGTGACATGAAACAAAGGTAAAATATATTCAACAAATATTTACATTTAGGTTGAATTGCATGCGAAAATGGTTAGTTATGTGTAAGTTGCCTCCCATTAACCATGGTAGATTACATGTCAAATGTTTTCATATTGATAGATTAGACAAAGTTTGTTTGTGCTAATTGTGCCTGACAAAGTCTTAGTAAGAATGAGTGAGTTGGGCGAAGGTTTGTCTTGCAGAGATTCATGTCTGTCCCTTGAGTATTGAAGCCGCAACTAACCGATTTCTCGCGGGAAAATGTTTATATAGGAGTTTGAACAACCTTGTAATTTGGCGGTAAAAAAGATTAATACTCACCTTTGTTCTGATTGGCTGGATCAACCCAATCAGTGAATATTTAACATATTACAAATCACATTCGTTTATTATGTATACACTTAATTTAACATATGTGAGCATATGTGTGTGTGTGTGTGTGTGTGGACGTACAGTTCCACAATCTCATCATTGTTTCCAAAATGGCATCCATGCAGGTGGGATTTGAGGTTAGGATACAGGAAGAAGTCAGATGGAGTTAAGTCTGGTGAATAAGGGGGATGGGATAGCTATTCAAAACCACGGTTGGCTATTGCAACCTGGGCAGTGTGAATGGGTGCATTATCCTGGATTAAGAGCACTCATGCCCTCAGCTTCCCTTTGCATTTCAACTTGATTGCTTCCTTCAATTGTCTTAATTCTGATGCACAGTACTGTCTATTAATAGACTACCTGGAAAAAGTAGAAACTATCATGATTATACTCTCAGAATCCCCCAATACAGAAGCCATCACCTTGCCAACAGATCCTGCCCACTTGAACTTTTTCAAGGGTGGAAAACCAGAGTATTTCCACTGTTTGCTTTGAATCTTTCATTCAGGTTGAAGTGGTGAATTTAGGTTTCATCTTGAGTTACTAATCTGAGTCAACCTCTGAAGCTAGCCAGAAATGTCCTGGAAATGCCAGCCCTTTTCAGCTTTTACTCTGGTGTCAGCATTCTTGGGACTCATCTTGCAGACAGCTTGCCCATCCCCAAGATCTCAGTTAAAACAGTATGGACCAAGCCAGAACTAATGCCTATAGACTTAGTTATCTGCTGGACAGTAAGACATCTGTCATCCAAAACCATAGAATCAATGGCATCAAATTGTTCATTTCGTGGTTAAGGTTTTTGAACAACCTGACCAAGAGTCATCTTCCATGCTGTCCCTGCCCTGCTTGAATTCCACAGCCCACTTCTTCACAGTTGCATAGAAAGCAAGTGTCTGTACCATGTCCTCATGGACTTCCTTGGGTGTCATACTTTTCTTTTTCAGATATTTTGTGATTGCTTGGACCTCTTTTTTTTTCCATTTTTAGACTTCTCACACACCTCTTACCTTCCTATGGGCCTCCTGGACAGAAATCTGATTTTCTAGTTTTATAAGAAGTGATAGTGTTTTGCCACAACAAAAATGTTTAGCTATGGCTCTTCTTTCTGGGTGAGGCTTAGAACATCTTGAACAACCCTCATAGAGAAAATGTTTTTTTTTCAAATGTTGTTTAGGAAACAGTATCTGTGAGACTGCGAAGTGGTCTATCTTATTGGCTCGGGAGAAATCCCATCATATATTTGTATGTTTTGTCTATAAATTTCTTAAGTTTTAAGACAGTAGTCTTTTTCTTTTTCAGAATATAAATAAAATTAGTCTTCAAGGACAAATACATCATTCCTTCTTAAAAAATAGATTATTAAATTCTTTTTATCATTTGTAAATTTTCAGCTTAAAAATATATTTATTTTCTTCTTTTATTATTATTTTTTTAATATGATGATTATTATTATTATGGTGATGAAGAAGAAGAAAGAAAGAGAAAAATACAACAATAAAATATAACATTCACTGGATTTTTTAATTAAAATAATTAAAAATATTAAAAAATAATTAGACTTGCATCGATTTCATGAATTATCTCCCTTGATTTTCGCTCTTTAATGTCAATTTCTGGCCGCAAGAAACAGGTTCATTTTTTGAAAATTTAACCTGGACCTTATAACTTATAGTCTCTCCTATTTTCTCTAATGCGAGGTATTACCAAGGGAAACAAATTAATTAAACGGTATTAAAAGTAAGTCTAATTTTCACTCTTTTTGTTTACGAATTACGGAAAGAGATACACGTTTTTTGTCGTTTTGTTTCTATCTCGTCGAAAAATGTATATTAGAAATTTAAAAAGCTAGTTCTTATAATTTTTCTTACTTTCGCATAAGAGTCCAAATTTGTGTTTTATAAAGAAAAAACAATACTTTTAATTAATAAAGGCTGAATTAAACGGCTAATATTAAAATTGCCACTATCTGATGGATAAGAAACTCGAATGTAAACATAAGTAATAAATAAAAGAAAACTAAAAAAGTCATCGTAACATCAAGACAGTTATGGTAAATACTTTCTTTAATCTTTACGAGATTTAACTACAAAAGAACTGCTAATTTTATTTTTAAAATAAAAATGTATTTTTATAAAATCGATGACGCGCTCAGTTAGGTTTGTTGAGTGACTTACAGCGACACAAATTGCGGTAAAAAGTATGATAGCCCCTAATAGAAATCAATATTTTATATTCTAATTATTTTTCTATCTTTTTAAAATTATTTTTAAATAGAACAAACATTAATTTTTAAAATTAATTCTAGAATACATTGTTATCTGTAAGTTATCTTACTAAGATAACTTTAAAAATGCATTGTAATTTGAGTTTTTGATGTATTGTAAATGATTAAAGAATTTTTTAAAATTCTTATACACAAGAAGACCAATCAGAAAAAAAGAGTTTTACATTGAAGATACATAAAATATTTCAGCAGAAATGATTAGGAGTCGGTACACATGTACTTAATAAAAATATCTGATCAATGGTCATAGGGCATGTTATTGCTCAATACTGCGCTAAAAAAAGAGTATACCCTGATGAAAAAAGTCCCCAAACTTGATTAAACGGTTTTTTTTTTCGTCTAAATGTTTAGGTTATTATTAAGAGGAAAAGCCAAAGTATTTTTTGAATATTTTTTAAATTTTTTAATCCTTTCTAGCACTTCAGAAATTTTAGTAAATTTTTTTTTTCTTTTTGAGTCAGCAAAATTTACATAAAATCAATCATGTCAGCCATTTTTGTCAACTTAGTAAACAAAAGTGAAATTCTCCGTTTAAAAATCTTGTAAAATTCAATTTAAATTTTTTCAAAAGTTGTTTTAGGAAAATTAGAAAATTTAAAGTATATTAATGAAATTGGAAAGAAGAATTACTCAATTTTTTAGCAGAAAAAATTTAGTTGGAAATAAGAGAAGCATGTCTAACTGTGTTATTTGTTTTGAAGATGTGAATTGATGTTTACATCAATGTATCAACAACTAACGTCAGGGCAATTTATCAAACAGAAGGGCAGAAATGACAGTATTTTTGATTTTTAAGTGAACCAGCTTATTTAACTATAAATTAAGTCTTAAAAATTAAATATTTTCAAAAGTCTAATATTTTAGGTATTTTTTAACAAAGATATGTCCAAAGCTTGCAATGTTTCTGTCCCTAAAATTGAATCTAAAAAAGAAAAAATTAATAATTGCAGTATTTCTCTCACTGAAAAAGAAAAAAAAAATGATTATATTTAAAAAATGGAAAGAAAATATTTAGTGAAATATGTAAAAAAAAGAATATTAAAAATTTTGAAAATGCAACGATGATTGTGAGTCAGTCAGAGAATTTGACATGAAATCAACACAATTTGTGAGGCTGGATCCTTGCCATCAGGAGAAACAACTCTTAAAACATGTGACATTATTTCTGAATTGTGTCTTTATAGTTTTGCCAGAAACGTTTTTAATACATTTTTTGGCATATTAAAAAATTATTGTAAAAATAAAAACGCTTTGCTGACCGCAATAAGCTTTCAAATTTAAGATCTCTAAAAATAAATCTTTTATTAAGAGCATTAACAGAGATACACATATTCAAACTTAATTTTTAAATATTTAACAACTTTATCACATTTTGTATTTAAAATTGAAAAAAAAGAAAATGATTCTTATAAAACTTCATTTTTCTTCGAAAAATATTTTGGCTTCAAACAATAATGTCCTTAATATATATTATTCATAAAAGCCATTAAAGGCTTTTTTAATTAAATAATGCCTTAGTTTTGTACTTTATAATTCAGAGCTAAAGTTTGGATAGAAATGCTCCTCAATTTACAAAAAAAATTGATTTATATTTTTCAAAGTCTTCTGCATTTAATTAAAAAATTACAAAAATACACATATTCAAGCTTTTGAGTTTTCATAAAATTAAGGTGGGTAACAGATGTAAAAAAATATTTTTACCATGACTTTCTAAAAAACAAACATTTCTAAAATAATTTAATTCGTTTTTGAATAAGTTCTCAAAGTGTCATTAAAATCCAACAATTATTTGATTTTTGCAAGAATTTCCAAATTAATGTGTTTTTCAAATGAAAAAAGTGCTAAAAAAACTAATGTTAAATATTATGCAACCACTGATGTAAAAAAAAAATTAGATTTTTAAACAAAATTTCAAACTTGTTAGAAAGGAATAAAAAAATTAAAAAATACTTAAAAAATACTTTGGTCTTTCCTTTTTTTGAATAATATAAACTTTTCATGATAAAACTTTGTTTTTATTAATTTTGGGGCCTTTTTTCATCATGCTATGCCATTTTTTTTGGTGAATTATCGAACATACCTAGAAGTGCATACTAACCCTAACCCCAACTCCCAACCAGAGGTGAAGTGCTGATTGATGGTTTTTTGTTTTTTTACTTACATTTATACATTACAAATAAAAATAACCATAACTGACTAATAAAGGATGAAAAACATTTGTGGATTTTGACATCATTCTGTTTTTTTGGGGTTTTTTTTGTCCAAATCGATGAATTTGTTTTGTTCATGATATTCACTATTTTTTATTCGTAATGTTGTATGTGTTAAAATTATTCAAATTTTTAACAAGAAAAACCTCAAGTTGATGTTAAAATTGCCACAGAAACAATAAACATTGTTAATTTATTTAAAATGAAATGATTTATGTAGACATATCTCTAATTTGTATTTAGATACATTGTATTTATTTTCAATTTTCTAGTTAAATTGTTCACTTATGTTGCATATGATGCATTATTGTACATAATTAGGTTACAATAGAATTTGTATTTTATGAAAATTGAGATGTAATAGAGTAAAGTTGTGGGGGGTGCTTATTATAGTTTCAGAGGTAGGCTTCAGTGGAGATGGGGGGTGCAATATTTTTTAAATGATTTTAGAATAGTTTCAGAGAATTTTTCACTATATCATTTTATATTTACTTATTAAAGGACAAAGTTTTTTTTTTAAATGAAATTGTATGGTTGTACACCTTTTGAAAGAATGAATATAGATTTAAAATTATTGTATTATTAAATGAACAGTAACAAATATCACAATAATCAATGGATATATCAGCCAATCAATGGACACCTGATGATGACTAAAGGTTACTTGATTGAAACGCTGTATCTATAATAACATCTATCTCAACCAATAGTTTGAAATAATACAAGAATCATCCTTCCAATGTTGAAGAGTTATTTTTGTTTTCAACTGGGCAAAGGTCGTCATTAGTGATTCAAGAAAAATGTGAATGCATAAACCCAGTTTCAAATCTTATTATTTGTGAGGTATTGGCAGGGTGTAATGGTCATGCAAACTAACAAAGGGATGAACAAGCACAATTATAATAGGATGATTTCATCTATTTTATTGTGCTCTTTTTCTCTCCATAATATTTATTATGGTGAATGCATAATGAAATATGTTAGAATTCATTGAAATCTATACTGAATTAATATAAATTTTTGATTGCAAATACATAATAATAAAACATTTGATTTTTAATCATTTTTTTTTACTTCTTTCAGGAATTTTTACTTGTGGTGGAAAACGACTGAACACCTGATGGCCATATGTAAATTTCGAATGGAGATACAAAATCTAGGTAGTAATAATAATGTTATGTTTGGGAATTTGCAGTGTATGAACAGAAAAGTTGACAAAACTCACCAGAAAAAGATTCTTCTGAAATATAAGTATTTGTATTTTAGAATGCTTATACCAAAAGCACATTTGCAGAAATACAGCAAATGAAACTTATTTTTGTTCAGAATATCAGTACATCTGTAAAAATATGTTCTCATGAAATGAAGGATAAGCAAAGACATGCTGGTAGGAATCCCTATAAATGTCTAGCATGTAGATTGACATTTTCACAGAGTTCACATTTCAATAATCACATACAAATGCACACTGATGAGAAACCATATTTACGTGGAGTGTGTGAGTCAGTATATTCACGGATTTCCAGTTTGAAAAGTCACATGAAAACACATGCTGGAGAGACACTTTATTCATGTAAAGAGTGTGACTCGGTATTTTCAGAGTGTTCAACTTTGAAAAATCACTTGAAGACGCACAATAAAGAAAGGCCATATTCATGTGAAGTGTGTGGTTCAGCATTTTCACGGAAAATAAATTTAAAATGTCACATGCGAACACACACTGGTGAAAAACCATATTCATGTGAAGTATGTGGATCAGCATTTTCACAGAATTCAAGTTTGAAAAGTCATATGCGAACACACACTGGTGAGAAACCATTTTCATGTGAAGTGTGTGGCTCAGCATTTTCACGAAGAATTCATTTAAAATGTCATATGCGAACACATACTGGAGAAAAACCATATTCATGTGAAGTGTGTGGTTCAGGATTTTCACAATGTTCAAGTTTGAAAAGTCACATGAAAACACACACTGGAGAGAAACCATACTCATGTGAAGTGTGTGGTTTAGCATTTTCATGGCGATCACTTTTAAAAAAACACATGCAAACACACACTGATGAGAAACCATATTCATGTGAAGTATGTGGCTCAACATATTCCCAGAGTTCAAGTTTGAAGAGTCACATAAAAATGCACACTGGGGAAAAACCGTATTCCTGTGAAACATGTGGTTCAGCATTTTCAAAAAGATCAGGTTTAAAAAGGCATATGCAAACACACACTGGTGAGAAACCATATTCATGTGAAGTATGCAGCTCAGCATTTTCACAAAGTTCAATTTTAAAAAGACACATGCAAACACACACAGGTGAGAAACCATATTCATGTAAAGTATGCAGGTCAGCATTTTCACGGAGAGCATATTTAGAAAGACACAGACAAACACACATTGGAGAGAAACCATTATAGGGTAAAGTGTGACATTCAGCCTTTTGCAATGAGTTTATAGGGACATTATTATTAATAATAAATAAAAATATAAAATAGTAATAATAATATCATAAATAAATCAATATTAAAACTTTGTTTAAAATAAATAAAACCCCCAAAAAATAAAAGTTCTCCCAGAATGCAACAAAATATTTCCTGCATGAAAATAAACTTCACACCAAGAGACGCTGAATTCATTCTCTTCACTAAGGACAGTTGGAAAGTCAAGACGTCCATCTCTTCTACTCAAGACATTGCTTATTATAATATGAAGTGTCTTCTTCCTTTTATCACATGCAACCTTAAAACACTTGTAACAAAATACACACACAAGTACACAAAAATAAATAAAATTGCATGATTTTAATTTACAATATAACATGCTTTTAGTGTTATTTCTGTGTATGTTTTAATTCCTGTGAATACTTGGCTATTTCTGCTATGATGTGAGTGACCCCAAAAGTTCAGATTTAAAACTTCACATAGGCACATACACTGAAGAGAAATTTTAAAAAGTCACATGTGAACATTGGGGGGGGGGGAATAATATATGAAATCTGTCGGGTTTTTTTTATTTTTGCACATATTCAATAAAAATTCACATGTAAACACTAGGGAAAAATAATATATGAAATCTGTGGGTTTTTTTACTTTTGCAGATATTCAATAAAAATTCACATGTGAACACTGGGGGAAAATAACATGAAATCTGTGATTTTTATTTCTGAAAAAAAACTCATTTGCAAATTTGTGCAGGAGAAGAGCTATATTTATCTGAGATGTTTTGTGCGACATTCTCATCAGTGACTTAAGTAGCCCGACAAGCACATATTAAGATGTAACATGTGAACATGTATCTGAGAACGGCAATATCTGTTTACTGTATCAACCCAGTTGAAGTGGCATTATGCAAACACTGAAACCATAATTATGACATGTCCAGCATTTCCATTCTCATCATCTTTGAAAATCCACCACTGAAAACAGGGAAGAAAATCATTTTCATGTGTTTCTCTTTTTTTTTTTTTATAATCATTTCACGTAAGTCAAGGGGTTACTAAAAGTGAAAAAATATGCAAAAAAGAAAATGTTATTAAGAAGAGAGAACAATAAAAGAACAAGAATTAAGAAGACAGAAAAATTCACTTGACATTGCATTTAAATATTTAAAGATCAAATCTGACTGGAAAGCGAGAAACCGAAAGAGAATTTCTCAAGTGAGAAGTACAAGAGAAAAAAATGTTAGCCTAAAACCTTTGGTGCCTCTAGCCATTTCAACTGTAAAATTTATAATAAAATTGATTGAAAATCCAAACTGAGATATTTTGTTTTAATCATATCACCACAAGCAAGGCAATAAAGCTACTGAGAGAGAAGAATTACTGAGTGTGAAAGACTACGAGAAAAAGAAATCATTTTTAAGGGGAGAGAACAATAAAAGAATAGGAATTAAAAAGACAAAATATAGCGATTGACATTGCATTTCAATTCTTCAAGATCAAAGTTGATAGGGAAGTAAGAACCTGGAAGAGAGCTCCATAAGCAAGAAGTGTGAGAGAAGAAACTGTTAGCATAGAACTTATGGTTACATCTAGCCACTTTTACTTGTAATGTGATGAGGCTTATCTAACACCATGAATGCCTAATGAATTGAAGCATCGGTTCATGAATTTGGGAACATAGTGATTGTGAGTTCAATCCCTGGGTAGGGCATTATGTAGTTGGTCTCAGTGGAAATGAGTTGAGCAATAACAGAGCAATAGTAAATGAGATAACATCAAATGCATTTGCTGAAAAAGACGTTGATAACTGACTCAAGGCTGCCCATTAAGCATAGAGGTGATTCAAAAGAGGCACAAATTACTAAGCTCATGGTCAACCAAGGTATTGTAATCTCAACTCTCCTGTACACCTGCATGATCTGGGTAACTCTACCAAAAAAAACATCCAGAATCCTGAAAGATTGCATCAGATAAAACTTTGTCAAATCCTGCAGAACACGTGGCAGGAGCAGTTCTCAAAGTTCTCCTCTGCACAGAGATGGAGAGCCTAGAAACCATCAGGACTCGCCACCAACCAATGGGCCAGACATCTTGCCTGAATTTCAGGCATCTGCCTATCCAAACAAATAATCTTCTCAGAGCTTGCATCTGGCAAGAGACCACATGGAGCCCCAACATCAATTCAAGGATTAGCTCAAAAACACCTTGCCAAAATCGATACAGTCAATTGGGAGACAGAAGCTGCAGAAAGAACCAATTGAAGAAAAGCAGTCAGACAAAAGCAATGATGAAAGCCCAAAGAAAAGCCTGAGCTTTATCCCCTGAACTGTCCTACCCTACCATGCAGTGGCTGCGGACATCACTTCAGATCCAACATAGGACTTATTTTACATAGAAGGAAATGTCATTGAGCATTCAATACTTGTCAACAAGTTCTACCAACAATGACAACTAAACAAGAATTAGTGGAGACATCCCTAGACTTAGCCAGCAGAACACTCAATCTCTGTAAATTAAATAAAGGGTTTAGTTTCTTTAAAAATTGTATAGTCCCTCCTTTATACTTTATCTTAAAAGGCAGACTTTTAAGCTAGCTCTTGTGGAAGGCTAATTCAGCCTCCAGCTCAAAACTAAAGGGACCTCTGGTCCCACTTAGAAAATAGCAATGATAATTTCAAATAACTTTGAATTCCTAAATTCACTCCATAGAACTTCCAAACCTCAGTTTAACTCTGATTTAGGCTATAAGTTCAACTCTGGCCAAAATACCAATTTGGGCCAAAATTCCAATTCGTGCCAAAAATTAGGTTTTTCAAATCAGAAACACTGTGGAACTTCAATTGAGTTAAGTTCTTCAAATCACAAACTCTGCAAAACTTCAAAACCTCACATCATGAAACATTTCACTTTAACTCTGATTCCTTGGCATTTTGAAGAAATAAAATTGATTTTCTCAATTTACAAAGTTCTGGAGATATTTTAAATTCACAAAGTTTATTTGTGTTAAACTCAATATAAATTAAAAACTTTTAAAATCACTAATTTTTTTCAGTTATTTTAAAATTTGAATTTTTAACAGTTCCCTCCTCATTCAGACACAAATTTCAATGCTGGATATTCAAGCACCAGATGAAGGGTAGATTTTCAATCCTGGGATCATCCTGATTCCAAAATGGTATAATATGTCTATGTAGAGCAAGTGTAGCTTGAGTTCGAGGTGTTTCAGGCACACAGACAGAATTTGCCATTTATTTATTTCAAAGAAGATAAATATTGCTTAATTCAAAGGAAATCAAATCAAGCATAAGAAAACTGAAACAGAATGTTTGGTTTTTCAAATTTGCTGAGACACAATGTTCTTTACTTTTTATGTAAATTACTAATTTCTTCAATCAGGCCTGCGTCTGCATGAAGAGAAAATGCTTTGAAACAGTTATCTGGGACCTACTCTATCTTGATGACTCCACCCTCATCTCTTGCTGATATGCAAGAAATCATTACCAGCTACCAAAGAGCTGGAAAAACTTTTGACTTGAAGATTAATATCAAATAGACCAAAAACCGTTTACCAATCTCCTCCCAATATAAAACCCTATATATTGGAAATTAGAATAATAAAAATAAACATTTAGTCATATTTATGTATGTACATTTATTTTGTTGATACGCTGTATTTTAAGATTAAAAAATAATGTACACAAGTGTCAAAATGTTAGTAGATGTATGGATTGCTAGTTTAATGATTTCTTTGGCTGACGTTTTAAAAACCATTTGGTTTAAAATATTGATTTAGTATAATAGTGAGAAAAGGAAAGAAAATCTAACCCATTTGAGTTTGGCCACACCTTTGAGATGCTTAAAAGGGCAAATTAGCACCTTTTGAGATGTTTTCAGCAGCCAGTCTTAGAAGCGCACCTTTAGGCAAAAAGGGAGTGACATCAACATCTCTTCCTCCTTCAACTGACTGATATGTCACAACATGGAAATGACAGACGTTGTCATGACAACAAATGATCATGATTGATACAGAGGCCCCTCTCAGCAACAAAACCAACAGATGGATTTAGGCAACCAGAGCTCTGAGAAACTGAATGTTGGACGAGAGAGGTATCAAGCTCATTACCAAGTGCAGGGTCTATTGTGTGGTTTTCATGGCATACTGGCCTTCTTCACAAGTTGAATGGCTATGGTATTTCTGGATAAAGTTTTCAACTGATTCAGTCTTTCTTACCAAATCGCAAAATGAATGTATCTTGAATGGCCACTCTTCTAGATTTTTTTTACATAAATGCAGGTATTTCCCAGGGTTCTATCCTTGGACCTACATTGTTTCTGATCCTGATGTCATCACTTCTCAACTCAGTATCTATGCTGATGACACAACTATTTACTCTTGTCTTAATAGTAATTCAAATTGGCAGTTGATCTAAAAAAAATGACCTACAATCTGTTGTTAAATGGGGTAAGGAGTGGCTTGTTAATTTTAATGTTTCAAAAACGAAACTTAAAAAATCCAAGCCTTGTTTGAAAAGCACTTCATAGACGTCCATCAGGGTGATGAAACAGGAGGTTTGTTGGGATCTGTCTACCCAGGTTTTTGTTGCTATTTGAGTGTTGGAATTCCAAACATTTAACAACAACAACACATTTTTTTAAAAAAAGGTTATCTTCTGAAGGAAAAGTAGAAACAGAATGTCCGTCGAAATAACATATATTCTTTTCAGCAATATACAATAACAATAAAATATTCAATTTTCCTTGCAGTGAAGTTTGTTCTGTAATTAAGGGCTCATATTGTGTGAGATTCGTGGACAGACTTAGTTTATGATAGCTTAATGTTTCTGTGAGTGCATAGACCAGGACTTAGTTGTCAACTACTATCTCATCTCTTCCATTGTGTGCGTGTGTACACACATGTAGATCAAACTGGCCTCCAAAATTCTTTTGGACCTGAGAAGCAGTATACTTCTATTTTTATATCCATAAGAAAGATCTAAAATCTAATTTCACTTAAAGGTGTGAACTTTTTGAATTCAATGTTTTCATTAGTTAGAAAATATCATTTTCTCAAATTTGCAGGGGGGGTTGAAATGAGTTATTGTTATTTTCTAAATCGTTAAAAAATAACATGTGGTAGGTCTACAACTACATCCATAAGCATTTTGGCAGTATCTGCTGGTTATGAAAAAAACCTTTTGAACATTATTTTTTTGTATTTTCAAGTGTTCATATTAATAACACATTTAATGAAAAGGCAAAAAATGAATATATTTGTGCAGAATATATGTTTAACTGAAAATGAGTTCTTATGGAAAGATAGCCACACAAAGAAACACTGGAGAGAATATGTATTCATGTAGTAAGTGTAAATTGAAATTTTCACATAGCGCAGATTTGAAAAGACATATGCAAATGCACACACCTGAGAAATATTCAGGCGAAATCTGTGCTTCAGCATTCTCAGAAAGTTTAAGAACTCACATGAAGATACACAAGGGTGTGGTTCAGCATTTTCATTGAAATCATTTTTGAAAAGACACACACTCACACACACTGGAGAAAAACCATGTTCATGTCAAAAATGTGGTGCATCATTTTCACAGGTATCTAATTTAAAAAGACACATGCAAACACATTCATGTGAAGTGTGTAGTTCAATATTTATACAGAGATTGCATTTGAAAATACTCATGCAGACACAGTGGAGAAAAACCATATTCATATAAATTGTGTTTCAGCATTTTCAGAGAATTCAAGTTTAAAAAGATATAATTACACATACTGGGAGAAACCTTGTTCATGTGAAGTGTGTAGTTCAGCATTTTCACTGGTCAACTTTAAAAACTCACATGAAACTATATGCTTGTATTGTGTGTTTTAGCATTTTTATGTAATTCAAATTTGAAAACTCATATGCAAACACATACTAACAAGAAATTGTATTCATATAAATTATGTGAAGTTGAATTTTTAAATCAGACCCTTTTAAAATGACACATGCAAATACACAAGAGCAGGTATCATCTTGTAAGGTGTGTGCATTAGGAAATTCAGTCTTTTTCAAAATTTTGACTAGCAAATCAACATTGATCAGAAATCATATATATGAGAAGTGTTTTGTATTATGTTCAAGGATTTTGCATGTAGAATGTTAGCTGCGTTAGGTTGAATGGAAAATAATTTTTATTTGTGTTTATCAACATTATTCTTTAAAAACTTAACTAGGTTGGGCAAACTTGGAATTTCATGCCTACAAAAATCTGAGTGTCAAAAGAAGGTTTTTTTTTCTATTGACATAGTTATTTTAACTACCTTCATTCCTCAGTAATATTTACTATTTTAAAAAGTGATGATTAGAATTGTAATACAGAATACAAAAGTGAATTAATACATTTTCTTTGTTCTTGAGAACTGACAACAAAAATAATAAACACTATTAATTTTTTATTGGAATGGTTGGCAAAGCATCAACTAATTGCCAAATGATTTGAACTTTATAAAATAGTAAATAATAATTTCCTTATAGTTGGTTCACATATTTTAATAATTTAGTAAATGTTTATAAGCTTATGAATAAAAAATTGTTTTCATAATTATTTCTTTATAAATTGGTAAATGATAAATATTGCATTGCATTAGTTTTAATTGTATTAGTTTAGAGAATGTTGTAAATATAAAATTATTCTTGTAAATAAACAATGTAATTGTGTTTAATATTTTTGTTGGGAATTCGCAAGAACAAAGAAAATTTATAAATCCACTTTCATGTTTAGATTTTTATTAAAATTCTAATCCTTGGTTTTTAAAACAAACATTGCTGAAGAGTGAAGGTAGTTAAGATAATAGTGGTGTCATGGGAAAAAACACCCTTTTAACACTCCATTTTTTTTGTGGGTAAAAAGGCCCAAGTTTGCCATATGTGTGTGTGTGTGTGTGTGTGTGTGTGCAATTTTAAAACCCCAATGATGACACATGGGGGATTCTGAAAAACAACTTACGGCAAGCTTGGACCTTAGTGCCCACAAATATATATATATATATATATAAGTAGAAACAAGGTGAGTTCAAATTTGAAAAGGCACATGTAGATGCTCATTGGTGAAAAACCACATTCATGCAATGTGTGTGATTTAACATTTTTACAGAGGTTACATTTAAAAAATCGCATACAAATACACACAGATGATAAATTGCATTTTCAAAGATTTCATATACTCAAAAATCATATTTCATGACAGGCAAGAAAATTTTATTAAAATTCTATGTAAATTAAATTAGCAAAAATATCTCACTATAAAAGAGCCCTGTATATAAAACATCTCTCCCTCACTAACAACCTCACTTTGTTTAACAATGGGAGTGGCATACTGAAAGATTTTTAAAAATAGAAAGATGCTTACTCAAATTACAGCCATGTTTAATATGCGAGGGCTCATAATAAACACTACCACTAGTATTCAAAACCACAAAAAGTATACCACAGTCAAAACATGCTAAGAAACTAATAACACCAAAACAATATTTTAGCAGCAAAAGAGATTTACTTGCTTTGAAAAGTTCACAATTCAAAATGTTAAAATTCAAAGTTTAAAAGTCAAAGGGGATGAAAAAGTTGAATAACTTCAGATGAAACTAGTTTTCTGTTTCATTTAGACAAAAAATTCAGGAGTTTAGAACAGGTGTTCTCACATATGAGATAAACTCTTGCAGGTTTAGAAAAATATTCTTCATAAATAGAATTCACATAGGTTTTTAGGGATTCTTCCTTTTTCTTTCTTCAAAACCAATAATAGTAGTAGTAGTAACTGAAGCAGTCTTTTATCACCTCAGGTCCCAAGTGTTAATACTTTTGCAGCAGCAGTTTATTATCATTCCAGGTTACAGCTTCTACATGCTTGAGTGAGGTTTAATCTCATCTGACTCTAAGGTTAAAATTCCTCCTCTTATATAGCAAAAAAGTGGATCAAAAAGCAAACTCATTGGGGGTGGGAGGAACTATACTTTAAGTTCAGCACTAGACAGGCACCGAGATCTCATCAGTTTACAGTTGAGCTGGATAGATGTAGCTGTAACTTCTATGCTAACAGTTTCTTCTCTTGCACATCTTGCTTGTGGAACTCCCTTCTGGCTCCATGCTTTCCACCCAACTTTAACCTGCAAAAGTTTAAATGCAATGTCTATCACTATTTACTGTCCACCTGGTTACTTTTTCCTCTTTCTATCCATCATTAATGTTTCTATTCATAATTCTTCCGCACACTGTAAGCCATTGTGTTTTAGTGGCATTACTGCCTTGCTTGAGGTGATTCCAATTTAAAAAAAATAAATCCCCACTGGTTCAAAATTTGAGAATCACTATCTAAACTGCATCCGTTTGCAATTTGAATTTGGTTGGTTTTTATTCATTTTTTCTAAAACTGTCTGGCTTCATTTTGCCACTTTCTTTGAAAAAGGAACTGTGCTATTTACAATTTTCATAATTAGTTTTTCATCAGACAGTTAAGTGCCATATGTTATACACTTGTGTGACCATGTCTATTTTGATTCATGAATGACTAAGCAAAAGATTTTCCTTCTGCAGTAGACTGGTTGCCAAACAAGACTATAGGGCCCAGTTTGTTATTCAATTCATGAGGAGGTGGGGAAGTTCCCAAGTTTATTTGCCTGTAAGTGAATTTAATGAACCTGAATGGAATTTGACAACAGATTGTACATCCAGTTATGTATAAAAATTATTTTTAATAAAACAGATAATACTGAATGTGTTGTGTCGGAAACCTACCACCCCTCTTGAAGATGAACTTGTCTGTGAACAAAGACTTTAAATAGTGACATGGGAGAGACAGGGAGACAGAGAAGTTCTTGGCTGAGCTAGTTATTGACTACTCAGGCGATTTCTGTACCTTTTTACCAACCTATTAAAACCCTTTTTATTGTTACGTGTTATTTGGCGTTTGTCTCTACTAACCCCAAATCAACATCATAACAGAATGTTTCATACAGTTCAATATTATCTGTATTATTTAAGATAATTTTGATATAAATTTTTACCCGTTTCAACATTTTCTTAGATTTTCCTCATTTATTCAGTGCATTTTGCGCTGCTCTGTTTCATGGTAACATTCAAGGCAGAATAGTGCAATGGCTTCCGGTTTCTTTTGCACTGGGGATGCTGAGGTTACCTTGTTCCTCCTCTCAGAAGTTAAAGAGTCAAGATCTACAAGGTAGCAGTTGATCTGAATTCAAAGTTTTCCTTCTAGATTGGCAATGGCATATGGAGGCTACATGCCACCCCCCATCTCAGCTGTATCAACAAGGTCCAAATGAATACAAGGCATTATATTTGGGGATGGCTTGGCTGCAGGAGTTGCCAGAAAGTTGTCAGTGTTGAGAGCCAACCACCCTTTTGGGGCTCCAATTGGGGTTTTCTGTCTGGATTTACTTCCATAGCCTTTTCTGTGTTTTGGTTGTTTTGTTTTATGACATATCAATCTCAGTGGGTCATTTATTGCCAACAAAAGTTTGAAATATATTCATAATTATAGTTTGGTAAAAAAGGCACATACATATATATATATATATTTTAGGATTGGACATTGTCCGACAATTTATTTAAACATAATATAAATGTCTTTAAATAAATTGTCGGACAATGTCCAATCCTAAAATATATGACGTCATTTGTTTACATTTGATACGCTAGAGCAGATATGAATAGAAGAGATTCATGGAAGATTTAAGTTTAAAGATAGTAAAATCGACCTTGCTAACCAGACGCCGCTCTGTGGCCGAAAGGTTAAGGCACATCACGCGAAATGATGGTTCCGTATAGGATACAGGTTCGATTCCTGTCGGAGAGCGAAAATTTTCTATGAAAATTTCTCGGACATTCAGGCTGGTAAATGTTATTTAATACTGTTTATTATAAAACAGAGCATTTGCTTAAATACTTGTATCTATAAAAAGAACGTTAAACATAATATAAATGTCTTTAAATATATATATATATATATATATATATATATATATATATATATATATATATATATATATAAACCATTTTTCAATTACTCATATTTTTGAGTACAATCCAACTTCTTTTAGGAAATTTACAATCTTGGATGGTTTTATTTTCGTAAAAAGTTTTTTAAAAAACTCATTTGATTTAGTTTGGGTTGTTTTATGGCATATCAACCTCAATGGCTTATTTAATCCCGACAAAATTTATATTGCTGCTAATATTATGTTTTGTCAAAAATCTATTTCTGGTAATAATTTTTTCCTTCAAAAATGTATTGCTGGTAATATTTTATTTTCCTCAAAAATGTATAGCTGGTAATAATTTTTTTCAAAAAATGTATTGCTGGTAATATTTTTTTTTTCAAAAATGTATTGCTGGTAATAGTTTTTTCTTCAAAAATTTATTGCTGATAATAATTTTTTACAAAGTATTTCTGGTATTTCTGGTATTTCTGTAAATATAGGTTTTACTATATTTACACTTTCATAGTGTTTTTACCCCAGTTTCGGGGTTAACTATTTGCTCATAGCTGGGACCCTAACAAGTACTACCACCCTGGGTCAGAGTGGACCTGGGAACACCAGCAATTAAGAGGTGATTCCATGCTCCTCAAAACCTTCTGATCAGAGGCATTGCTGTTGGGCATAGTTTACTGTCTTGCCCAGGACACTGATGTAGTTTATCGTCATACCAAGGACGGTTTCTGTGTTTGGGATATGACTGCAAGGCAGCAGAGGTTAAAAATCAGAGTTTTCCTTCTCCTAGCTTGATTGCCTTTGTAGGCTGACCAGCTCCATTTACCTGAACTTAGATTTTCATACAATTTAATATTTTTTTTTTATTATTAATGATTATGTTAGTTTTGATGCAAGGGGTTACCTAGTATTAGAGAATATGAGAAAAATATACTAAGGAGAGATGACAATGTAAGAACAAGAAATAAGAAAACAGGCAATAATGATTGACATTGCATTTAAATTTTTGAAGATCAGAGTTGACAAGAAAGAAAGAAGCTGTAAGAGAGATCCACAAGTCAGAAGTGCAAGAGAAGAAACTGTCAGCATAGAACTTACTAGCCATTTGAACTATAAAATGATGAGACTTTGCCACTAATCTAGTACTGTGCCTAAATTCACAAAGGTAACATAGAGGAAGGAGGCACGGTAGAATAATGGATAGTGGCTCAAATTGAGGAATTGGAGAGCTGAGTTCAAAATCCAGTCAAATCCATTACATTCACTTATGTGCTAATACCCTTGGGAAAGGTATGAATCCTCGTCTTTTTCCTCCAGCTATGGGTAAATAGCAGGACAGATCAGGTTCTATAGCCTTGGATGGCAACTGGTCTACCTCAGAAAGAAATGGCAGCCTACTGCAGGAAAAAATCTGCTTCGTCAGTCATGTATCCAAAGATACATAATCGCCGAAGTGTGTATCATGTATGGCACATAACTGTAACATAGAGGAAAGTTAATCAGGACAATTACCATGAAAGCATTTATAGTTAAGGCACACGGAAGCTGCGTTACAGCAGTGGGACAGTGATTCCGAGATGCCTGGTCAGGACCAATGACATTGCAGATTCTTCTTTGGATTTTATCAAGAATCTCTAGATATGTAGAAGGAGCACCAGACCAGGTGCAGCAGCAATATTCAAAGCATGGATGAATTGTAGACTTATAAATATGTAAGATAGATTCTGGTCAGAAAAATTATCTAGCTCAACTCAGTGAACCAACTTTCCTAGCTGCAAATTCAATATAATCATTCCACTTCATGTCAGCGGAAAATGGTAGTCCAAGGCAGCACAATGAGTCACCCTCCTGGACATCAGTATCTGAAAATCATGAGTGTTGATTCCATTTTGGGCATTAAAAATCCTACCAAAAGAAGTCTAAATTGGTTAAATGCAAAATTGATGTTCTCTTATGTATTAGGTCATCCCATGAGTTCTGTCCGAATTTGAACTTTTTGTTAAAATGAACGAAATTTAAAAAGTATTTTATAATGTCTAATGGAGCTGAACATTATTTTTATGTTTAGATGCATTTAAACTGATCAAATTTTATTTCAGAGAACAATAAAATTAAATTTTGTTTCATTAAAACCCTGCTAACATAGAAGTACCCAAGAATCATTTGAGGCTTTATGCTTTATGGATTCAAGAAAGGAAACTCAGCAGCCGAAGTGGCTAGAAACATTCACTTAGTCTATGGAGAGGAATGTGTGAATGAAAGAACTTGCAGAAGATGGTTTGCAAAATTCAGAGGTGGAGATTTCACCCTTGAAGATGAAGATCGAACCGGACGTCCAGTTGAGTTTGATGAAAAGCTTCTTGAAGCAGCCCTTGAAGAAAATCCTGCTTTATCAGTTGAGGAATTGGCAGTGGTTCTCAGTTCAAACCATACAACTGTTCATCGTCATCTTCAACAACTTGGAAAATGGGTGCCTCATGAATTGTTAGAAAACAACCTCAAATCCCGAGTTGACATCTGCTCTTCTCTCCAACTTGTTTCACCTTTTTTGGATAGACTTGTGACGAAAAATGGATCTTTTATCAAAATGTTAAGCATTGTAGACAGTGGCTTGGTAAAGGGGAAGGACCCCAGCCACAGCCGAGAAGGGAATTTCATGGGCAAAAGGTTCTTCTTTCAATCTGGTGGGATTGCCAAGGAATAATTCTTTGAATTCTTACCACCTAATGCAACAATTAATGCTCAAATATACTGTCAGCAATTAGAGCGTTTGAACCAAGATTTGAGGAAAAAAAGACCTGCTCTAGTGAATCGAAAACGGGTGATGTTTCATCAGGACAATGCGCGACCGCACACAGCAAGAATCACGTCACAAAAGATCGAAGAACTTGGTTGGGAGAAAATTCCTCATCCACCTTATTCTCCCGATCTTGCTCCTTCAGACTACCATTTGTTTCGTAGCTTACAGAATCATTTGGAAGAAACAGCTTTTGTAACACAGGAAGAGGTTAAAACTGACATTTGTGAGTTCTTCGAATCAAAGCCAAAAGAATTTTACAGTAATGGAATTAGTAAGCTTGTTAATAGATGGAAGGAAGTCATAATCAGGGAAAATACATTGTTGATTGAATCTGTAATTAAATGTAACATTTGGTCACTTGTCTTCTTTATTCAAAATTCAGACAGAACTTATGGGATGACCTGATATTTTGGCTTTCCCCTGCAGACCAGGATTTCTAGATCCAAACCCTTTTTTTTTATTATTAGAAACTAACTTAAAAGCCACACTCTATGCAGTTTTAAGCTAGCTTCTGTGGAGGGCTAATTCAGCCTTCAGCCCAAAACTAAAGGGATCTCTACTCATAGCTTACAAACAGCAATGATAATTTTGAAGAAATCACTTTGAATTCCTCAATTCATACAATGGAACTTCAAAACCTCACTTTGATTTGGGCTATAAGTTCAATTCTACCCAAAAGATTGATTTGGCCTGAAAGTCTGATTCGGGCAAAAATTCCAGTTCAGGCTAAAAGTTAAATTCTTCAAATCACAAACTCTATAAAACTTCCAAACCTCACGTCATGAAACCTCTCACTTTAACACTGATTCCTTCGTATATTGAAGAAATAAAACTGATTTCCTCAATTTATAAAATTGAAGTGCACAACGGCCGAAATGTTACAATGCCTTATCTCAGAAATAGACAGATGACATATTTTTCTTACTTCAAATGATATTTTTAGTGGATACTCATAATTTAAGCAAATCTGTTTATTTTAAACAGTATTCCATCTACCAGCCCGCATACTTAAGAAAAGTTAAAGAAAATGTGCCCTCTTCAGAATTCAAATCTGCATCTACCTTTGCCAGCATGCTTTTACCACTCAGCCAAGACCTTCACAATATAGCAAGGTTCTATTTTGTCTTCAAAGCGTACACACTTATTCAGATCTTTCTCGAAATGCGTATCTGAACGACTGTGCTTTAAAGACAACCTTGCTTTATTGTGTAGCTCTTCATAGCCAAGTGGTAAAAGCTCGCCGGATCAGATGGTAGTTCCTCCTGCAAAGGAGAACACAGGTTCAAATCTTGCCAGAGGGAACACTTTCTTTATTAAGTTTTCTTGACAATGCAGGCCAGTATATGAAATAAATACTGTTTAAAATAAACAGAACATCTACTCAGATACAGGTATCTACTAGAAATAATGTCTGAAGTAATAGAAACTATACGTAGCTCAGTAACAGTGGTAGAGAGAATGCAGCCAGTGAGCCTCTGGAGCAGTTGTTAATATTTTCTTCGGTGTTGATATCTAATGCAGGTTACATGATGATGAGAAACGCTTTCTCCACCTGGCTGTGTGTTAAATAGCAGAACTAACTTGGCTCCCTCACCTTGAGATGGCAACCAATCTAGAAAAACTCTGAATTCAAAATCATGAGCTCCTTGCCCTAAATGTACGATTGCTGTTATGGATGTACTACAGGTGGAACCTACTTCAAGTCCAATGGGTTATGTGACTCATGACACAGCCTATCTCTAAAACATCTTAGCATGATATAAACAAATCATTTCTTGCTCATTCAATTAAGACGAAGTGCAGCTATCCTAAAGGAGCCAGAGACCCTAACAATATAATATACGCATATGACACTGTGTTCATGGCTAACCCAGAAAGAAAAATACAGGACCTCCTAGACAAGTATGGTTGTCAGCAGGAGAAAAGCTCAAGTGCAAACTATGAACTTGAGATGTCAACCTCAAACAAATACAGAAGCTTAAATAACTGGGGAGTGCTTTAACAGAGGATGGAAAATGTGACACTAAAAATCCAGACACACATTGGATTAGCAAAACTAAAACTAAGCAAAATACTAAGAAAGAGGAAAATTTTATTAGAAACAAAGAAAAAAATGTCTATATTAGGTTTATATGTCCCAAAATTTCATACACCTGGCCCAGTGGATAATCCAGTTGTTTGAATCCAGTGACTTCACCCAAAGAGTTATGAGTTCAATACCTGGCTACAGTTGAGGTGAACAGAAACTTTTTTTTTTTACACCTCAACTTGGTCTTACTTTGTAAATGTCATCAACTCGTTTTTTTTCCCATTGATTCGAATTCTTAAGCATTTCTAGTTTCTTTGCACTGTTTTACTCAAATTAAGGAGTGACCAAAACTGGCAACTGCTAGTTGAAATATTTCCATAAAATAAATCATTCGTTGGCACCACAAGTTTTTTTCTTTTAATTAAAGAAACTTGGAGTTAAAGATACACCTGGAAGAGGCATGGCACATGCAACTAGAACAATCTAACCCAGTGGACAAAATAAAGGGTTCAATTTGAAATTCCAATCACCTGAAGAACAATGGCTGAAATGTCATGAATATGGCAACAAAGATGAGGACAACAATCCAAACAGTGCAAATAAGACTGTTTGACTGTTGTGTACTCAGGCATAAAAATCCAACATGTACTAAGACACAGGAATCTTTATGGGGATTTGTGTTTTTATCAAGTCACCATTTCTAGAATGGGTGCTACCCAAGACTATCATACTATTTAACCCATATTTTGGAGTATTATATGGGAGGTATTTCCCTCCCAATTGTACACCTTGAGTCTATATTTCTGAGATGAGGTATTATGTACACTATTTACATTATTCAGACTATCATCCTCATCTTTGTTTCCATATTTATCACACGGTTTCAGACGTTGTATTTTCCGGCCTTCTTCAGGTGGTTGGAATGTCGAACTGAACCCTTTATTTCACTCGTTGAAGTAGACAGTTCTAGTTCCACATGACATGTCTAATGGATGTCAGTTACCAAGGACACATGGCACAGTGGATAAAGGCGTTAGTTAGATCCAGTGACAGGACCCAAAGAGTGTGAGTTCAATATCTGGTTATGGTGGTGGAGAACTTGGAGAGGGGAATTAACAGGAGATAACTGACATCCATTAGACATGGCATGTGGAACTAGAACAATCTACCCCAGTGAGCGAAAAAAAGGGTTCAGTTTGACATTCCAACCACCTGAAGGCCGGAATGTACAACGGCTGAAACGTTATGATAAATATGGCAACAAAGATGAGTATGATAATCCGAACAATGTAAATAGTGTACAACTTGAACAACATAAAATGAATAGAACCTTGCAAATTTAAATTTGAATTTTAAATGAATCAACCATGAAATTGTTAAAGTGGTCCATGTGACATGTGATGTGACCTGGCATTGGAATATCTAAAACTTTCTGGAGAAGCCAGTAATTCATTGCATCAGCAGTAAGATATGTGAACCAGGCTTGTATTCAAGTGTTGTCATAAGCACTCATCTACAAGGACTATTGGTAGCAGGGTATTCAGAATTGTCTTCACTGGACCAAAGAGGCTATGTGGTCTATGATATGCGATTATGCAGAAGGTATTTACAAAGAATTACTGTCAGAGCCTTTTCACCCTAAAATGATGCTCTGGTCCTTCTTGTCCAGTTGACTATAGTTTGAATGGCACACTTCCCGTAAATACAATCTGAGTTTTTAAATATTCACTAAAAACACTGAACCACAACAGACTTCACATGAATAGGGTATCTCCTAAGTGTTTGTTTCCTTTAAATATGGTCTCTGCCCAAATCTTGAAACATGAATACTTTGTTGGTTCCAATTACTAGGAATGACTGAAAAAATTCCCCTTTCCCAAATTTAAACACAAAACATAGATGCATGATGGGAATTCTTCATAGCCTATGAAATAGGCCAATTCTCAACCTCATCCAACTTAAGTTCTGTTTTTTCTTCTCTTGAATTCAGAATGCTACAATCACTTGACTGTATCCGTTTTGTGTGTAATCACTGTTCTTACTTTGTGAAATCTTTGCCTTATTACTGTTTTTTGCCTTACATATATTGTTTATTCAATATTATCTTTGTCCTGTTCTTTTTTATTATTTTAAACTTTATCAATTCTGTTTTGTTTGACATTTGTGCCAATTACATTTAACCATGGCCAATTACTCTACAATCTAAGATGTGTTGGCATATAAGTCTTTCCAACTGAATAATCTAAAAATGCTGAATTACATCCATCAGATTCTAATCAATGTTTTTGCACATGTCTTTGTAAGTGTGATGCCTGTGAAAATGCTGACCCACATAATTCGCATGAATATGGTTTCTCTCCAGTGTGCGTCCGCATGTGAGTTTTTAAAATTGAATTCTGTGAAAATGCAGAACCACACACTTCACATGAAAATGGTTTCTCTCCAGTATGTGTCAGCATATGACGCTTTAATGAGGAGCTACTTGAAAATATTGAACCACACACTTTACAGGAATATGTTTTCTTAGTAGTGTGTGTTTGCATATGACTTTTTAAATGCGATACCCGTGAATATTCTGAACTACAAATGTCACATGAATATGGTTTTTTTCCACGATGTGTACGCATGTGTGTTTTTAAATTTGAATTATCTGAAAAAGCAGAACCACACACTACACATGAATATGGTTTTTCTCCAGTGTGTATTCTCATGTGAATTTTTAAAGCTGAATTTCCTGAAAATGCTGAACCACACACTTCACATGAATAGGGTTTTTCTCCAGTATGTATCCTCATGTGAATTTTTAAAACTGAATTTCCTGAAAAGGATGAACCACACACTTCACATGAATATGGTTTCTCTCCAGTGTGTATCCGCATATGTGTTTTTAAATATGAACACTGTGAAAATGCTGAACCACATACTTCACATGAATATGGTTTTTCTCCAGTGTGTGTTCGCATATGAGTTTTTAAACTTGAATTCACTGTAAATGCATAACCACACACTTCACATGAATATGGTTTTTCTCCCGTGTGTGTTAGCATATGTGTTTTTAAACTTGAACAATATGAAAATGTTGAACCACACACTTTGCAGAAATATGGTTTCTCACCTGTGTGCATTCGCATGTGTCTTTTTAATTGAGATCTTGATGAAAATAGTGAACCACACATTTCACACATGTGACGATTTTCTTCAATTTGTGTTTTCATACCTGCATTTCCTTGAGACCTATTTCTGACAGACATATTGACACTCTCAATATGAAAATACTATATTTTCAGTGCTTTTTGAAGAAGTTCTTTTAGTAAACACACTAAAATGCAAATTGGAAAAGAAGATTAATCTCTTCTATAAGTTTGGTCATAGTAAAATTATTTATTACACATATTTTCATATTCAACAGTGAAACTATGATCATACTTTTCTATAAAAAAACTGGTATGAAGACATCTGAGGACTTCATTTGTTTCCCATCATATCTGGAATCTCTGAAAGATAAAAAAGATATTTGTAAAGATTGTTGTCTCTAGCAATATTCCCAATTAGAAATTTACATTAATTGATTTTGTATTTTATCGAATTCTAGCATATCACATTTCACTTTTTCCAACATTAATAGTGTAGCAATACAATTTTTCACACATCCTTAGGAGACAAATATATTTCTTAACTTTTAAGTCAATGACCAGGGGTTTTCAGGAATCATGTCTCTCGCCTTTGAATTGTTAAACTAAAAATTTTGTTAGTGATTTTAGATAATCATAAAAGTAGAGTCCTTTGAAAAACTTATCAGCCACAATCTGAATGAGTGATCTCCATTTCCGGAACACAGGTGGACAGATAGGGGTGTTGGGACCCCAGCCATTATCCATATAATTAGTCAGTCAGGAAGTCAACAAAGAGTGAGGAAAGAACCAGCAGGACAGATCAAGAATAAAAAGGAATACCTTTCGGTACTTCATATTATGCAATTCAAAGCATTAATTTTAATTTTACTTTGAAATGAATAGATTAAATTTAATATTTCTATTAAGAAAAATACTTTGCTCCATTTCAAAAACTAATTTAAACAGATTAGTAGTTTGTTTTTTTTTGCTAAAATATCTGATTAATACCTTTTTTTAGTCATTTTTTTATCACAATGAAATTAATTCTCTTTATTAAAAATCTTCCAAAAATAAAATATACTTTTCTGCAACTTTTTTTTTAAAGAATATTAGCTGATTTAAAATATAATTAATCTAATTTGAAAGAAATATCATTTACTTTACAAATGGGATATTTTGTCAGTCCTGGTAAAATAAACACCAAGGCTATTTGCTGGTAAATATAAATAATGTTTTCGAACTATGAATATATATATATATATATATAGCTACTGCTATTAAGCATTACTCTTCAAGTATGAATTGAGTTCACCAAACTGCTGGCATATTTCATATAGAGAAAAACATTAAAATTCCCTCCCTTTCTGCTGTGCAACGATGGCCTAGGGGTAGGATATCTGCCTGATGTCAATCAGTTGGGTTTCAATCACAGCTTGAAGCAATCAGCCGTCTAAACACACTGAGGAGCTGTGATACAGTGAAACAGTAGTCTGTCTGTGGATGAACATACATACATATATATATATATATATATATATATATATATATATATATATATATATATATATATATATATATAAAGCAATAAACAATATTCACTCAGTGTTGGAGATACTTTCAGTTCATTTGCTGAAAAGTTACCAATCCACTATGTGCAGTTGTGTAAAAGAGACACCAGAACAATTGCTACAACTCAGAAGAGAATGCCAGTTTGCCAGTTCAATCCTGACAGGAGGTACTATGAGCTGTGTTACTCTTGTGTGCATGGTGGTAGAAGACACAAGTAAATGCCATGGCCAGTGACCAAACCATAC
This sequence comes from Acanthosepion esculentum, assembly GCA_964036315.1. Taxonomy (NCBI): domain Eukaryota; kingdom Metazoa; phylum Mollusca; class Cephalopoda; order Sepiida; family Sepiidae; genus Acanthosepion; species Acanthosepion esculentum. Next base: position 32,265,599 of record OZ038479.1, on the reverse strand, counting down.
CAGCTGAAACTGAGATCAAGTGAAAATGAACAGAGCTTAGTCATCAGGAAATACATTAGTGACTACAGCCAGGATGTATGAAAACCACTGCACAATCTCTTGACAGCACAAAGACATCTGAACCAGTCTGACAAAGACAAAACAGCTGAAATTCTAAAAGTTGGGGTCACATTCAGGGACTTCCATATTTCTTTTATTAATTGATGATGAATAAATCATTTTGTGTTTTGACATTTGATGGTGGAAAAGATTTTAAATTGTTTTAACAATTGATGGTGAAAATAAATAAATTTCTGTATTAAATCTGAGTGTTGTTACTTTTAACATTACCTGCCATTATAATAATAAAAATATATACTGGCAAAATAGCCGGGGGACCTATTTTACCAAGACCAGTAAAATAAGCTTAAAAACATGTTTGTCTATTTCACCGGGACCAGCAAAAGAGCCTCTTCTTTAATTAAGTTTAAAATATCACAGAAATGGATTTTTTAACATGGAGGTAGCTGTTTGTTTATGTTGACAGCTTTTAGCTTGATGACAGATATATTTTTATCTACTGTTCTTCTACAGCAGTTTTACCCATAAAAAAATAATTGAAAAATATAACATGAATGCCTTTTAAGTACTGTGTAATCTTAAAAATTTAAGAAAATATTCTCTGTAATCTAATGTTTTATTGAATTTTAGACAATTTTGGCTTTAAATTTACTATAAATATTGCTCTCATTTTCTGATAATGTTGTGTATGATCTCCCTATCTACAAAAATTAGCCCATTTATACACATACAAAAATAATTCAAAATTCTTTTTAAAAATACTCGGAGTTGTCAGATTGTAATAAGCTTTATGATATATAATTAGTAAATATAGTTTTACTTAGTAACAATATTCCCTAACAGCTATATGATTAGTAAATATAGTTTTACTTAGTAACAATATTCCCTAACAGCTATATTAGTAAATATAGTTTTACTTAGTAACAATAATTCCCTAACAGCTATACTATTGAAACTGAATTTTGAAAGATTTTAAAATTTTATAAATTAGTCTAATTCAAATTGTAAAACATGAAAACAAATCTTGTAAAGATTAATGTTTCATCAAAAAATTTTTTCTTAAGATGATATTGTCCTTAATATATCTAATTGTCATAGTTTTATTGCATTTTTTATTTTACAATTCAGAGTGGATTTTCAGTAAATGGTGTTTCTTTTTTAAAAAAAGGAGTCCTGCTTTTAACTAATATGAGGAGAGTGGAATTTTAATTTCTTGAAATTTAATAAAATTAAGTAGGTGGTAAAAGATGAAAAATAAAAATAAAAATTTCAGAAATAATTTCTTTTGTGAATCACTCCTGAAACTTTTATTAAAATTCGACAATTATTTGATTTTGCAAGAATTTCCAAAACAATGTGTTTTTAATGCCAAAAATGCCTATATTAATCTTTGACCCACCCACTAATAAAAAAAAAAAAAAGATTTTTTAATCAAAATTTCAAACATGCTAGAAAGGATTTAAAATTTAATACAAAAATACTTTGGTCTTTCCAATTAATAATAAACAATGATAAAAGTTTGTTTTTATCAATTTTGGGGCTTTTTCATTATGATATGCTCTTTTTTAGAAAATCTTTGGAGGTACGGTACCTACACTTGATATTGCATAAATGTTTTACTAAAATAACATCTGGAGTTTTTTAGTACTTGTGGCTTCTTTGTCACCACTTTTTATAAAGTTAGATGTGGTATTTTTTTTTTCTAATCCAATAGCTGGCTAGGATAATAAAACGACTGAGCTCAAGAAGGCTGGCTTCCAACATTTCAAGGTTAATCATCGATACAATTTCCTTCTTACAGATACCAGAGACCAAACTAAGAATAAACATGTTTGTGGTTGTGGGGATCAGCAAAGTGGATGAACAAGCCTCACCGAGGAACAGCACAACACCATCTTGAGACCTACCTGGTCAAGTTCATGTGGAGAAGGCATCTACCTGACGGAGTCAACTCTTTCAAGGCTATCGCCACGTTCATGCCACCCAAATAATACAATTTAATATTTGTTATTTGAAGAAACAAATACACATCGGTATTTGTGAAAAAGTTGGAAAATTAATTTAAAGAGTGGCGACGGATAACCCACTGATGCCGATTTTTCTAACTGTAAAAAAGAAGAAAGGACCCCTCCTCTCCAATTACAAAGAAGTAAAAACACGACAGAGATATCGAAAGGAGGTGGGTGAAACATACCCAAAAATATTTCCAAAAAAGCTTTTTAATATGGACTATGGAGTAAAAAATAATAATAATTCGTTAAGTACTGAATTGGCAAATAAAATAATAGTTGGCAGCGATTTTTTCGGGGGATAAAAAAAGCATTCATTTTTGGTGGGGGATACCGAAAATGACATAACTCTGGTCAAATAAATATTTTTAATTTTATTGTGGTGGCACGGAGCAAGCGAAGGACCGGATATTAACCCTCAGAGGTTTAGATAGCAAATGACCAATACTGGTCTCTGCGCACCCGGCTCCACGCAGAATTTCCGGTGGAAAACTAAAAAGAAATAAAAAGAATGATAAACAATTTTCCACCAATTAAACAGCTCCGCGCCATACCCAACAGTTTGTTTCAGCAGACTGACTATGATCCGAAGGACACACATAAATAGAGCGATAAATTCACTTCTAAGACAGAAAGCTTTGAAGTACCGTCAGTGAATGTCGCTACGCCTTTCTCACCCGTGAAACCCGATGCCTTCAGCCTTCCTTCACCAACGGAGATATCAAAGGACTCCTACCAACCCATTGACCTCACCTTTCATCTCCTGTGACCAGCACGTCATGAACTTAAGTATTAACAAAAGACACTTATATTCTTTTAATAATCGGATTTCTCTTCTATGAATGAACATTTTGTAACGGACTTTGTGCGTGTAAATCAAGAAACATTGTACTATTCATTGATGTTGTATTTAAATACAAAGTGTTTTTGATATACCCTTCTCTTTCGTATGTTATTTTGTTTATGTTATGGTGACCTCAATTTGATCGCTTGTTGAACCTTTAGGCCAAACTAACGGCTGTCCCGGACTGCTACTATTAATCTACCTTCTGATACAAGCAACAATTAACAACGAGAACTCTACCCCCCCATCACTATAAGTGGTGACCAAGACGTGATTTTAACACATATATATACACGCACGCAAAAAAAAAAAAAAATTGAACTGTCACAAAATTAGAATTTTTATTCAACACAAACCAAAAACATGGCAGATGACGCTGAAGAAACTACAATTAATCAAAACCAACCAATCCAAGCTGTTGCGATAAAACCACCAAACTTCATTGAATCAAACGTAATAGCTTGGTTTGCGATAATGGAGGCGCAATTTAATATTGCAAATATAAGACAGACCAGTCAAAAATTTTTTAACACTTTGGCAGCTCTCCCTGTGGACGTAGTAGGAAATATACAGCCAACTATACTGCAATCAAAAGATTACGACGCACTAAGAGAAGCAGTGACGGGCGCTTACGAGAAAACAAAACCAGAGATGCTGGACAAATTAATGTCGTCATCGACTGTAACAGGTCGTCCCTCAGTATACCTGAATGAACTTATGTCATTAGCAAGCCGAATTGGCGTAGGGGACGATATCGTACGTCACAAATTTATTCAAGCCCTACCTCACTCCATTAAACCAGTGGTAGCGGCACAAGTCGATTTAGACACAGATCGCCTTGGAAGAATGGCGGATGACTTACTATTATATTTTAACAAACAAGACACCGCACATATTCGACAGATTTCGAGGAAGCAAAGGGATGAACAGCAAAATAAAAATGAAACTAAAAGGATACATGGCTGTTCCCACAGTGAAAATAAATTCCCTACCAGTGTTCGCCCTTTTAACAAGGACCAAAAACCTCTAATTTGCCGAGCGCATTTATACTTTGCGGAACGTGCAAAATTTTGTAAGCCGTGGTGCAGATGGCCAAATAAACGGAATGTTCAAATGCAACCCAACTCTCGCCCAAATTCACCAGTTCCTCGTGAGATTTCGGAAAACTAACTAGGCGAGAGGTGTTAGCTTCCATTTCCTCGCCGCTTCTCATTGTAGCCGCACGGTTAGGAGCTCAAAGTTTAAATTTTATTGTGGATACAGGAGCTGCCGTATCTATACTTCCGAAGAGATATTTAAGCGGAGCTGTAACATACCCAACCAATATCTCTTTAGTGTCTGCCAACGATCAAAAGATTGAATGCTCAGGACAAGCAGTACTGAATCTAACACTACGGAACCTCAGACGAGAATTTACCTGGACATTTATAATAGCCGAAACTGCTCAGCCACTCCTAGGATACGATTTCCTAAACCATTTCGGGCTAATGGTGGACTGCACAAACAATAAGCTGATTGATAAAATGACTAATAGACAATCCGATGCACATCCATCGTCTATTATCATGAATATAGATTTAGTACCGAATAAAGATGCTAACAAAATGGTACGAGCAATTCTGGAGAAATACCCAAACTTAATTTCTCCTCATCGCGACACGAATGCAACAAAACCAAAGATATTCCATAGAATAGAAACTGGTAGCAACCCTCCTACTTTCTCCAGAGCCAGACAATTATCAGCTCAGAGATGTGAAATTGCAAAAGAGGAATTCAAGAAACTCCTAAAGGCAGGAATAATTTCCCCTTCAAACTCTGAATGGAGTTCAGCCTTACATATGGTACCGAAGTCAGACGGCACATATAGACCTGTTGGCGATTACAGACATTTAAATACCATAACAAAAGCCGATCGATATCAAGTCCCAAATATAAATTCCTTGTCTTCGAAGCTTCATAATAAGAAGTTCTTTTCAAAGATAGACCTGTCGTCTGCTTATCATCAGATACCTGTACATCCGGAGGATGTTTGCAAGACAGCCATCTCTACCCCTTTTGGGTTATTTGAATATAACTATATGCCTTTCGGACTGCGGAACGCATCATGTACTTTTCAGAGAATGATGGACAATATCTTTCGTGATACTGATTATACCTTTGTATATATCGACGATATCCTTATATTCTCAGAAGATGAAGAAACTCATTCCAAGCATATCGACCTAGTACTACAAAAACTGAGTGAGTACGATTTTAAAATTTGTCTCTCCAAATGCATATTTAGTGCTAATGAATTAGACTTTTTAGGATTTCATATTTCTGCTAGTGGTCTCAAACCCAGTGCTAAAAAGTTGAATGAATTAAGTGAATTTCCTCAACCAAACGATTCCAAATCACTACGCCGATTCATCGGAATGGCAAATTTTTACAGAAAACTCGTGCCAAATTTCAGCGATATCATACTACCTCTCACGGAAAAAATACGTTTAAACCAAAATTCCAAGTCATTAACCCTAACAAAGGAAGAAATTGAATCTTTCGAAAATATGAAAAAGTCTTTATCAAATGTAACTGTTTTGGCTTTCCCCAGCTCGAAAGCTAACAACTATCAACTTGTAACAGACAGTTCGAATTATGCGGTGGGTGCAGCACTTCATCAAATGATTGATAATCAACCCATCCCCATAGGTTTCTTTTCAAAGAAATTATCCCAAACCCAACAAAAATATTCTACTTTTGACAGAGAACTACTAGCTGCCTATCTAGCAGTACTCCATTTTAAACATTTAATAGAAGGCAGAAATGTAATGTTACTGACGGATCACAAACCACTTTGCAGTGCTTTTAAAAGCCAGTCTTCCTTAAAATCAGATAGACAACAGCGTCACCTCTGTTTTATCAGCGAATATGTAAATGACATTTCACATATAAGAGGTTCACAAAATATAGTAGCTGATTGTTTATCACGACCTGTCAACGCGATCACTATTGATATATGTGACTTACAAGAAATAATGAAGCATCAAGCTACTGACAATGAAATTCAGGCATTCAAAGATCAACTGAAACCATACACAATAAATCAAAATGAAACCATATTATGTGACACGACATTACCTTTTCCACGACCTTTTGTGACTGAAAAGCTCAGAAAATCGGTATTTGACAGTCTGCATAATCTATCACATCCAGGAATAACATCTTCAAGAAAAATAATAAAATCCAGATACTATTGGCCGAAGATGGACAAGTCAATAAAAACCTGGTGCACAGAATGCCAACACTGCCAACAAGCAAAAATAATAAAACACACAAAGAGCAAAGTAAATCCATTTGAATTACCTTCCAGTCGTTTTGAAACGGTGCATGTGGATATTGTCGGTCCCTTACTACCAGTAAAGAACCAAACTGACCCTTATTTTTCACCATATCGATATTTATTAACATGCATTGATAGAAATACGAGATGGATAGAAGCATGCCCAATAACAGAAATTACGGCAAAATCAATATCAACGGCTTTTGTCAATCTGTGGATCTCCCGATTCGGGGTTCCTCTTCATGTCGTTACGGACAGAGGAAGCCAATTTGAATCCGAATTATTCTCAGAACTATCAAAAATAATAGGCTTCCACAGATTACGAACAACGGCGTACCATCCGCAAACGAATGGATTAGTTGAGCGAGCACACAGAACTTTAAAAACGGCTATTATAGCCAGGAAAGAATCGTGGTTGTCAGCTCTTCCTATCGTCCTTTTGGGAATGAGGATAACACCTAACGAATCAAACTATTCTTCATTTACTGCAGTAACAGGGAGTCATGCACAAGTCCCCCGATTGTTAATTGACTCTATCAAGAACGAGAATAGTGAAATGACAAACTCGCACGTTAAAATTCTAGCCGACGAGATGCAAAAATTTGACATGGACAAATTATCCAGGGGACACCTGCATACAATACCTAATTCTTACATTCCAAAAGATTTACAAACATGTAAAAGTATCTGGCTAAGAACAGACAGAGTAAGAAAGCCATTGGAAGCTCCATACACAGGTCCATTCCAAGTATTAAGTCGTCATGAAAAATATTTTACTATTAAAAGATCGGATGACGTACATAGTAATGTTTCAATAGATAGACTAAAACCTGCATATATTTCTGAAAATATAAAATCAAAAGATTCCATTGGATCAAGACCGGATTTGGATAACTCCCTATCTTGTTCCGAAAAAACTAATGATAACAAACCAGAAACTAGAACGAAGTCCGGTAGAACGGTTAAATGGAAGAAAGAAAACACATATTTTTATTACTAAAAAAAACAAAAAAAAAAACAACAACAACAACTCCGTTTACTGGGGCGAAAGTTATGTGGTGGCACGGAGCAAGCGAAGGACCGGATATTAACCCTCAGAGGTTTAGATAGCAAATGACCAATACTGGTCTCTGCGCACCCGGCTCCACGCAGAATTTCCGGTGGAAAACTAAAAAGAAATAAAAAGAATGATAAACAATTTTCCACCAATTAAACAGCTCCGCGCCATACCCAACAGTTTGTTTCAGCAGACTGACTATGATCCGAAGGACACACATAAATAGAGCGATAAATTCACTTCTAAGACAGAAAGCTTTGAAGTACCGTCAGTGAATGTCGCTACGCCTTTCTCACCCGTGAAACCCGATGCCTTCAGCCTTCCTTCACCAACGGAGATATCAAAGGACTCCTACCAACCCATTGACCTCACCTTTCATCTCCTGTGACCAGCACGTCATGAACTTAAGTATTAACAAAAGACACTTATATTCTTTTAATAATCGGATTTCTCTTCTATGAATGAACATTTTGTAACGGACTTTGTGCGTGTAAATCAAGAAACATTGTACTATTCATTGATGTTGTATTTAAATACAAAGTGTTTTTGATATACCCTTCTCTTTCGTATGTTATTTTGTTTATGTTATGGTGACCTCAATTTGATCGCTTGTTGAACCTTTAGGCCAAACTAACGGCTGTCCCGGACTGCTACTATTAATCTACCTTCTGATACAAGCAACAATTAACAACGAGAACTCTACCCCCCCATCACCATATTATTTCTTCAGGGCTCTTTAAAATGACGTAGATTTTTTAAAGGTGGAACTCAAACGTCTTTTTAGCGATTATTTTCTTTAAAGAAACAGAAATAAAAAAAATAATTATTCCTTTTTTTTTTTTTAATATGTTAGTTAATGAAATATTTTTTTCATTAACTTAAAAATAAGATAAAATATAAAAATATTTTATTTTTTTACCGACCTCATAACAAACAAAAGTAACTAAAAACTTATGCAAAAATGTGTCACTAAATAATTATTTATTTAGAAAGTCGATAGAAAAGGTAAAGTGTATTTTAGGCTTTTCTAGACTTCTAACTAAAGTACTCTAAAAAAACAAAAAAAAATATTCATTTAACAAATTGAATATAATAAAAGATATCGTTTTGTTGCATTCATTTAAAAAATATTAAAACATTTTCTGGGACAGTTTTCAAGAAGAAATGTCTCTAATTTGTTGTAGAGAGGTTGAAAGTGGAATATGGATCATTATTTTTTTTTTATTTTTAAGAAGAAAGTAGTATTTTTTTTTTTTTGTATATTTGAAAACAAAAAATGTTTTACTTACTTCGCTCTCTCTTTTTTTGTTTATCGTAATATGCAACATTAAAGAAAAAAGAAGAGATAATAAAATTAAACATAAAAAGGAAAGCTATTCTTCGCGAACAGTAAAAATGATTTCGAAAAAACGGTGGGGAATCTCAAGGGAGATAAGTCATGAAAATAGTTTATAAAACTTTTAAATCAACAGTATTTTTTAACAATTTTATTTATTACATATATATAGAATTGAATAAATCCATAATTTTGTCAAGGGAAAATTCACAAAAGCAATTTTTATGGAACGGTCATCCAGAACGAATGCAGTCTGTACACATCACCAGTACTTCTAGCACATAATCGTTGCAATGGTCCATGAAGATCGGATTTTTTTTTTTTTGCTTACAAGCGATTGCTGTCTCTGAATGAAAAAGAATTTAGTTAATGGACAAACACTAGCGAAAGGAAATTAAAATAAACAAAATATTAGCTTCTGCCGATCTATTACACACATACAACGAACAACGCCAAGCATAATTTCATTGGTTAATTTAATCACCACTACGTTAGACAATTTACAAATCACAGTAATGTGACAATTTTGTAATCGCTCTATTTTTATGTAGTCAGTTTTGTGCACTTTTGGGAGAAACGGATCACAGATGGTTTCTTAAGTCTCCCCAAAGCTCGATCGCTGATTGGTCAATGCCAACCAATCAGATCGTCAGCACGTGAAGAATACCTTTTCCTGCGTAGCTATCTGGGAGCCTCACTTATTTAGGCAAGAATTTTTCTTAGCTAATTAGTGATAATTCAGCTGCCAAATGAATCCACGACAGTTGAAACCATGCGCCAACCTTCTCACACACACCACTCACATGCTGAACATACCTTGTATACACTCACATAATCTTTTCTTACATAGCAAAATCTTTTGAAAACAGTCATTATAAGAGACTCTCATAAATATTCTTCCCGTGAACTTTGGAATGCTAAAATAATAATTAAAGAGAGACAACTCTTGTTTTATTCAACCTTTTCTTACTTAAATGCATGCTTTCTTTCACATCGTTGTTTGATATTGTACATCTTGTTAAATACATGTTTTATGTGTAACAATGTCTTTTGCTTATCCTTTTCTGCGTCAACCCTGTTTCCTAATCTAAAGTTAAATTAACGTGAAGTCCGCCACAAGGTGAATTTGGGTAATGATACTGGTAAAAATGGCACAAGTGAAAAAATAAGAAAAAATCTCTATCTGATAGTAGCTGATCTTATAATCTATTTTGTATGCATGTATCCTTGGAAGCGAAATCTTCTCTTTTCCTTAATATGACTTCCATGATGGGGTTGTGGTAGAGTTATTGGGAGCAATGGTGTGTAAGTGTAAGTAAGTGTACCTGATGATTCTTGGACACCTGAACTAGAAGTAAATAAACAGTGCTTTGATTAGAAATTTAATTTTAAATAGCTTAAAAATTAAACAGCTACTGGTGTTTAATTTTAAGCTGTTTAAAGAGTCTGTTTTTCACTTGTGCCATTATTACCATTCACAATTTTAGGTACCACCAAAAAAAAGCAATGCAAGGGAAGGTTTAAAATAAAAAAATGAAAAATATTTCTTGAAGCTTTCAATTTAATTTTACTTCCAAGCTAGCACATTAAATAATTTAATCTAAATTTAATTAATATTTCCAATAAGCAAAATACTTTAGTGTATTTCAAACCAAACTGAAATTGATTTGAATAATTTTTTCCTGATTATCAGTAAAATCTATAAAATCGTCCACATTGACAAATCAGTCAGCAAAACATAATTCTTTTTATTAAAACCTTTTTTAAAAATAAAATATACCTTTTTGTCTGAATTTCTGGAATGAGGAGTTATTGTTGTGGAGGAGTATATTATTAGGTAAATATATGTATACATATCAGAAGGTATTATTTGTGTTGGCTGCATGACTATAGACTTCTCCACAAACATTTATGTGTCATTGTCCTTATTGAGGTGATCAACAACCTTGTTGATTATAGCCTGAAAAGTTTGCTAAGGAGGCTGATAGGCTGATACTAAGATGAGGATGAGCACTCATCTGCATTCCTGAAAATAGGGCAAACACTTGAAACTTTCCATGGGAAAGATTTCTATTTCAAGCAGCAGTTAAATAGTTTTGCTAAGATCAAGGATAACTCCAGGTTAGTATTCTTAAGGACAACCACTGGTATTTTATCATAACCTGTACCCTTCTTAGGATCAAAGATTTTTATAAGTCTTCAGATTTTCTGAGCTATGTTTGTGCTCTGTGAGAGCAGGAAAATCAGGAAGGGGATGGCCTTTGTCATATATCATGCAAAGTTAATGAAATGCTTATCTAACAAAGATGAGATGACTTTAGGGCCATTTATGATAGTAGGCAATGATACCTTACCTCAATTGAGAATTTGGTTGAAGATTTTCCAGAACTGGGATCCAAGTTGTTTGGATTCAACCTTGACCTGGGCTGTTTGTGCATAACTGCACTTTGCATTTTCTAGAAGTTTCTTGCAATGAATGCAGGCAGTTCTAAATACAGCAAGTGTGCTGTATCCTTGTGATAGATATTGTAGTGGTTATGGGGATTTCTGGCTTCAGAGGTAAACCAGGGTTGGCTGGTTTTTGCTGGAATTTTTTCTAAGATTTAAAACCTTGTTTTTCAGATTGGGAGGCACAGTGAAGTAATGGATAGCAGCTAGGATTGAGGAATCAGAGAGCCGAGTTCAAATTCTAGTTGAATCCATTACATTCACTTATGTGCTAATACCCTTGGGAAAGGTATTAATCCTCTTCTCTTTCCCCAGCTATGGGTAAATAGTAGGACAGACCAGGTTCTATAGCCTTGGATGGCAACTGGTCTACCACAGAAAGAAATGGCAACCTACTTCGGGAAAAAATCTGCCTTGTCAGTCATATATCGAAAGATACATGATCACCTAAGCGTGTATCATGCATGGCACATAACTGATTCCAGAAAGGATCTATTCAGAGATGAGGGTGGCAGTATGTTTTGGTGCAGCCATAGCAAAGTTTTAGAGTATTTCTGTTAAATATTTTGTGCTGTTGATTTGGGGAAATGCTTGCAGATGAGTTTATAGAATATTTTCCACTTTTTTTTTCATTTCACCTCAAGCAAAACAATAAAGCCACTAAGATGCAAGGAGTCACTTGTGTTTAAAAGAATATGAGTAAATAAAACACTATTAAGGTGAGAGAAGAATAAAAAAACAGGATTTAAGAAGACAAAAGATAACGACATTGCTTTTAAATTTTTGAAGATCAAAATTGTCTGGAAAGTAAGAAGCTCAAGAGAAGAAGAAACTATTAGCATAGAACTTACAGTTACATTTAACTATTTCAACTGTAAAATGAGACCTTACCAACAGATCTAGTATTGTGCTTAAATTCATAACGTCTATTTACCATGGAGGAAAGTTCATCAGAACAGCATGAAATTATTTATAGAAAAGACGCAGGGAAGCTACTTTACATCTGTGGGAAAGTGAAGCTGAGATGCCAGGTCACGACCAATAACATGGCAGATTCTTTGTATTTTATCTAGAATCTCTAGCAGAAGCACAAGACCAGATGTAGCAGCAATATTCAAAGCATGGATTGATTCTGGCAAGAAAACTTGTCTAGTATGACACAGTGAATCAACTTTCCTTGCAGCAACCTTTCAATTGATTCAATATACTCTTTCCACTTCACGTCAGCGGAAAACATTAGCTCAATAAGTTGCAATGAGTCACTCTCCTGGAGTTTAGTACCAGCCATGCTGATGGAAGGCAAAAAGGGTTCTTTCTGACAATTAAAAGAGCAGTTTTATTTTGGAGGTGTTAAAGTTAACAAGCCATTCCTTGCCCGGGTTAACAACAAATTGTAGGTAGTTTTTTGGATCAGCTGTAAATTTGATTTTCATTTCGCTATATTTGTTTTCCATTTTTATTATATGGTGAACTGTGTCTTTATTTAGCACATTTATCATTTTATTCATGCAGCAGATAAAATATTACAATATTAAATTTGTGTAGTTATAACTCATACAGTCATGACCAAACAAATATTTGTAGAGGCACACTTCAGGCAAAATAACGGTTATATTGATGTAATTAATCTTATCAGCTTTATCTTGTATCCAAGAATTAAATTTCTTCTTTGCTGATTACTTCTTTTATGATGATGGTGATGATGACTAAATTCACCCCCAATGTGCAGTTTCAGGACTAGAAGCTTCCTGTTTCATCAGAACTTGCTCTAATCCCTATCACCGTTTGGCTTTGCAAGAGTTGATTGGAGGTGAAAGAAAATCAGGGTAGAAGAAAGTGCCAATGGTGTGAATTTGCTGAAGGTGAAACTCAACTTGCCAGAAAGTGACAGACACACTTGATTTTATGAACTTCCTCTGCAGTGCATATGGAATGAAACAAGCAGGATTCAGTTATAAAACTGCAATGTCCGTCATGTATAGTCCTCTTCATCTGCTGGTTCAACTATTGAGATCTGTTGTAATCATCATTGGCTTGTTCCCATGTTGGGAGTTGGTCGCTCTTAGTTTGGGTCCTCATCTTCAACCTTGCTGCTAAAAGTGGCCATGTTGTGGTGAGATATTGAATGACTGGAGACAACAACAAACAAAATGAAGACTTGAGTAAAAAAAATATATTGCCAAGTTTATTTTCATTGGAAAAAATATATTGACAAAAATAAGGTTACAGTGCACTAGGCAAAAAATATCTCTGCATATCCATGTAGTGAGTGAGAAGAACGTTGTCTTAGAAGGACAAATTTGTGGCTGTTTAGAATTGTTGTCCTTAAAAGGACAGTTTTGTAGCCATTGAAAAATGTAGTCCTGAAAAGGACAATTTTATAGCCGTTGAGAATTGTTATCCTGAAAAGGACAGTTTTGTAATTGTTTATAGAACGTTGTCCTGAAAAGTGTTGCTGGCAAGGGTGGCTGGTCGTCTGCTGCTGGAACAGATACTACACAGGATTTACTTGACCTCCCACAGGGCCAGGTTGTGACACAAGGTCGGAGTTTAACGTGGGAAGGGAGGGGGAATGGACCCGAGTTTTCACCCGGGTCGCAGTGCTTTGGCTTTAGCTAGTCATAGCTGGTCTTGGCTGGTCATAGCTTGTCCAAGCTGGTCAGACATAGCCACGATACTACCAGCGCAGGGACAAATCCCTGCCGCCGGCCTGTATCGGAGAAGGAATCCCGGCCCCATAGGCGATCATTTAGTGAGTAATCTGCGAACAGATACTACACTTTGATTCTAGTGATCTGCACAGAAAGCATGTTTTTGAGCTTTGAGGACTTTTTATATCCTGAATCAGTTTTACAACAATGACTGGTCCTGGAAGATTAAGCTTCTTCTTCTGGTTGTTTTTTATTTACAAATGTGGGGGTGCCAACAGGATATTACAACCCTACCAGGAGATTAAAACTTCTAACAATATCACTCATGGAGACATTGGACCATGCAACCCTCTCCACCATGACAAGGAGCGACCATCAAAGGTAATTAGTCTTATATATAAAAGGAAAATGTATGCATGGAAGGCAAAGAGAATACAACAAACCATACTTACAATTTAAATAACTTAAAGATACATAAAACTTTAATATCTATCTATATTTCTGAGATGTGGTATTATGTACATTATTTACATTATTCGAACTATTGTCCTCATCTTTGTCACCTTGTTTATTACAACGTTTCGGCCGTTGTACGCTCTGGCCTTCTTCAGGTGGTTGGAATGTTGAACTGAACCCTTTATTTCGCTCACTGGGGCAGAAAGCTGTAACACGAGGGGAAGTGGAAAAATCAGGCATGGCTGACCACATATGGAGAGAGAAGGTAGATCACTGCCTTCTGTGGGATCAGGTTGAGATCATAGACAAGGAACACCATTGGAAAATTTGTAAACTTAAGGAATCAGCACATATGCTAGGTCACAAAAATCTGCTGAGCCGTCCAAGCATAGAAATTAATACAATATGGGAACCAGTAATAAGGAGTGCCAGAGAAAAGCAATAATAACAACAAGAGTTGCAATATGAGCTCTGGTAAAAACATGTATGATAACAGCAAAAAATTGCAATATGAGCACTGGTAAAAATGGTTGCTGAAGACTTTAGGTTTATAATACCCAGAAATTCATACACAGATGTCCTCAAGGATACATGGCACAGTGGATAGATCCAGTGACAGGACCCAAAGAGTGTGAGTTCAATACCTGGTTAAGGCAGTGGAGAAGTTTCAGAGGGAAATTAACAGGAGATAACTGATAACTGACATCCATTAAACATGGCACGTGGAACTAGAACAGTCTACCCCAGTGAGCAAAATAAAGGGTTCAGTTCGACATTCCAACCACCTGAAGAAGGCCGGAGCGTACAACGGCTGAAACGTTGTAATAAACATGGCGACAAAGATAAGGACAATAGTCCGAATAATGTAAATAATGTATAAAACTTTAACCTTTTAAATTAAATTTATTTTATATTTTTTTAATCAGCAAGAGAGTTCAACAAATGAGAAGTGCAAGAGAAGCATTTAGCATTTCTTAAAAAGTACAATATACCAAAAAATGTTATTTTCTTTCATTTTCTGCATTTGAATAAAAAAAAGTAAATTTTCACAATGCATAATAATTATAATGGCTCATTAAAAAAAAAAAACAATCCTAATGCCATCTCATCAGTGAAACGGGAAAAAACTTATTTGCCAACCCAATATAATAGCGTAAAATTTTAAAAATAGATGCAATTGCTTACCATTATCTTCTGATGTTGAACAGATTCGCTTGTAACTTTTGCTATATCAAGTGAAAGTTCGTTATCACTTCCAAAAATGCTCACATTCAAGACTTTGTAGACAATGATTCTAGTAGTAACACCTTCCAATAATATCTGCACTAGTAATACTTGTTCAATTAGTAATTGCCAAATAGAATAATGATCAGAAGAGAATTGTAATCCATATAGTAGTAAAGAGAGTGAACATATAGCAATAGTTGATAGACAAGAGTGAACCATGATCATATAGTCACCATGCTACTTCCTATTTATTCACTTCCTTTATGATCACGTCATCTACTTAATAATGTAATCGCCTACGTTACTCACTAGTTTCAAACCACAGTTTCAACAACATTGTTTCAATAACACTTACACTTATACAAAACATTAAATAAATTATAAACCTCAGACAACAATGCTAACCAACATTTTATTTTTTGAACAAAAGTAAAGGTTTATCCCTTGTTTTCTGTTTATGATTAGCTACTTCAATAATTAAAATCATAAGGTTTTTTATGGGAATATTTCATAGTACATGAAATAATGGTGGAGCAAAGAGTACATACACAAAATAGCAGACCATTTATTAAACAAATTAACAAAAGGAAAGTTTAAAACAAGAATTTCTTTTGTTAGACATAAATTGTATACACAATGAAATGTTCATGAATATGTTTTGTAGCATACCTACGGACAATAATGGGTATATCCCCATTCACATATGAGGTTTGTATTTATCTATATATAAAATTCTGTGGTTTCCGTTTGTCTGTCCATCCATCACACCCTCTAAAATAGTGATACATTGACCAATTGTTGTAGCATACCTATGGACAATAATGGGTATATCCCCATTCACATATGAGGTTTGTATTTATCTATATATAAAATTCTGTGGTTTCCGTTTGTCTGTCCATCCATCACACCCTCTAAAATAGTGATACATTGACCAATTGTTGTAGCATACCTACGGACAATAATGAGTAGATCCCCATTCACATAAATACATTAGTAAATACTGAATGTTGCTCTGCAGTTGGAAATTCGTCTCCAGCTGTGCTGGTCAAACTCTCTGCCTTCAAGCAGAGAGGATCCCCAGATGAGGCTATGTCGTAGGGCAGTCTCATCTTGGGAAACAAATATGGGCTCAGATACCCCACATTAAATTCGGTCTTGTGCCACATCTGACCGCGTGGGGTGGTTGGTAGATATCCTGCAGTTGGAGATTCATTGTGGAATTCACTTGACTCACTTCTAGCAGTTGACTATTTCTACGCACCACTGGCGAATCTTATATGTGTTGTTCGTGTCCTAAGTATTATTGTTCATTACCAACCTTCGTTTGATTATTCTATTCAGTAACCTTCCCTAGGTAACAACAATATGTTATAGTGAGAACTTACTGTGTTTGTGTGTAGTGTCACAGCTCCTTTAATTTCAGAGTGGAAAGGTCATGACACCAGTTGAAAGAGGAAAAACCTGGAAAGAGAGTTGCTTTCGGGTTCACATGGTTTTATATTTGAGAGCTGCTGCTGATATGAGTTTTATTTTAGAGCTGCTACTGCTACTATGTTTAAGATCACCACACCTGTTTAGGATTGGGTTTCCAGTTCCTTCTAAACTCTGCTTCAGGTCTGTACTCCTAAAGTCTGCATCTGGACTCGGAAATTTTATTCACTAATTATTTACTTTATATTACATTTTTTCTCTCTCCTCCACTAATAGGAGTAGATAGGTTTCACCTATCATCCAGTTCACACACCTCCCCAGTCTTTCAAATGGCAGTAGAGGTTTATCTCTTGCTTCCAGTTTAGGATTGGGTTTCCAGTTCCTTCTACAGTCTACTTCAACTCTATACTCCTAACACTTGCCCTTACTTACACTAATACAATTACACACAGTAATCCTCTACCTTGAGTTGGCTCTTGGGCCTTGTATTGGGCAAACATTAGTTAAAAACAAATGCTATTTATATTCAGACTATTCTCCTCATCTTTGTTATCAGAACATTTCGACCAATGCCTTCCTCAGGGGTATATCGATCTGGCTAACCTACATGGAATTCTAAACTGTTTCCTTTATTCAATCTTTAGACTGTTCTCATTCCACTGCTCATGTCTAAAGATATCATTGAGTTCTTTAAAATATACTTTTTGTCTTTATTTCTGGAATGAGAAGTTACTCTATTTATATTTAGACTATTGTCCTCATCTTTGTTATCACAATGTTTCAGCTATTGTGCCCTCAGTCCTTCCTCAGGCATATATCTATTTGGGTAACCTACAGGGAATTCCAAAATTAACCCTTTATTTAATTTACAAGAGGTAGACTATCCCAGCTTCATGGCTCATGTCTAGTTCTTACTTTTATTTAGTACTGTTCAGATATTGTTCACTCATTTTTCACTGAGTTCAAGTACATATAGCTCAACCCAGGGATTAAACTCACAACCACTATTTACAAACCAACACTTTTGCCCACTAGGCCATTGTCCTGTAGATAACAGTTCATATATAGTATAAATAATAAATCCTCATCCCAGAAATTCAAACAAAAGTTACCATTTCTTTTGTATCATGCTTTACCACATTCTAAATAACTTCAATGATGTATTTAAATTTCAAATTGCAATTTTGTTTATCAATGCTGGTCTACAGTCGCTTTCTCACAGATGTGCTGTGGCTTCTTCTTTTGTTCTCAATCCTCTGTAACACCTTGCATGCCAGATTGCTTAAAAAAAAAATGAAAATTCTTCAATATTTTTAGAAATATAAAGAATTGAGAACATTAAGAAGGAAAATAGAATTTTTTTATTTTTTTTTATAAGAATTAGATGTTGAGATGAATCCAAAAAGGCTCATACCATGTTCTAAGTATTAACAGAATTTAGATTAATATAAAATGAAGCTAATTTATAGGAAAAGCGAGAGAGGAAAGATTATGATGATCTGGTTCTCTCGCTGTATGTCTTGAGGTCCTTGACAAAATCCAGCGACAAATATGCAAGATGATAGGTCCTGATCTGGCATCTAGTCTACAATTTCTATCCCACAGATGTGCTGTGGCTTCCCTCTGTCTCTTCTATAAATATTTTCACGGCAACTGTTCCGATGGGCTACTTTTGCTGGTTCCCGGACTACATAAATTTAAACGTGCAACCAGGCTGACATCTCGGTCCCACACTTACACTGTCAAAACGGTTAAATGTAACTGTCTCTTCTTCTCAAACAGCTTCTCCTGCACTTCCCGTCTGTGGAACTCCCTTCCCCTTACTTGCTTTCTCGATGACTACAATCTTCAAGTATTCAAGTGTAATGTCAATCGGCATTTGACTCCCTGAGCTTGTTCCCTGTCCTTCTCTGTATCCTTTTCTCAAACACCCCTCTTTACTCTTGTTCTCAATCCTCTGTAACCCCTTGCATGCTAGTGGCACACCCGCCTTGCTTGGGGTGATTTGCCTTAAAAAAATAAAAGTTGGGCTTGGTTTATTTGTTTTACAGCATATGAACTTCAATGGGTTATTTGATGCCAACAAGATTTTTAGGGTATGTTCATATGAATAAAATATGTATTCTTTATAAGAAAAAATCTGTTTGAAGATCAGGTTTCATTGGCATATTTTTGTAAAGAGGGTTTTATTGAGTATCGAATGTATGATAATATTTGTTTTTTTCAAAAGAGTATTACTGGTATTTTTACTATAAAAATCTATTTTTATACTTTCATAGTGTTTTGATACGACTAAAGAGGGGGATTAACTATTTGCCCATAGCTGGGACCCTACCAGGTTGTACCACCCTAGGTCAGGGTGGACTTGGGAACAACAGCAATTAAGATGTGTTCCATGCTCCTCAAAACCTAAAGGCCTTCCTGCTGGATGTAGTTTATCATCAGACCCAGGAAAATATAAAAGTTTTAACTAAGCAAGTCTTAAATGCTCTAAAGTATTTTGGCAAAGTTTAACATATATACTTGCAAAAAAAACATGTTAAAAAGGAAAGTTTTTATTTTAAGATATAAGAAACTGTTGAGCATAAATCAATCTTTCATAGATAAGCAGATGTTTTGATGGACTCTTACTAAATTTCAAAATATTTATGGTACATTTTGATTAGTTCTAAAACATCAGCATTTGTACTATTACATCTGAACCAATGAAAGTGTTTCCCTCCAAATTGTAAGGAGTGCGTTCATAGCCTCCCTGTCTGGTATATAGACCTTGGAATTGCTGTTCAGAGTCAACAACAAGCAGGAATTCAAGTTACCTTGATTCAGAAGGAAAATGACGCACAAGAATTTAGACTACCCATTGGCGCTGAAACAACCTAGTTGCTCCCATCTCAAACAAAAAGTCATCAACTGGTGTGGTTTTAATCTAAATCTTCGCTGTTACCAAATTTTCTTCATGAAAAAAGTATATGAAATTCCTCTCTGAAAAATATTCAGAAAAGTATTTCTTTTTTCTTTACCGAATGTAGTATTACATTTCAAGTACCTTATGCAATAATATAATTTTAATTGTAAATGGGCATGTTTCATTTTTGTTGTTTAATTTGCATGTTATTGGCTGTCATTAAGCACACAAATTTCTAAATTTGTGTAAATGTTTTGTGTGTTGCAATGAATAAATTTTATCGTTCTAAACACAGCTTGTGTCATCTGTTGTATACCAATAATTATTATGGTTATATCAAATATTTGTTTGAACTATTTTTCCTAGGATTTTTTTACCAAAAAAAAAATCTCATAATGACTCTCATTAGTCCTTCTGCAATTTTTATTGCTTTAAAAAGCTATTTATAGAATTCTAATCAGTCAGTCAGTTATGTGCCATGTGTGATACACATTTAGGTGATCATGTATCTTTCAATACATAACTGATGATGCAGATTTTTTCCTGCAGTAGGTTGCCATTTCTTTCTGCAGTAGACTAGTTGCCATCCAAGGCTATAGAACCCAGTCTGTCCTGCTATTTACCCATAGCTGAGGGGAAGAAGAGGATTCCTACCTTTCCCAAGGGTATTAGCACGTAAGTGAATGTAATGGATTCAAACTCAGCTCTCCAACTCCTCAATCCAAGCTGCTATCCATTACTCCACCTCTTTTTTTTTAAGAGAGAGACAGAGACAGAGACAGAGACTATACAATAAACGCAGTGTCAAGAGAAAAAACATGTTTTTTTTTTGTTTTTTTTTTTTCTGTAAGTATGAATTTTAGACCTAGCCAATATTTTCATTTGAAAACCTGACATTTACCTGAGCTTAGGTTTAAATTAAATACTAGCCATTAAGCACAGGTGGTGAAAACCACAATACAACAGTGTAACAACACCATTTACTCAGTTCAGTCTGCAACAAGGCTGAAAATGTGAGGCACCTCGTGTGTAAATGACCCATGTAATGAGCTTGCTAATTCCTTCTGGATGACTTGTTATACTAAAAAAAAAACAAAAAAAAAACTTTCTTCCTTTACAAAAAAATGGATTTTTTATTGCTTAAGAAACGAAAAAAAATACCGTGATTTTTTTTTCCTTTTATTTATTTAATTTATTTTTTCATGTTTATCCCAGAATTTTCTCCTTTATTTAAAAATGAAATGGTTTCTTCTTTTTTTTTTTCTCTAGCTTTGCATTGCTTATTTCATGAATTACCTCCCTTGACATTCGCAGTTTCAAAATCCTTTCTGAATATTAAGAAAAGTTTTTCGGTTTTAAAGAAAATTATTTTCGTTTGTTTAAAATGTTATTCTCTTTTTTTCTTTTAAATGTTTCGCTGCATTGAGATGTCAGATGTAAGTATATATAGCATTTTTTCTTTTTCAATTTATACTGTTGCTTTTCGTTGTAAAATGTTTTTTAGAAAAAAACTGTTAGACATTCTTTTTTGTCAAAACATCTTTAAATTAAAATCATCAACAATTTTGAAAATGTTCTTGAAATTTGCTGACGATTTTGTAAATATTTTTTAATCACATCCACAAAACTTTTTTTTTTTTAAATTAACAATCATGTTTTTGTTTTTTAATGCTTTTTTTTTTCTTTTGACGCGGTAACTTACTAAAATGAATAACTTGTATAAAAATATACGTAAGTCTTTTGATGAGTTTCGATTATCCTCAGTCACTCGACTGCTTCAGTCGTCGTGGTGTTGGGGTCGACCTGAGGGCAGAATGAATAAACAATCTCCTCCAGGATGATCTGTTGACGGTGGCTCTCCACCAGGAGTTCCGACATACATTGTCACGTCCGTCTTCTTTTTGATGTTGTCTGATTATCCTTGTTAATGTTATATATATATATATATATATTTTTTTTTTTTAAAGATTTTTTTTAATAAAGAGAATTACATTGCCATGAAAGACTAAAGAAAGACACTCTGTTTTGGGGAGAAAAAAATTCTTTCATGTCAGTTTAAAAATAAATTACTTTTTGAAATACAGCAAATTTTGCTTATTGGAAATAAGCTTGAGATTAAAACTAAAATAAAAGTTTCAAGAATGATTTTTCATTTTTTAAAATTCATTAAATCTTCTAGTTCATGTTAGTTTTTTTGTTTTGTTACTTTTTTTGTAACTTTGTTTTTTGTTTTTTTTGTTGTTGTTTTTTTTGGCAGGGCGGGGTACCTACACTTTATTTGTGGACACAAACTGTCTGTACCGCTTTTAACTAAAACTATGTTCTAACTCGTTAAAGAAAACATTTGAGTTCCTCCGTAAGACTAGAAAATCGTTTTAAAACTAAAAAAAGATGATTACGAATAAAAATATTTTTATCTTTTTTTTTTTTTAGGTTGTTTATTTTTAAGTGCGGGCGAAAAGTTCTTTTTGTTTTCGTACGCATTTTTTCAAAAATGAAAGAAAAATGTTACCCCGTTTTTAAATCAAAATAAATTATCCGTTTTAAATTAAATTTTCTGCACTTATTGATTCATTATTAATTGATTGCATACTGAATAATAGGTTATTTTTTTTTAGAAAACTGGATTTTTTTTCTTGTTAGTTACGCTACCACACTATTTCAATACATTGAAAACACTTTGACTTTAAAAATCAGTCGTGTTCAAAGTTCTGCTCGGGGGCCAAATACTGCCCACAGCCAAATTTCATATGGCCCCCTATCCTTTGTCATAGAATGTATCACTTACGACCCGCCAGTATTGTCAATCAGAGTATGTAAACTAAAGTACACACCTAAGAAATGCAATTTCATGTTTTACCAAAAGATGGCAACAGCACTGTGTGGCCGTTCTTTGGCAGTCTGCCCCTGACCTTTTCCAGCCAATTTCTAATCTAAAACCACTGTCTTTGAACCAGACCTTTCTTACGTACTGCAGTCCAGATCTCAGTATCACCTTTCACATTAGTGCAGGCATGTTATTTGATTTGATCATCTGAGATGAATAAATTTTCAAATCTTAGTGAATTAAATTTGTGTTGATCAAAATCAGTTATAAATATATTTGGACACTTGGACTTGTGCCATTTTGTTTTCTACTTCTTAAGATGAATGTTGGTGTTATGTTCCTATTCATATGTTTTTTTTACTTGAAACTTGACAAACATTAATTACCAATAATATGTAATGTCTAAGAACCTAAGATATAGCTTCCTGGAAGTTCTTTTTTTTTCTCAGACATATTTTACTTCATCTTATATGGGTGTCAGATATGACAGGTTGTGTGATTTTTAGTAAGACCTGTTTAAATTTATTTGTCATCCATGTAAAGAAATGAAAATATGCCATTTGCAATAAAATTTTCATAAGATAGTTCATTTAATTTTAATGGTTCAAAGAATGCCAAACAGAATGGTTGACCTTCACACATATTCACCTGATCAAATCTGGCCCTTTATGAAAAAGTTTGGACACCCCTAACTTAACTGGTGGGGGTGATGACAAATATTTTTATAGCTTTATTAAGAAAAACCATAAAGATATTAATTATTTAAATAAAAATTTTTTACATAACTGTGAAGATCTTGAAAATCTTTTCTGAAAGTGAAACTCAAAAAGTAATTTTGTGCTTGCATAATAAAAAACACATTTCCTTTCAGATTTGACTGGGGTAAAAAGTGTACAATCTACATTCAATTTTGAAAAAGTTATTTGCAATTCTTCAGTGTGATTTTAAAATTCAACCAGTTGCTGATAATAAAAGAGATCCTGTTCTTATTAAATAAAGTTAGATACCTCCCAAAAAATAAAAAAAACGATACCTCAAAATTAAAATTAATTTTTAAAAATGACAGATCTTTCTTGAAGCTATAATTTTAGTTTTAATTTCAAGCTAATAGACGAAATGTATTTTTCCAATAACCAAAATACTTTGCTGTATTTCAAACTTAATTTAACTTGATTGGAATCATTTTATTTTCTTTTTGATTAAAATCTATAAAATCGTTCATATTGACAAATCTGTCAGTACAACATAATTCTCTTTCTTTTCAAAAACGAAATATATTTAAAATTTATTTGAGGAAGATTGGCTTAATTTACATTGAAACAAATATTACTTTTAGTTTAAAATATTCCAGAAAAGTATTCTTAATACAGATGGGTGTCTTATAGGGACAATAATATAGAGGAACAAAATCGGCTTTCAAACAAAGTACAGACTGTACAAATGGCTGGTAGTCTCCATTCTCTTATAGGGATGTGAAATGTGGACACTGTTGACAAATACAGAGAGAAGGATCCAAGTGTTTGAGAACAAATGCATGCGAAAACTCCTTGGCGCACTTCTTTTTCTTTTTTTTTCTTTTTTAACTAAAAATATCTTTTAAAATTCCCCTGAATCTTATATGCCATATGTAGGTTTAAAATTCGCAATAGTCAGCTGAAATTAGCTACCTGGCAACTCCTATTAGCTTAGACTTTAGAGTACCTATTGTCATTATTTAAAAGGCTATTATGCAGGTTAAAAGTGTTATTATTGATAATATTCATGATATAAATTTCATCACGTTTAACATTTGTACTTTGTTTTATTAAAAGTATATGTAATAAATTCAAATTATATATTTGTAAATATATTTGTTTCATTAATATTTTTCTTGCAATTACTTTCGATTGCATTGGTATAAATACAATCATAATTTTGATATCCTAATTATTCCAATACGATGTTTACAAGACAGTTTGTACAGATCACATAAAGGATATAATAAAGTTTTTATAGGCTCGTGTTCTTTTTTCCTATTATTTTTTGTAATCATGGCTTGTTTAACCAAAATAATACCTAAAAAATATAGCCTAGGCTGTACAATTTACTAATGATTTTACTAATTTCTTATTTTTTTCTTGATTTACCCTGCTGAAATTGTGGTGCGTCTTATACAGCGTCAAATATTGTAATTTGTAATTTTTGATTAGCCACAATATTAAAGAGAACACTATTGAAGGAAAATAGTCCACTTATCAAACAAATAGGGAAAATCGTTTTGGAGACAAATTTGTGTTGATTGACATTCATTAGACCATCCTCTACCCACAATGTTTATCATAATCAAAATATCATTTTAGAAGGGATGTCCTGTTCTTAATATACAGTATCAAATTGACCCCCTGACTTTTAAAAAGCTATCTTTACGTTGTTTTTATTTGAAATTGCCTCCAAGAAATAGGTGTAATCAGAAAATGTTTTCTAAAAACTATTCATTTTCAGAAATTTTGTTTGTTTCAGTAATTTTCAAGAGATCTATGATGAAAAAATTTTGCTTAAAGGCACAAAATATGACCTTGCCTGACTGACTGCTTTTCATGGCTATGTTGATTACAGTGTGCCAGGTTTAGCAGTAGCTCTCTTCCCTGATGGATGCAGGTTCAAATCCTGCTGGAGAGCACAAATTTTCCGTTAATAAGAACCTTTAGGCCAATAGATGAAAATAAATAAATATACTGTTTAATAAACAGAGCATTTACTCATATACAAGTGTTAGTTTAGTTTTTCCTTCCGCTTGTGCTGTTAGGCGTTGTAGGGAAACACAGTTGTCTGTCAGCAGCAAGTCTAGTAGTGGCCTGGAGGAGAGATATCTCATGGGCTCTGAGAGTGTCTGCCACTGAGTCGCTCCCAAAGCCCAACCCTTCATCCACATTATGGGAGGTGGAAACAGGTAATGCTGGCCAATGGGCAATGATGAAGCTGTGACTGGCTTATTAGGCCAAAAGTGGATAAAAATTGCTCAAGGAAACTCAAATACAAGTATCCACTAAAAATAATGTTTAAAGTGATAATAAGTGAGAGCAAGGTATTCCTTTTTATTCCCTGATCAGTTCTTTTCAAAATTCTGTAAAATTTAAAATGAAACATTTTAATTTCTAGCAACAAAAATCACACATATATGAAGTAAAGTGATTTTTTTTTCTTATTGTGTATATTTTATGCCTGTACTATTAAGGTTGGGAAAAGTGAAATGTGATATGTTAGAATTCAATAAAATGCAAAATGAATTAATACAAATTTCTAATTGCAAATATTGCTAGAGCCAACAATTTTTACTAATATCTTTTTTATTTTTCAGAGATTCCAGATGTGATGAGAAACAAATAAGCTCCTCAGATGTCTTCATGTTAGTATTGTACAGAAAAATGTGCGCCTCATTTCACTGATGACTATAAAAATATATATAATAAATAATTTTACTATGACAAAACCTACAGAAAAAAAAAAACTTTCCAAATATGTTTATTTGCACTTTAGAGTGCTTACTCAAAAGAAATATTAAAAAAGCACTAAATATATGCTCTTTTGTAATGGAAATTGTCGAACAGTTAAGGCATGCAAGCACACACTGGAGAAGATCGCCATACATATAAAATGCTTGATTCAGTATTTTCATTTAGATCTGGTGTAAAAAGACATATGCAAATACACACAGGTGAGAAGCCACAGTCATGTGAAGTGTGCCATTCAACATTTTCAGATGGTTCAAGTTTAAAAACACACATGCTGATACACAGTGTAGAAAAAACATATTCGTGTGAAGTGTGTGGTTCAGTATTTACAGTGAGTTCAAGTTTAAAAACACACATGAGGACACACACTGGAGAAAAACCATATTCATGTGAAGTGTGTGGCTCAGCATTTACAGTGAGTTCTAGTTTAAAAACCCACATGAGGACACACACTGGTGAAAAACCATATTCATGTGAAGTCTGTGGTTCGTCATTTACAGTGCGTTCAGTATTGAAAACTCACATGCGGGTGCACACTGGAGAAAAACCATATTTATGTGCAGTGTGTGGCTCTGCATTTTCAGATAATTCAAATTTAAAATCACATATGCGAACACACCCTGGAGATAAACCATATTCATGTGAAATTTGTAGCTCAGAATATTCACGGATATCACATTTTAAAAGTCATATGCAAACACATACAGCTAAGAAGACATATTCTTGTAAAGTGTGTGGTTCATTATTTTCAAGGAGTTCATCTTTAAAACTTCACATGCGGACACATACGGGAGAGAAACCATATTCATGTGAAGTGTGTGGTTCTGCTTTTTCACAGAGTTCAATTTTAAAAACTCACATGCGGACACACACTGGAGAAAAACCATATTCATGTGAAGTGTGTTGTTCAGCATTTTCACAGATATCACATGTAAGAAGACACATGAAAACACACACTAATTAGAAATTAATCTTTTGGTGGACATGATTCAGCAGTTTTAGAATGGTCAAGGACTTAAATGTGATCTCAGATAAATACATTATTTATTTTTCAGAGGCCATATTTAAAAAGAATGTAAACCTCTGGAAGAGAAACTCTATTCATGTGAAATGTGTGGTTCACATACTTATGTGAGGTGTGCCATTCAAGCTGTAATCATTTGGGTAAGTAGGGCCTGAACATGATCTTTGGAATAAAAAAAATTCCATTAGTACCTTGTTGGATATACCTTCTCTATAACAACATTTTATAAACCACTTTCGTGCCAACCCTGGGTACCCTATTACCAATGATTCCTGTTGATGAGTGCTTATGACTACACTATTGAATAGAAGCCTAGTTCATACATTGTCATTGATGATGAAATGAATTACCCATTTCTCCAGGAGGTTTTAGATAACTCAATGCCATGGTTAGCTCATTTGATATTTGTGCTAACATTCACAAATATACAGTTATCTCTAAAGTTATTCAAGCTGTACAATTGGGAGGGAAGTATCTGTCACATGATGCTCTATAGTTTTCATCCCATGGTCCTGAAAATTAGCTATGGAAAATGGGTGTCTGCTTTGGGGATCTCTAGTGGTGTTTTGAACAGTGAGTTTTGAGAAGAGATTTACCAATGCCACACAGGCATAGTTAAAATTAAGGCTTTTGCTCAGCACTATATGATGTCCTGGAATAGCTGTCTATATTGCAGTAGACATGAACAACTGCAAGTACTATAGAAGCCCACTGGGTAACGCCCCAATACATCCCAGGTAATATGGCTATTGTCATGGATGGGCATTCAAAATAGGCAGATGTTAATGTCATCAACAACTTCAACTACGACTATTAAATAGTTTAAGACACTACATTTTTTTTAATGTTTCACCTGTTGGGAATTAGTGCCTTTAGAAATTCATCAAACAGTATAGCATCAAATATAAATTTGTCAGCACACATGATCAGTGAGACTGGATAAAGGAGGAATAAAAAAAAATTATGAGCAAACACAAGAAATAAAGAAACTATGCTACTAGAGGAGATACAAATTGAAAATTGCACACTAATCAGGACTGCATGAGTCCTGCCACTTTATGTTCCCCCAATTCAAGGCCCAAGAGCCACCCATGGTAGAGGGTTTCTGTATGGTGTTGTATGAACGTAAGAACAGGCAAATGAAGTTTGTGAGTTTATGCAAGAAATATAACTGTTCACCCTAGACTTGATGAGGCCACAATTATAGTGATTGTTAAAACATGCCAGGAGCCTGTTTCACAAAGCAGCAGTTCTTGGTAAGAAACTGTCTGAGTGAAACTTCCTCCTTTCTAATGGAATACAAAGTGAATGAGGATGAGTCCCTGTGTACATGGCATGGTAGGTCTCAGGGCTGATGGGACAGATTTTGGTTAAAATTTCAGTTCCAGATCCATATGGTAAGCTAGTTATATAGTGGAAAGAGCAGATCTTTTTCAATAAATCTCCAAGATTTTGGTTTTATTTGTGACCATCAAGACCATATAAGATCTTGTTGATTTATCCCAGAATCAGTAACTCCTCTCTCAGTTGACAATAAACTAGATCCAACTTATTTGCCTCCTGATTCAGTGGAATTGGCAATTTCACCAGAATATACACTGTGATGATTTGGGGGTTAAGTTCATTGGACATACCTGTTGTGCATGCCAATTGAAGACAACATGGTTCCTATAATAGGCACAAGGTTCTGTTTATAAAAACCTGGTGCTGCCATTTGATAAGAATGTACACCATGTGCTCCTTTGCTTACTCAGCATTATTAGAGTTATGCTTTGGATGATACAGCAAAAGGAATTTCACAAAGTCGAGAAATTCTTCACTTCCCAACTAATTTTTCAGCTTAAAGTGAAAACTTAGAGTGGAAAGAAAGCATCTTTATTCTGGGGAAATTTGGCAAAAGGTAAGTGCCTGCTGCACACTTGTTCCAAGTGAAAGGCACTGACAGTGGGATTCAGATGTTGGTGAGGTAAGAAGATTTGGAGATTTTTTAACTTTGCTAGACGGTGAAGCTTTTTATTTTTGTCCTACTTTTGTTTTTTCATCAAGTGACAAAATTCAGTTCTCTGGTAGATGCAAGAATTTTTCATTTACATTTTTTATAGTTAGTGTCTAAATGTGTGATTTAACATTTAATCTCACATTGTTATTTTCAGATAAGTTATTTATGACATAATTTATGGAAGTTCTGTATACCAAAAATATTTTTCTTTTGTTTCTGTAAATATTCTATTGTAAATAAACACTTGGAAAATTATAATTGTTATTGTGACAATGTAAACGTCTTCAGAAAACAATTTTATTAAGACATGAGGGGGTAGAGTTAAAAACATGTATGAGATGAGAGTTAGGAACAAGAGAGGGTGATGAATATAATATATAATTTCAGAAAGATGCACAGATTGAAAATCGGCATGAAAAATAAGAATAAATTTGAACTATGATAATTTGAAACTGAGAATCCTAAGGGGTCAGAAAGGTTGGTACCCAAATTCGCATGTGAGTGGGTCATATCATGTGGGACTAGACTGAAATTCTGACAGAGTAATTTTAGCCTATTTTCACTGACCTAAATCATACTTTTCTCCAATCTACTCATATTCATACATGATTTTAGGGACAGATAAAAGAATTTATCTGACCCTGAACATCTGTCGTTAACTCTGATCAAGCAGGACGCACAGTATCTTACATAAATATGAGTCATTTTTATGCATGACTAATGCATCTGATAAATTGTGTATAAGATCCATATTTGGTAAATTACTGCAAGTTACTCCAATGTATTGTGAGAAGCAGTTGTGACAATTTATTTTATATATACCTGCTTCAGAATTATTGTCATGGGTATTTTTGGTTCTGATCATATCCATAATATTTTGGGAAGTGGTTGAAATTATTTTAATATTGTTAAGATTGGTTAAATTGTTTTTGATAGTAGATGTTAAGAAGTTAGTAGGTAGTATTTAAAAATTTTGAAAAATTCTAAAATCCTGACATTTGTCCATTAGAGAATGAAACGTGGTAGCTAAGTTTTCTTTTTATAACTAACTCAGACGAAACATTCTTGAGAGTGCTGCTATTGAGTCTTATCAAAATGTGTGCACTGGATTTTTTTCAAATATCTCCATTCCTGAAAGAATTACTCCTTTCACAAGCCAACATACGTGACTATAAAAATGTTAAAAAATTAAAAGAAAAACAGTTAAATTCATAGCCTCATGTCACTTAAAATATATAACACATAAATTAATCTGAAACTAAAATAATTTAAATAGTAATTTGCATTAAAAAAAAATTTCAAGAATATCAGTTACTCACTTGTATTTATTAGACATTGATTTGTGTCCCTTAGAGCAGGAGTCAGACACCTGTGGCACATCAAGCAATTCCCAATGGCACACAGCCACTAATGACAAACATCCAAACCAATAACTACTACAACACAAAGAAGATATTTAGCCGTTTCAATTTTAATATATACTAAAGTATATATACTATATATTACTATATAAAATATATTGTAGAACAGGTATATTGATCTTGACTTGTATAAAAATAAGTATGCTGTTAGCACACTGAATGATTTAAAAACCCCAAGTTGGCACATAACAAAAGGTAAAGCTTCATACTTTTCGTCACTTGTTGTCTTCAATGTATTCAGGTGCAGACTTCCACAAAGTGTTCACAGAAAACATCATTCCAGTCCCAACAACATCACATTGTCTTTTATTTTTTTTTATAAAGCCCAGCTTTATTATGGTTAGTGGTTTATTTTGCTTGCCCTATGATCTCTTGCATTCCATGTTGTAAAGTAGCCACTTTTCATCACATGTCATAATTTCTTTTAAAATCTAAACATATTCCTCACATTTAAGTAGCAAATCAGAAATGGAAATAGTATTCAATAATTTTATTATTTTTGATTCATGCGGAAGCTACACACCAAAGTAGGTAACAAAATGTGGATGATGTTGAAATAATAGAGAACATCACTGGAAAATATGAAAACTTAAGGAATCAGCACATATGTGAGGTCACAAAAATACTAATCCTGTCAAGCATAGACATGAATACAATATGCGAACCAGTAATACAGAGAGCTAGAGAAAAACAATAACAGAAATTGTAATATGAGCTCTGGTAAAAAATGATTACATGTCCCAAAAATTCACTTACATGGCCCAGTGCATAAACGTGTTGGTTGAGTAATCCAAAAAGCTGTGAGTTCAATACCTGACCACAGCAGAGGCAACAAAAACTTGGAGAGTTGAGTTACTAAAGGGAATTCACTAAAACTGAGATATTCAAACAAGGAATGGCATGTGGAATTAGAACAATCTACCCCTGTGGACTAAATAAAAAGTTCAGTTCAAAATTTCAATGTATATCACCTGAAGATGGTAGAAGTGTATAACAGATGAAACATTGTGAATATGGCAACAAAGATGAGGACAACAGTTTGAATGGGTACAATACCTCATGTCAGAAATATGAACAGATAAAACTAAATAGGTACAGTTGTTAAGAGATGTGTTGTGTCCTTACTCTCAATAGGCAAGTAGATCTCGGAAGAGGCTTTTGATAGTGGTTGGTAGTTAGGTATCATGTTTTGGTAGCGTAAACTAGAAGAAGAGTGAACAGGGTTTTCACTAGAAACATGTAATGAAATGCTATGAAGGAAAGGAACTAAAAAGTTTAATTTATTAAATTACCACACCCCCGATGATAATTACAGGCAGCACAAGATTTGAAAGAATCTCTCTCTTTCCTTGGTAACCACAGTAGCATTAAAGACATCCTCTTCTCGCTCTCTCAGCATGTAAGTCACTCAGAGACACATAGTGAAGGTTGTTATGAACATTTCACGTTTAATTTCATTTCTAATTTTTCTTTATTGTAATATATCCTATTAATATATTTATTAATAATTGTTTTTATTTAAATTCCATATCATTTTTTTCCCAGACTCACATGAGTCTGTGAATAATTTTTGCAGGATAAATGTACTAGGAGCATTTACTAAAAACGTTGACACCTGATATTGAAAGTTGATTCTTGCTACAAATTAATTTTGATTAAATAAAGGTGGATTCAAGATTCTCAAGTGATTGAATCCAAATTAAACTCAAGGAAATTCCAAAAGATTCACAATAACTGGCAAACATACTCCTACCTGCTAACTACCCAGTCTAAGCATGGGCTTTCACAGATCATTGAATCTGGTGAAATAGGTTACCTAGCTTACCCTTGTACACTGTGAACATAACTGTAAAAAAAAAAAAAATGATAACTAATTTGTAGGATGTGGTAGATTTGCCAGGATAATTCTTGGTGTTTATTTTATCCGAGACTTTGAAATTAAAATGAACTGGATCAAGGATATAATGTATAAACAAATAATATTTATTTATTGATTTAATTTAGATTGGTGTGATTCCTTTGATTTTTGGGATAACACAAGTTTATTATAAGTTTGTTCTTGGTAGCAATCAGCTTGATTTGGTATTCAGTAGTTTAGAAGTCAGAACATGGTAGTAGTAGTCATCTTGAAAATAAGTTAGCATCAATCTACTGTGTTTTTCTCCGCTTTAAGAAGGGCAGAACATTAGCAGATGACCTCTTCTTCATGTGTCATGCATGACTGGTTTCTCTGGTGGTGATGTCTCTTGTTCTGTGGTTTCTCAGAGCTTTTGACCAGGCTCCCAGACTCTGGCATGAACCTTGGTTTCAGCTAACATCAAAAGTCTCTTTGTGTTAATTTTTTTGATTGGCCAAAATTATTTTATTTTTTTATATTTAGCAGAAGTTATGCATGGAGCCCCTCTAATTTTTGGTAGTTTTTAATCACAAATGTCTAGACTCTGGTTCAGCAGACTTTGCCATTTTTTGGCTGGGTTCAGTCTTTTATTCTTTTTATTCGAGGGTTGTCTTCTCATTAGTTGAGAGAGCTGGATAGAAAGAGAGAGAAAAAGATAAGGGTTTTAACAGAAAGTGAATGCTTTATTTTAATTTTAATTCTTTCTTTTTTTATATATATATTATTTTTATAAGGAAAAGAGAGAAAAATCTGTTGTCCAAAATATTTTATTGTGTAAAGCCTACCTGCCCTAAATTATTTTAATTTGAAAACCTGGCATTTACCTGGGCTTTGAATACCAAAGATTAACACTGGTTAGGATAACCACAATTCACACCCAATTAGCAATTTACTTGACTTGGCTATCATAAATTTAAAAAAAAAAAAAAAAAAAATGCATGGAATACCTTGTTTTTTAAATGCAGCGTAGGATGAGATTGCTAAACTGCATTCCTTCTGTGATATGTTCCATATAAATAAATATTATTTCTGCTTTTGTTAATTTTTCCATTTAAAAAAAATTGGATCATTTATATTAAAAAAACTGAACATGATTAGAAGTTTAACATTTAAGATTGGGTTTCTGCTTCCTTCTAAAATCTACTCTATACTTCTAACATCTCCATTTGAAGTCTAGAATTCACTATCTTTCCTGTTATCTTGTCCTTTCTTATTCTAATACAATGCCACACAGTAACCCTCTCCCTTGAGTGGCCCTTGGGCCTTGTATTGGGTGAACATTAGTGAAAAAAACAGAAAATTGTAAAAGAAAAAAAATTAATTTCCCATTTCTTTTAATAATGTTCACCCAATACAAGGCCCAAGAGCCACTCAAGTTAGAGGGTTACTCTGTGGTGTTCTATTGGCATCAGAAAAACAAGAAGTGAAGTTCTTGGGGCTATACAGGGGAGATAACAGCGAACTCTAGACTTGAAGAAGTCAAGATTTAATTAGTAAATAACATTTCAGAATTCAGTCCATGACATTAGAAATATAGTGTGGAAGTAGACTTTGTTAGAAGGAACTGGAAACCCAATCCAAAACAGGAAACAAGGGATAAACCTCGACTCTTGTTCAAAAGACTGAGGAAGAGTGCAGACTGGACTATTATTTACAATGTTCAGACTGTTATCCTCGTCTTTATTGCCATATTCTCAGCGTTTCAGACGTTGTGCGCTCCGGACTTGTTTGTAAATAGATAAATTAGTTACAATACCTCATCAAAGAAATTCATGGGATTTGAAAATGTCATTCAACAATTTGATTATTTCCATGAATTACCTCCCTTGACTTTCGCTCTTTCGAAATTATTTGCGAAACGTTCGAAAATAAAACAGAAAATAGTAAGTTAAACATATTTTTTTATAAATATATAGAAAATGCAACCCTGGTCTTTTCTTTCGAAATTATGGAAAAAAATGACGATTCATCTTTCAATATTTATAATAAACGTTGGAAGATGAATCGTCATCTACAGAAAAATTGATTTCGAATTAGATTTTTTTTTCTTTGAAAACTGCATTTTTCGTAAATGTTTTTTGTTTCTAATAAAATTTAAAATGTTCTATTTCTTAGTAATTTCATTTTTAAAAGATTGGGAAATGCCTTAAATTTTGATTATCAGGGAAGTAAAACAAACATTAAAGTATGTTTTTAAAACATGTTGATATGTTGATATTCCGCATTCCACTTTATTTGATTTGTCTTAAGACAAATATCGAATAATTTTACAGTACATTGCTTAAAGTAAAAATAAATATTTCAAAAATGAAGTGCCATCTTCAAATTTACTATTTTTATTTTTTTGAAAAACGATTGCGAAATGAAAAAAAATATTTTCATTTGGTCCAAGTTATGTCCTGAATCTTTTTGTTATTTTATTTTAAAAAAAGTTACCGAGGCTTTACCTTAAAAAAACAAACAAATAAACGCATTTTTTTTAAATAATTTAAATTAAAATAACTTCTTTGAGCTTCTTACATTGGTAAATTTTCATTTTAACACCCGAGCGCTAAATTTACTGCTGAATGGGCCTATTTACTTCCTTTCCTTGCAGAAATTAGTACCCGCTAAAAATTAATGTACATACTTGTTAAAGTAGATGGGTTGATTCTATTTTTTCATTAGTTTTTTCATTTGTCCCCTTCTTCTACACAGAAAGAAACCCCCTCCCCTAACCTTAACACCTAACCCTAAAGAAAAACGGAACAAATTAAAAAATAAAAATCATTAAATTAAATAATTACTTCAATTGCCCTAATCTTTTTGGGGTTAGAGAAAACGATATATTTTTCTTTTCATTCTTGATAAAAAAAAAATTACTTCGTTATTCTTTTATTTGTCGATGTTTACATATATTTGAATGAAAGTTAACTTTCTTCTTAAATTAAGTACAAAAAAAAAAAATTTTTTTTAAAAATCGCTTAATGGAAGCGCGTACTAATTTCTGCAAGGAAAGGAAGTAAATAGGCCCATTCAGCAATGAATTTAGCGCTCGGGTGTTAAAATGAAAATTTACCCTTACATTTCAGTTCTATTCAAAAATCTAATCCGAATTAAAAGAAAAAATTAATTTCGATTTATAAATAAAATTTTTAGGCATTTTTAAAGGTTTCCTTTAGTCAGTCAGTACTTTTTATCATCAGACCATGACTAATCGCGCTGCAATTATACACAACAAAACAGAAAAATGTAAACAAAAAATTAAAAATTCCCTTGAAAATCTAATAATATTCGTATCTGTTTCGAAGTTTATTTGTAAATTTAAGACTTTGTGGTAACCACCACCACCATTTTACATACAAAATATATAACAAGCATTCATTGGTTAATCACCTTCAATCTAGCTTGCTGATTGGTCAGTTTCGACCAATCAAATCACCCCCACGTGACAGATCTGGTCCTGTCACGTGAGACAACGTACTATAAAACCAAACACAAGTGATTCTTGTCACGTTTTCTCTTGGTTCTCACTTGTACATCTCAACTCGGCTGCCAAAATGTGACTCTAAAAGAACTCTTGTCTTGACTAATGCAGTCAGACGTAAAAGAACTGTACATCAATTCATGCAAGTATAATTCTGAACTTTTATCCAACTTGCACAATACACAATTCCAAACACTCAAAACATACTCAGTCTTCTAAACTACATTTTAATAATCAACTTATTCGTTATGAGCTTAGGTACAAATATTACCTAGTCTAAGAGACACAACTCTGTCTAACCCTTTCAGTTCACATGCATGTACATCAAATACTTAATAAATTCAATTGTTATGTTTTCAACCTTACGTTCTGTTTTGTATTTTATAACATGTGCTATTTTACATCAAATATAAATTGTATTGTAACCACCACATTGGATAGCGACCTCCAGCATAATGGTATGATCTTTTCCACACCTTTCCTATACAAAAATAAAATAATTGTGGCACACGTTTACCGCTACATTATGGTGATCCCGTCATATAAGAAGGGGCCCGCTACAACTTACTTATTTTAACTGGATTTTTTAAACTAAAGTAATAGTTACCTTTTACTTATTAATTCGCCAAAAAAAAGAGCATACTATGATGAAAAATGCCCCAAACTTGATAAAAACCAAGTTTTATCGTCAAAATCTTTTTTATTATTAAAGAAAGAGTAAAGAACTTTTTGATTATTAAATTATATTTTTTTGTTCCTTTTCAGAAAGTTCAAAATTTTAATTAAAAATTGTTTTTCTTGCCTCAGCACAGAGGGAGAACAAAGATTCTTTTTAGTATAGGAAATTTTTAATGCCTTTTTCTTTTATTTGGAAATTCTTGCAAATAATAGTCAGATTTTAATGAAACTTTAGGACACAATTGAATTGAATTATTTTAGAAATGTTTCTTTTTTAGAAAATCTTGATAAAAACATCTTTTTGGTTTATAAATCTATTAATCCTCTATTTATTTTTATGAAATTTTGAAAAAGTAATTTTTCTACCACTTTTAGGTACTATGACAGATTTGCGATACCTAAGGTTTAAAATGAATTTTTAAAAATGAAAGATCTTTCTTGGAGTTTTTCATTTAGTTTTAATTTCAAGCTAACAGATATTTCATATTTCCAGAAAGCAAAATACTTTGCTGTATTTCAAAACTAAATTGATTGGAAAGAGTTTTCATTTTGAAATTTCTATAATTTTTTAATTTAGCGCCATTTTTAGCTTTCCATCATTCTAATGTAATTCTCTTTATTAAAACATCTTCCAAAAATAAAATGTACTTTTGTGAAACTTTATTTCGGGAAATATTAGCTGATTTAAAGTAGGATCATTCTATGTCAATTCAAGCAAAACATGTAACTCCATTTTGATATATGTTGTAGATCTCATAGCCATTAGAAAATCCTGAAAATTTTAAGTAAAACTTCCTAACCATTCTCAAGGTATCGCAAGTTGAAACTTTGCTGAATCAGCATTTTCCATCGATGAAACCATCATGTCAAAACCCTCATATCTTCTTGATACCCTGATATCCAAATATCCCTTTAGAATTTTACAGGGAGCAACCAAAAAGTAGATATTAGCAGTTTCTTGGTGACAAAATGAAAATATTTAGGTGGCCGACCACTTGGAAAAATTAATATCATCTTCATCCCCTAAAAGTAGCAAAGGTGGCACAACATTTGAAAACTAGAGTATTTAGGGAACAAATCCCAATAAGTTTTATTAACTGTCTCTCAAAGCTACCAATTCTAGACCCCTTAATATTTTTTTCTCACAAATTCAGATTCATGTTAATTTCACAATTATGATCTGATTTTGACTAAAGGTGATGAAGTCTATACGTAACAAAACATTGGGAAAACATTACATAGTATTTAGGGAATTTCTTCTCCAAGTTATAACAACTCTCTTTTTATTTCAAATTTTGTGGATGTTTCAATATTCATCTTAATAATAATGTAAAGATTTTAACAATAAAACTTAGTTTTCGTCAAGTTTGAGTCATTTTGTTTTCATCATAGTACACTCTTTTCTTGTTGAATCAGTGAAGAGACCTATGCTTAATGTTTTTGTAGTAGTTAAAAGCAGAACTCTTTGGAGAATCTAAATCATCAATTTTTTTTTTTTTTGTGAAACAGGACCCCAGTTACCAAAAATCTACAAAATCATAAAATAAAAAATGTGATTAAGACATTATTTAATTAAAATTTCATTAAGACATTATTTAATTAGAAATATTTCATTTACTTTTATGAACAAGATATAATATGGATGCTATTGTTTTAAGGAAAGATAGGTGATATTGTTATTAAGTAATAGATATATTTACCAACCATAAATTGAAAAGTTTACTACAATTTAGCAACTCTCCGCACCACGTTGTGTTTTAAAATGAATTTCTTGTGTGCATGTATAAATGTGCCAGTTTTTGTAAATATGGATCTCTATAGAAGGCATTATGAGAAAATAAGAGTGATAACTTTCATAAATTTTAAATTTATTTGTAATTTTTTAACATTTCTTCAACAAGCATGTTTGTCAGTTAGGCTAGAATGCCAAAGTACCGAAAATTCAATAAATTATTAGAATGGTTAAAATATTTTTAAGATTACTTGGTAGTTAAAATAAATTATATAAAAAGATGTTTATGTTGTATCTGTCATGTAATTTTAAACAATTATCTCCTGCCTAGATAAATTTGACAAACATCAGGTTGTCAATAAGTGTGTGAAAACCTCATAAAAACACCCACCTCTGTTTTAAAAATTGTTTTTCTTTGATGTTTTAAACTAAAAATAAATAATATTTATTTCAATTCAGTTAATCTTCCACAAATAAAGTTTCAGAAATGCATATCTTATTTTTGAAAAGATTTTACTAACGTGGGTTATGTTGTGTAGACAGGTTTTTCAATATGGCTGATTTTAGCAATTAAAAAAAATAATTCCACTCAATTTAAATTCAGTTTGAAATACAGCAAAGTATTTTTCTTATTGAAAATATCAAATTTAATCTATATGTACTTGGAATTAAAACTAAAGAAGAATTTTTCATTTTTAAAATGCATTTTAAACCTTAGGTATCAATTTTTTTTTCTTTTTCTTTGGAGATACTCATAAAAACAAGATTTTAACCTAAATTTCTACTGCAATGCTTAAAATCATTTATACTTATTCTGTTTTTATTCTGTAATCTCTCCTTTCCAAAATAATGCAACCTTTAAGATTAAATTAATTTCCCTGTTATAAAAATCATGCATATTAACATCAGGTGATTTATTTTTTATTTTTCATGTTTTACATTATTTTTTTTATTGTTTATTTTGCTCCAAGCAAGGCAATAAAGCCACTAAGACTCAAGGGGTTACTGAGTGTGAAAGAATATGAGAAAAAGGAAAAACATTAAGAAGAGAGAACAATAAAAGAACAGGAATTGAAAAGATAACAATTGACATTGCATTTAAATTTTTGAATATCAAAGTTTCATAGAAACCAAATTGTTGAAAGACTTTCACAAACAAAAAATGCAAGAGAAGAAAATGTTACCTAATAACTTACGGTTACATCTCACCATCTCATCTCTATGGCATGATGTCATCATAAGTTCTATACTAACAGTTTCTTCTCTTGCACTCTGCATTTGTAAACTCTCTTTCAGAGTCTTGTTTTCTAGTTAACTTTGATTTTCATGTTTTATGTTCATAATTATTATTGATACAAAATGTCAAATGACATATGATAGAATTCAATAAAATCCAAGATAAACAAATATAAATTTGTCATAATTGCAGATAAACCAAATTCAATAATCTTTTATAATACCTCTTCTTTCAGAGATTTCAGATGTGATGAGCAACAAACGAATGCCTAAGATGTCTTTATGCCGTGTTATCATGAAAAGCAGTGAACACCATTTCGGCACTGAATGTCAAAATACTTAAGACAATTTTTATTATGACAAACCTACACAAAAAGATTAATCTTCTTTTCAAATGTGTTTATTTGCATTATAGACTGTTTACTCAAAAGCCATTTGCAAAAGGCACAAAAAAAATGCTATTTTCATATGAAGAGTATGAATATGTCCATTAAAAATATTGCTCATGGAAATATAGGCATGAAAACTAACACTGAAGAAAATCTCCATGTATGTGAAATGTGTGGTTCAGTATTTTCATTCAAGTCTCATTTAAAAAGACACATTCGGATACACACAGGGGAGAAGCCATATTCATGCGATGTGTGCAATTCAGAATTTTCAGATTGTTCAAGTTTAAAGACTCACACATTGATACACACGGGAGAAAAACCCTATTCATGTCAAGTGTGTGGTTCAGCATTTACAGTGAGTTCCAGTTTAAAAACTCACATGCGGACACATACTGGAGAAAAACCCTATTCCTGTCAAGTGTGTGATTCAGCATTTTCAGACTGTTCAAGTTTTAAAAGACATATGCTGATACACACTGGAGAAAAACCATATTCATGTGAAGTGTGCAGTTTGGCTTTTGTTGCACGTTCAAATTTAAAAAGGCATATGTGGACACATGCTGGTGAGAAACCATATTCATGTGAAGTATGTGGTTCAGCTTTTATAGAGCAATCAAATTTAAAAAGACATATGCGAACACATACTGGTGAAAAACCATATTCATGTGAAGTATGTGGTTTATCATTTTCAGTGAGATCAATTTTGACAAGACACATGCACACACATACTGGAGAAAAACCATATTCCTGTCAAGTGTGTGGTTCAGCATTTTCACGAAGTTCACATTTAAAAGGACACATGCAAATACATACAGGTGAGAAGCCATATTCATGTGAAGTGTGTCATTCAGTATTTTCATGGAAATCTCATTTAAAAAAACACATGCGACGACATACTGGTGAAAGACCATATTCCTGTGAAATGTGTAGTTCAACATTTTTAGACAGTTCAAGGTTAAAAATTCATATCCGGACACACACTGGAGAAAAACCATATGCATGTGAAGTGTGTGGTTCAGCATTCTCTGGAAATTCAGCTTTAAAAACTCACATGAGGATACACACTGGAGAAAAACCATTTTCCTGTGAAATCTGTGGGTCAGCTTTTACAGTGCGTTCAATATTAAAAACTCACATGCGGGTGCATACTGGAGAAAGACCATATTCATGTACAGTGTGTGGTTCTGCATTTTCTGATAATTCAAATTTAAAAGCACACATGCGAACACACCCTGGAGAAAAACCATATTCGTGTGAAATTTGCTGCTCAGAATATTCACGGCTATCACATTTTAAAAGTCATATGCAAACACATACTGCTACAAAAACATATTCTTGTAAAGTGTGTGGTTCAGTATTTTCAAAGAGTTCATGTTTAAAAGTTCACATGCGTACACATACTGGAGAGAAGCCATATCCATGCAAAGTGTGTGGTTCTGCATTTTCACAGAGTTCGGTTTTAAAAACTCACATGCGGACACACACTGGAGAGAAGCCATATTCATGTGATGTGTGTGGTTCAGCATTTTCACAGGCATCACACTTAAAACGACACTTACAAACACACACTGTTTAGAAATCATCCTTGCTATATTAAAGTACATCTTTAACAAATCTTGTACCACATTTAAGCTACATTTAGAAAATAACCATACTTTATCTGTTTGTACAGTCCTTCAGTTATTTCTATGTATATATTTTTCTTCATTCTCTGATTATTTTGCAGTGGCTTTGTATGTATGTATGTATGTATGTATGTGTGTGTGTATTTAGATAGCAATCCTTCTTTCATGCACATTTCATTTAAAATGACACAAGGTGCTTTGATTTAGTTTTTTATACAATTTTTCATGCAATCTAATAATTTATTTTTCTTTTCAGATGATAAATTATATAAAAATTGTCTGAATGTTCTTTTTCTCCGAACGCTTTCGGCTATACATTTAGCCATTTTCAAGGATGAAATATTTTAACTGTTAAATAAGAAATAGTTTTTTGCATGTATGTATTTATATAATGTTTTCATTTTTCAAAACACGGTCATCTGAAAAATAAAAATTATTAGATCGCTTGAGAAATTGTATAAAAAACTAAATCGAAGCACCTTGTCTGTTGTATTCAATGAAATGTGTATATATATATATATATATATATATATATATATATATATACACACACACACACACACAGACTGATTATTTGACCCTAAAAATGTACAGCCAGTTACGAGTAACTTATATAAAAATAGAAATATTCTGAACCTGTTTGTTTTATTCAACACAAAAATTATTATATATCCATTAATTTAAAATCTTGTAATTACCTATAAATTATTTTTTATAATTAATCAATGTTAAAATTTCTCCATTCAAACTATTGTCTGTTGCCAATGTTATTCTATGCATCGGTTACTTTTCTATGGTCTTTAATCAAAAGTGAACTGTTGGAATAATATGGCATAAAATCTTAAGTATATTGAAAATAGAAAACTGTTTCCTGTGTTGAATAAAACATTCAAAATTATGAGATTATTAAATTTTTAATTGGTGTAAATTTTTGTATATCATACCTTTTAACTATATTTGTTCTAC
Source organism: Acanthosepion esculentum (assembly GCA_964036315.1). NCBI lineage: Eukaryota > Metazoa > Mollusca > Cephalopoda > Sepiida > Sepiidae > Acanthosepion > Acanthosepion esculentum. The sequence continues at coordinate 32,223,102 of OZ038479.1, read as the reverse complement.
CATACTATCAAACAGACAAAACATGACAATGACCAAAAAAAAGTTTTTAATAAAAATAACATCAAACTCTTTTTAACAGGAAAACAGAAAATCTATTAAATCAGGTGCAGATACAAACTTTACATCACATGTAGATACAATGGCCTGAAACTTGTATCATGTAAATTTTATTGTAATAATTTGTCTTGAAAAGTTTTTTCATACTTTAAAATAGATATTTCCACAAAATTGCTAAAGAATTATGCTTACTGTGATGAAAAAAATGCTCCAAATTTATCAGCAAAATCTTTGTTGTAATTAAGAGGAAAGATCAAAGTATTTTTTTAACATTAAATTTTTAAATCGTTTTTAGAACAAAGTTTTTATTAAAAATTTTGTTTTTCTTGCCTCAGCAGATGGACTATAAATTAGCATAGCAAATTTTAGCATCTTTTTGTAGAGAAAGACACATTAATTTGGAAATTCTTGCAAAAATGAAATAATTGTTGGATTTTAATGAAACTATCAGGACTTTTTTCTTGTTAAAAATATTTTTTTTACATGTGTTTCACTCCACTTAATTTTATGAAATCTCAAGAAATTAAAATGTATAATTTTTAGTGGCTATATTGGTTAAAAGTAAAACTTTGGAGAATTTAAATCATCAATTTTATTTTTGTAAAATCAGACCCTGTCTTACCGAAAATTTGCTCTAAATAAAAAAGCAATAAAACTAAGACATTATTTAGTTAGAAAATCTTTAATTGCTTTTATGAATAATATATATTAAGGATAATATTTTCTTAAGATAAAAAAAGTTTCTGAAGAAAAATGAACTTTTACAAGAGTTGTTTTCATATTTTACAATTTTAATTACAATAAAAATTCAGTTTCAATGGTGTAACACTTAGGGAATATTGTTATTGAGTAAAACTATATTTACTAATCATATATTGTAAAGCTTAAAACAATCTAACAAGCACAATTATTTTTTAAAAGAATTTAAACATACTGATTTTTGTAGATACAGTTGCCCATGCACATTATCAGAAAATAAGAGCGATAATTGTAGTAAATTTAAAAAGCCAAAATTCTCTAAAATTCGAAAAAACATTAGATTACAGAGAATATTTTCTTAAATGTTTAAGATTACTGAGTACTTAAATGGTGTTTGTGTTAGATTCTTCAATTATTTTTAACAGTTAAACCCCTATACAAAAGCATTAGATAAAAATTCATCATTGAGCTGTCAACTACCTGTTAACATAAATCACATTAATTATACTTTAAATCAACTAATATTCTTCAAATAAAGTATCAGAAAAGTATATTTTATTTTTGGAAGATTTTTTTTTAATGAGAATTACATTTTTATAACACTTTGATAAAAACGGCACTAAATTCGAAAATTTTAGAGCAAAATCTCCTTCCAATCAATTTAAATTAGTTTTGAAATACAGCATAAAATTTTGCTTATTGGAAATATTAAATTTAATCTATCAGCTTGAAATTAAAACTAAAATAAAAGCTTCAAGAATTTTTTTTCATTTTTTAAAAATTCATTTTAAACCCTAGGTATCAAATTTGTAAAGATTGTTTACCTATAGAAAATAACACAGTGAAATATTTAGGTAAACTGCATCTTTCAAAGTCTATTAAAAAATCAAGTGTCTCATGTTTTTAACAAAATTTCAGTCCTAATTCGTTTATGAATGAATATGTTCTTTCAAGTAGAATTTTGTAAGAAAAATCTCTGGAAAATATCTTAAATTAGATTAAATTATTTGAATTAATGGTATGATTTTTTTTTACAAGCCATGCAGAGGAAAATATGAAATAACTCTAGGCTTTATCCACCAAAGAAGACTTATTTACCACTATTCAGAAAAGTTGGAATCACTTTGGTAAAGAATATTGCTTTAAATTAGTGAAACTCCCCAACATGTGAAAATCCTCACTGTGGAAAAATAAATGATTGAGAACTGAAAGCTATTATCACTGAGTATCAGAACAAAACAAGCTTCAGTGATTTGACAGGATCTGCAAACAGCCACACTTCAGTATTGTGATAACAGTGTAAAACCCATTTCAGAGATTGGCATCAGTCATTGTTAAAAAGAAAATAAAGAAAACAGTTTTGTTTATCAAAGTAGATGTAGCATGCTTGAGTGCCTTTTCATTTAACTGTAGATAGTGGAATGTGTTTAATGAATTATCAGTTAAGGGAAAAAGCAAGGAATTTCCTTATAAAAGGTGTTTCTCCCTTACATTTTTCAGCAAATCTTTGTCTCTTATTGAAGATATAGACCTGAAACTGCTAGGAATTGGAAGTTTCTCTCCCAGTTTCTTCCTCTGCCTTCTTCATTGACAAATAGTAAAATTTCTCAACTGTGAATTGTGGGATAATGAATTATCAGTTAAGGGAAAAATCATGAAATTTACTTACAAAAGATGTTTTACCTTCATGTTTTTCAACAAGAATTTTTGCCTCTTAGTGGACCTGAAACTGCTAGGAATTGGAAGTCTCCCACTTTTTTTTTTTAATCCACCCAATCAAGGTTGGAATGCAGGGATTTACAGAAAGTGAAAGTGGGAGAAAAGATGATATAGTGGGCATTGAGGAAAGGATAAAAGATGAACGGGATTCAAGAAGACAGAAGGTGGTGGTTGACATAGTATTTAAATTTTTGAAAATTATAGTTTTCAGGGAATCAAGTCAATGGATGGGAGTTCCACAAGTAGGATGTGCAAGAAAAGAAACTGTTGGAGTAGAAGTGGTGTTTACATTTAACTATTAACTTGCTTCCTCTATCTTTGTTGCAAAGCAGGTAGTAAAATTTCCCTACTAAAGGCAATAAATGCAGTCAATTTAGACCATATACACAAGAAGGAACCCCTCACTTGGTGAAAAGATATCTAATTTGACTTTCAGCAGAAGTAGAACAAATTTCATAAATTTGTAAAGTCATGGAAATTAATCTGATGCAACTGACTCAGTTCATGATGCAACAGCTACAACAGCCACCAAATGTTCATTTCAAGCTACCACGATGATTGCCAGTTCTACAAAGAAATTGGTGGAAACATGTACCTACAACCACATACCCAACTACAACCTAATAAATTGTGACAGTCTTATTACTATTAAATTGATAGCAATATATAAATAATTTTACTTTTTTTAAAACATTTTTGTCTTTAACATTTTAATTTCTTTTCATTGTAAAATTGACCTTTCAATCAGTAAAGATTTATTTCAAAATGTATTTTATATTCTCTGATTTCCCCAACATTACTAGTTGCCATTTTGTTTGTTTTTTTATATCACTTGATTCTTCCCAAGAAACACTAATTTGCTATTTAAAAATCAAAAGAAAGTTAATTGTTAAAGTACTGCTATCAAGTTATTAGTTTCCTGGGAAATCATTGAGCCGAATCCCAGTCAGGTTTGTTACATTCACTTATGCACAATACTCTTGTGAAAAGTATGAATCCATCTCTACTCCACCCAGCTATGGGTTAAATAGCAGGACAGACTGTGGCCTTGGCTGATAACCTGTCTACTGCAGAGAGAAATGCCAACCTACTGGAGAAAAATCTTCTGCCTAGTCAGTCATGAATTGAAAGAGACAGAACTTTCCGAGCGTCTATCGCATATGGCACTTAACTGAAAGAATCAACAGTGATTTAGATGAGAAAGTTGTGGAGAGACATGATCGCTTAACTGAACATTTTGTATAATATATATTTTATCACTTTAAACATTATTTTTAGTGGATATCCATATTTGAGTAGTCACTCTATTTATTTATCAAACATTATATTTTTGTCTACTGGCCTTGGATATTCAAGGAATTTTATTAAAGAAAAATATGTTCTCTTCAGCAACACTTGAAACCGTGTCCCTCTTTATAGGAAAAATTATCATTAGGTCCAGTGAGCTTTATACTGACTCAGCTACGGAGGATGTTGCCATTTAAGCAAGGCTTGAACAGTGCATTATAAATGCAAATCCCTTCCAGAATCTTGAAAGTTCACATCTGCTTAGTTTTGTATCCAAATGTAAACAAAGAAATTTACAAAGAAGTAATGTATTTTTTTATTTATTAAACTGACAGTGTGTCTACTCAAATATGGGTATCCACTAAAAATAAGGTTTAAAGTGATAAAATCTGATTAATAAATAAAAAAAATCCATTGTGGGTGGTGTAATGGATAGCAACCTGGAATGAGAAATTGACAAGCCAAGTTCAAATTCTAGTCAAGTTTGGTTGCACTCAATTTCCCACAATCTTGGGAAAGGCATGAATCTATCTTCCCTCCATCCATTTATGGTTTAGACCAGTGGTTTTCAACCTTTTTTCTATTTGTGACCCCCCCCCCCCGCCTTCCTGACTGTTTACTTCAACAAAACCTCATTTTACAATTCCGGAACAAATAAACACTGATATTTTTCCATATAAACCTCAAAATTTGTTCGTTTTAAAAACCAGACCAGTTAAATGAAATAAACTCTTATTTCAGAAAAAAAAAAAAAAAGTTCAACAGTTTGTTTTTAATCTGATTACCAGACAAGGGTGCATCTGTTCACTAGTACAGATGGTTGGGGGAGTTGAGTTAAAGGGAGATAGCTGAGACACCTGGAAGTGGCATGGCACATGGAACTAGAACAATCTACCCCAGTGGACGAAATTAAGGGTTCAGTTAAAAATTCAAATCACCTGAAGAAGGCTGGAGTGTACAATGGCCAAAATGCCATGAATATGGCAATAAAGATGGGGACAACAGTCCGAACAAAGTAAATAATTGCAATACCTCATCTCAGAAATATAGACAGGTAAGTAAATGGAAGTAATTTCATAAATAAAGCTCAAAAATATATTTCAATTACGTAATTTGGGTTTATTAGAACTAAAATATAGAAGGTAACAGGTTTTTAGCACTATGGCTCCTTTCATTGAACCTGTGCCCCACAATCCCAAAATGTTTCTGTGCCACTCACCCAAATTTATCAAGGCTCCCTTGTGATTTTATGAGGTTTTGATATTATATCCAAAACAGACAATAACAATCCATCACTTGCAGAATTCTACACCCACAAGGTATTCTGACCACTCACTCACCATTCTGGTCTGGCCTTTTCATTCAGTAACACTATCCAATGTATTGATGAATGGTAGAGTTTAAAGTGCAAGATTCTGGCAAGAAAAATGGCTTTGTACTAAAAATCATTTGATATCTTAATGTTTATCTGAGCTCAAACACTGACCAAAGATATTGGTGGAGAAACATACTAAATTTAGCATACTTTAATGGTAACCCAAGGATAAAAATGTGGGATATCCTGCGTTTAGAGTGGGATTTGCTTGTCAACAACTCCTGCTCCAAAATTGTTGTTTTTTTGTTTCTGAATGACTGACACTTTCATGAAAACAATTTCAGAAATTTCTTTTATCATTTTTCCATATGTTAACTTACCGTTAAAAAGTATTACTACCCACACAAAAAAAAAAACGAGGTTTTTGGAAGTACCTCACTAACAGAACTGTATTTAAAAAAAAAAAGAAGCTTACCAGATTAAAGATTTTTTTATGAATTATCTCCCCTGAATTCTGTTCTTTGTTCAGTAATTTTCTGATCGTAAATAATAGTTTTTATTTCTTTCTTTGTTAAAATTTTAAATTTATTTATTTAAAATTTTATAGCTCCTCCCATTTTCTCTAATGTTACTGGCAAATCAGATAGGCGTAAGTATGATATTTTATCTACCCAACCCCGCGAATTTGTAGAAAAAAAGAGATATTTTTTAAACTTTTTGCGTATCTATTGTACTACACTACAGTAAAATAAAATTTAAACAACAAAAGAAGAAATGACTAATTATCCTTTGTTTATTTAATATTTTATCTTAAAATTGTACAAGGATCTGGCAATTTGTTTATATTAAAACTTTCCAATGATTTTATTTTAATAATTTATCTTCCGTCTTTTAATATTAGCATCTCAAACAGTTGTTCATTTAATTAATTTTTATTACTAAATTGCGCTCGACTACCGTTTACCGGGCATGAACTAGCAATTTTAAATTTAACCATAACAATTGAATTAAATTCTAAATATTAACAAATTTCATAGACAAAAACGACAAAAACATTAATGTGCTAAAATCTCTAAAGGAAATTTAATTCAATTTTTCCATTCTTTTTTTTTATTATTTATTTAAGAAAAAAACGATGTTGCTTAATAAGCAGTCGATAAATTTTACTGGTTTTCCTCAGCGTGCCCGCTAAACGGTAGTCGAGTCTTTATTCTTTTCTTGGAAAAGAGTTGAAAATATTTTTTATTTATTTATTTAACTATCTTATTATGTTCTTGAATTATGTTTTTGTTTTTTTAATTATTCTTTTTAAAGTGATCGAAATTTCACACCAAATAATCGCTATGGAATTGTTTGGCAAGAAAAACTAAAAAAAACGTACAGAAATAAATGGTTGCGCTAAAAAAAATTATGATTTTTCCTCTAAAGTTGGGAAGAGAGATTATGATTCTTTTTAATCTCTGAGGATTATGTGAGCTTTTTTTTTTTTAAATTATCGTAATTTTGTGAAAAATTGCTAAAATAAGTTCTTTGGCAACTTTTTACAAATTTATTTTTGTTATAGACGAAAAAGAAACGGATAGGATCGTACGTAATGTTTTTAATTTTTTTTTTTTTAAGAATTAAGTTAAAAATTATAACAAATTAAAAAAATAAATGTTCAACTTCTTTGATGTTTCTGAAAAAGAACATTTAATTCTTAAAATGTCATATGAAAATGCAATCAGGTAAAATAAATCGTACAGTATCTGTAAGAAAAGAAGTAGCTTCGTAATTTTAAAATAAACTTTCAAATTAAATGAAAATCTCTCCTTTCATCCAAAAACCAATAAAATTTTTGGTTTCACTTAAAAAGTAAATAGTGTTTTTTTTCTAATTAGTCATCATAACGGTGCTAAGTCGAGTTGAGAGTGTTTTGGGTTTTTTAAATCCTTTTTCTTTCTATTAATTCACAAGTTTGACAGATGTGATAAGTCTTCTTTGTCCTAGAGCATTAAATATTACTGGGTTAGCGAATAAATACATATGCTTATCTTGGTGAAATGAAAATGGTTTACTTTTTCGTTTTCCATTTTTCTTTTTTTTTCTTCTTCTTTTTTTATAAACGTACACGACCCATCGGCTACTTATTTGTCGCCACAATTTCGTTTTCGAACGGAAAAACGTTGGAAAGAAAAATACATGTTTTTTTTTAATTACTTTGAATTAAATTTTTTAAAAAATTTAAAAAAAAAACGCTTAAGAAAGCAGTGGCGAAGCATTTTTTAATTTTTTTAATTTTAACAAAATATTTGATTGAATTATCGTTATTTGATTATCCTTAATTGTGCTTGTTCTTTCTTTCGTCAGTAAGCACGACCGTTACGTCGGGTCATTACTGTGAGGGTTTATTCACTCACACAATGTAGTCATAAAAATTGGGCTTGTGTTCACGAGGAAAAACAGTACAAACAAACGTACACAATAAGAAAAAACATGAAAAATTGTATTGTAATTTCATACAATTTCATTTGTGTGTATTGGTGTTTGTTTTACATTACAATTGTGATAAGGTTCATGTTATAAAAGGGAGTAAATCACTCTGTAATATCACAACTTTGATCACAAGGTTTAAATTTTATTTATAATTTTCATCATTATGATTATTTTATTTTTGTTTATAATAATAACAATGTTCCCACAGTACCTCACAATGGACTATTTCTCGTTTGATCATGTTTCCAGTTCAGTGGTTTCGTGTGGTTTTACTTAGTGTCACTCTCTTTCTAGGAAAAATAATATTTCAATTCTTTGCTGTGCCTCTATCACAAGGCCAGTGCAAGGGTCTTTTGCTCCTTCTCCTAAAGAATCTATGATACATCCCCACCTCTGATTCTATGATACAGGGCTTCCCACTTTACTATATCTCAATTTTCATAAGGTAGTATTCTTATAAAATACAAATTTTATTGTGACCTAATGATGTACAATAATGGATCATATGCAATATAAGTGAACAATTCAATCAGAAAAAATAAAATTAAGTACAATGTCATAATAAATCATTCCATCTTAAGCCAACAATGTTTTGCAGCAATTTTTAACATCAGCTTCAGATATTTCTTGTTAAAAAGTTGAATAGTTTTACCACATTCAAAATTATGGACAAAAATTCCAGCATCCTAGCTCAGTTATTTCAAACCCTATGATGTCTCCCAAACGTTCTGCACCTTCTAAGCCTTCTGGCAGTGAAGCCAAGCGGCAGGAGAAGATGCTTATTATAGTGGAGAAGGTGAAACTACTTAATATACTGAAGGAAGGGAGAAGCTATGCAACTGTTGCCCACTATTACAGCATCAATGAATCCAGTATTCATTACATCAAGAAGGACGAAAAGAATAAAAGGTCGACAGCAAGAGTAACTTTTAACAAGAAAGCAAAAAAAGGTGGTAACTTCACACAATAAGACCATAGTAAGGATGGAATGTGCTTTAGGCCTTTGGATAAGTAACTACAGGAAGAACATTCTTTTGGATATCAACACAATCTGTAAGAAGGCCAGGGTTATGGCAAGTTCATGGATGGCAGTGACGACAACCCAGATGATGCTCAACCAGAGACATTGATGGCATCTCCACCAAACCAACTGAATTTACTGACAGCAAGAGTTTGATAAATTTCAATGGAGGTTCAACCTGAAAAGTGTTTCCCTGTATGGCAAAGCTGTCTCTGCTGACAAATCTGCTGCTGAGGAGTATGTGAACAAGACTTTCAAGACCATTATTGAGGAAGGTGGCTGTTCTCATGAACAGGTGTTCAACACGGATAAGACTGGTCTCTTTCGGAAAAGGATGGACTTTAATTATAAAGGAGAAGGTCAGAGCGTCTGGGTTTAAGGCCTACAAAGATCACGTCACACTTATAATGTGTGGAAGTGCTGCAGGCTTTATGCTAAAGCCAGTGCTTATTTTATATGTCCAAAGGCCCTCAAAAACAAAAATAAGAGTCTGCTGCCAGTGCACGGGTGTGGATAACAAAACAACTGACATCTGATTGGCTTCACCAGTGCTTCATCCTGTGGGTCAAGCTTTCTCTCACTCATGGACAATGCCAAAGGTCACGCACTCAACCTGTCATACGATGATGTACAGATTGAATTTGTACCACCAAATACCACATTGTTTATCCAACCCATGAATCAAGGCGTCATTCTTGCTTTTAAGGCACCCTGATTTGTCATCTCGTCTGCAGTCGCTCTCTCACAGACGCGATGTTGCCTCGCTCTGCCTTTTTTACAAGCACTTCCATGGTAATTGCTCCGAGGAGTTGCGTTCGCTTGTCCCCAGGCCTCGTGAATTTAAACGCCCCACAAGGCTGGCATCCCGCTCCCACCCCTACACCGTGGAAACTGTTAGATGTAGATGTCTCTTCTACTCCAATAGCTTCTTGTATCGCACATCTCGCCTGTGGAACTTCCTTTCCCTATTACTGTTTCCCTGACAAATACAATCTCCAACAGTTTAAGTGTAGCGTCAATCGACATCTCCAGTTGCCTTGATCTATCCACTTCCTTTCTCCACATCCTTTCATTTTTTCATTCCTATCTGCTCTCGCTCCGGATCTTCTGTGGCCCCCTTGCCTTGATTGACCCACTGTCTTTCTCTTTCACCACATCCCCTCCTATCTGCTCTTCCTCCAACCCTTCTTTAACCCCTTGTGTGATAGTGGCCTCCGGCCTTGCTTGGGGGGATACGATTAAAAAAAAAAAAAAAAAAAAAAAAAAACTCTACATGTGAAATACCCTGCAACATCTGGTGGAGGCTATGGACTCAGATGATAACTTCTCGCTGATGGAGTACTGGCACAGGTACACCATTGTGACATGTCTCCTAAATATTCAGAAGGACATAAGAGAGATAAACACTGAAACTTTGAATGCCAGCTGGAAGAAATTGTATCCAGAAGTGGTCCACAATTATAAGGATTCTCTCCTGATGTAATCTGCCACTCCGCAGTAGATAAGGCAGTGAAGCTGGCAAAATAGTTAAAAGGACATGACTTCTGAGGACATTAACAAAATCGAAGCCCACTCAGATCCATTAACAGAAGAAGGTATTTATAGAGATGACCACCAAGTCAACAAGTGAGGAAGAAGAACAAGAGGATCAAGGGAAAAGAGATGAAGTTAGCCTATCACCGGAACACCTCTCAACCTTAATAAGAATGGGAAAAGGAATGCAGAGAATGGCAGAAGAATGGGGGCCCCCAGATGATTCATGCATTTCAGTTCAGAAATACAGTCAACAGAGCTATGGAAGTTTATAAAACCCTCCTTTTACAGAAGAAAAAGCAGTTGCAGCAACTGCCCATCACTATGTTCCTCGCCTGCAAAAAACCAGAAGAGATGGCTACTGCTTCTGTGGTAATTGAAATCACAGCAGAGGATAAAGATGAAGATACTACACCTGATAAAGAACTTTTAGAAGAGCTGTAATGCTCTTCTTTGTTTTTAAATAATTTTATTTTAATATATAAGGATGTTTCTAAAGTTAAGTTTAATTTTAAAATGTTTTTAAGAGTGTAGAAAAAGTTCATAAAAGTGTGTCAAGGCTTTATACATAAAAATATTAAAAAATATACATTACAATACTCTGATGAATCACTTTAGCTAATCTTGTTTCTGCTTCACAGGGGGTTCTGGAACATCTGTGATAGTCAAGGGATTACTGCATATAAAATTTTATATATCATTTTCTCACATATATATATATATATATATATATATATATATATATATATATGATTTACTACTTTTTAGACTTGTAATTAGGAAACCTGAAGAAAATCAATTGCAAAATATTCCTTGCCAATTTTCTATTAAATCTGACTTAAAGTACATAATAAAATGCATGGGATTTATTGAAATCCAAACTTAGTATAAATTTCTAATTGAAAGTATTACATCACCATTGACCTTTAATAAAACCTCTTCTTCTTTCAGAGATTTTAAATCTGGTGAGAAACAAATGAACTCTTCTGATGACTACATAAAACCACAGATGACCATTAAAATTAATTTTCATGGAAAGATAGACATAGAAACACACTGTTGTGAAAGCATATTCATGTGAAGTGGGTAACTCACAGAGATAAAATTTAAGTCAACATGAGGAATTACACAGGAGAAAAACCATATATATGTGAAGTATGTGGCTCAGCATTTACAGTGAATTCAATTTTAAAAAGACACATGCGAACACATACTGGTGAGAAACCATATACATGTCAAGTGTGTGGTTCAGCATTTACAGGGAATTCAGTTTTAACAAGGCACATGCGAACACACACTGGTGAGAAACCATATTCTTGTGAAGTGTGTGGTTCAGCATTTTCACAAACATCAGATTTAAAAAGACATTTGCGAACACATACAGGAGAAAAACCATATACATGTGAAGTTTGTGGTTCAGCCTTTTCAGAGTGTTCAGGTTTAAAAAGACACATGCGAACACACACTGGTGAGAGACCATATTCATGTGAAGTCTGTGGTTCAGCATTTTCAGATCCTTCAACCTTAAAAGGACACATGAAAATACACAATGGTGAGAAACCATATTCATGTGAAGTCTGTGCTTCAGCATTTTCGGGTAGTTCATCTTTAAAAAAACACATGTGGACACACACTGGTGAAAAACTGTATTCATGTAAAGTGTGTGGTTCTGCATTTTCACGAAGCTCTCATTTAATAAGTCACATGCGAACACACACTGGTGAGAAACCATATTCATGTGAAGTGTGTGGTTCAGCATTTTCACGGAGATCACATTTAAAAACACATATGCGGACACATACAGGTGAAAAGCCATATTCATGTGAAGTGTGTGGTTCAGCATTTTCAGATCATTCATCTTTAAAAGGACACATGAAAACACACACTGGTGAGAAACCATATTCATGTGAAGTGTGTGGCTCAGCATTTTCAGAGAGATCATCTTTAAAAAAACACATACGGACACACACTGGGGAAAAACCATATTTGTGTGAAGAGTGTGGTTCTGCATTCTCACAAAGATCAAATTTAAATAGTCACATGCGAACACACACTGGTGAGAAACCATATTTGTGTGAAGTGTGTGATTCTGCATTTTCACGGAGATCGCATTTAAAAACTCACATGCAAACACATACAGTGGAAAAGCCATATTCATGTGGAGTGTGTGGTTCATTTTTTTCAGTATTCTCAACATTTAAAGAACACATGCAGACACATGGAGATATTAAACCATATACATCTGAAATGTGAAGTTTGTTCACCATTTTCCCAGTGATCAGATTTCAAGACACATGTAGACTTAGGACAGAAATCATATTCATAAGAAGTGTGTGGTTCAGCATTTTCAAGCTATTCATATTTATAAGCTTATATGAAAGCATACACAGAGAGGAAGAGATATTCTTATCAGTTGTGTTCTTTCCATGGAAGTTAAATTTCAAGCCACATGTGGGAAAAGACACTGTAGTGAAATCATGTGCATATTTTGGGTTTTCATTTTTATAGGCTGAAAAATTTAAAATACAGGAAAACATCAATATTATTGTGTGTGGTTCATCCGTTTCACATATATTTTACTGAAACTATGATAATGTAGGGAACGTTTTCTTGTGACGTATTTCATCATTTAGGACTTCTTTGAACTAAAGTGATGTTTTTTTCCCTAAATTTGTGAATCATTTTCTCATATGTTTTACTTTAAAATCCTAATGTGAACACACACTAAAGATAAACTATCTGTGCTGTTTATTAACCAGAACTTCCATGGAGTTTAATTTTAAATAAAACATTTGTAAACACAAAAGCAAAAAACAAAAGAATCACAAAATTATCATGTTTTCTGTTATTTTTACTTCATTTACTTTTTTGTTTCATCCTTTTAAAGATCATATCTGGCAAGAATAAAATCCATACCCACTTCAGGGCAACTTCTTATTGTTGGGTCTCGGAACCAGGGCCAACTCCTACCTCTTTTTGTTTGAATTCATTGGCTACATCTCAGATGTCATCGAACAACCATCTCCCCAATAACTAAGGAACATTCGAAGGTCACAATAGGCCAACATGAACTGAAACCAGCTGATCATGGCACGAAGTTGCTTCCAATGCAATTGAATGAATCTTTTTTTTAAATAAAGATTTTTCTAAGTTGAAAATGAGTAAATTTTAAAAAGTATATATTGATGAAAAAATCATCAAATTGTCAATTTTCTGTTATACTTACTCGATCAGTTGTTGTATCATTTCAAAGTCAGTCATTATTAGCCATGTTAAGGGACAATATATTGAAACCCACTATGGAGTCATTTCTTCTTAATTTGAGGTGTCAATAACTATGACATGTTAGAAAATAAAAGATTGAATTGTTCCCTGGCTCCTGCATTGGTAAATTCTCACTTTAAAAAATTATACATTTATTGTATTTAATTTAAATAAAATTAGGATAAATTGCAAAAAAGAAAAATGGAGCAACGTAGAGACAAAAAATATGTAATTGAATAGATCATAATTTTGTTCCATGTGGAAAATAAATGAAGATCTTTAATTATTTCTGCTAATTAAAGTTAAACATGGAAATTTGTGGTTTATTTAAAATATTAATAGACGTGGGTCTATTAAAGTAGAATTCACACACATCTCCAGTCTTTTGAACAGGAGTAGAAGTTTATCCCTTTGACCTTCACTTGAGGTAAAGTCGCAAAGGTCATGATATGTTTCTTCATTAGTTTTCTTACATAATTTACATATATAAAAGCTTTTTCTTTTATTATTAAAACCAAAAAAGTATTCAGAAAAAAAGAAAGGAACAAAAGATAGAGGGTGATGTTAAATTGAATATAATATATAATTTCGGAGTGACACACAGATTGAAAATCGGCTTGGAAAATAAGAATAAATTAAATGTTTATAAAAACTTGTTACTGCCATTTGATAAGAATGTACACCATGTGCTCCTTTGCTTACTCAGCATTATTAGAGTTATGCTTGGGATGATACAGCAAAAGGAATTTCACAAAGTTGGGAAATTCTTCACTTCCCAACTAATTTTTCAGCTTAAAGTGAAAACTTAGAGTGGAAAGAAAGCATCTTTATTCTGGGGAAATTTGGCAAAAGGTAAGTGCCTGCTGTACGCTTGTTCCAAGTGAAAGGCACTGACAGTGGGATTCAGATGTTGGTGAGGTAAGAAGATTTTGAGATTTTTTAACTTTGCTAGACGGTGAGGCTTTTTATTTTTGTCCTACTTTTGTTTTTTCATCAAGTGACAAAATTCAGTTCTCTGGTAGATGCAAGAATTTTTCATTTACATTTTTTATAGTTGTTAGTGTCTAAATGTGTGATTTAACATTTAATCTCACATTGTTATTTTCAGATAACTTATTTATAGTCTGTCTATATTTCTGAGATGAGGTATTATGTACAGTATTTACATTAGTCAGACTATTGTCCTCATCTTTGTCGCCATATTTGTCACAACGTTTCGGCCGTTGTACGCTCCGGCCTTCTTCAGGTGGTCGAATTTCGAACTGAACCCTAGAACAGTCTACCCCAGTGATCGAAATAAAGGGTTCAGTTCGAAATTCCAACCACCCGAAGAAGGCCGGAGCGTACAACGGCTGAAACGTTGTGACAAATATGGCGACAAAGATGAGGACAATAGTTCGACTAATGTAAATACTGAACTTATTTATAACTAATTTATGAAGGTTCTGTATACCAAAAATATTTTTCTTTTGTTTCTGTAAATATTCTATTGTAAATAAACACTTGGAAAATTATAATTGTTATTGTGACAATGTAAACGTCTTAGGAAAATAATTTTATTAAGACATGCGGGGGTAGGATTAAAAGCATGTATGAGGCGCGAGTTAGGAACAGAAGAGGGTGATGAATATATAATTTCAGAAAGATGCACAGATTGAAAATCATCATGGAAAATAAGAATAAATTTTTAAAATTCCTAATTAGAACTGTGAGAATTTAAAATGAGAATCCTAAGGGGTCCGAAATGGTGATACCCAAATTCACATGCAAGAATCATATCATGTGTGGCTAGACTGAAATTCTGACAGGTATTTAAGCCTATTTTTACTGACCTATTCTTATATTCATACGTAATTCTGGGGACAGATAAAGGAATTTATCTGACCCTGGATATCTGTCATAACCTTTGATCAAATAGGACACACAAATGGTATTCTCCATAGATGTGAGTCACTGGATTGTGCAGTGAGTCAGTTAAGTTTGATCCTAGTTCCAGTTGCTAGTTTGTCGCATCAAGCACACTTAAGTAATTTTGCATCCACAAATTTCCTAGTAGCGGTCAACTCAGTTGAAGAAAAGCAAGTGCCAACACCCTTTTTCTTTAGCTTCTAGTACTTACTGCCTATGTTGAAATATCTTAGTTCCACTGGACAATTTTCTTTTTTTTACTAATAAATCTTTATTATTGGAAATAATTCTGCTCGTCAAGTCATCGATTCTTACAAAGGAATTATTCACCCAGCATCCGGTCAAAAAGAACACGATGGCTCAACGAGAATGGAAGAAAGTAAATAATCATTCTCCTCACTGGGAATCATCACAAGGCAAAACGCTGAACAATACAACCAACTGTGTATAGTACCATAACCTATGGAGATGGGCACAAGTATATGTTCATGTCACTATTTAACACCCACCCCACCAAAGTTGTACAGATGGAACAAATTAGGACATCATAGGGATATTTGTAGTATTAAGGTGTTAGCAGTATAAGTAAGAAGTATAACTTTGAATTTTAGTGAGAGAAAAACTTATTGAGGGAATAGAACAGAAAGGTTAAACAATAGAATAGTGATGACCTGCCTACCTCACCCCATCCCCATTTTACACCTTTGGCAATATTTTTTGCAATTTTACACAAATATCAATGTAGTTTGGAATAAAAAAATTGATAGAAATAACTTTGAGCCATTTATGCTTTTTGATGTAATGTTGTCTTTGTTCAAAATTGCCAAGAATTAGGAAGGCTTTAGAGAGAGTATTGAAGGAAAAGAAGACTAGGTAGGGGAAACAAAGATTAGGTTTATTAAATACTCATACAGAGAATGAAAAAATTGAGTAAATCAAATCCTACTATAATGTGACTGAGAATTTCATTTTTACAATAGTAAAGAAGAGCAAGAAGTACTCTACAACAATTTTTTTATCAAAAGTAAAAGCCAAAATTCATGAGTACTTCAAGACCTTTGTAATGTTCATCTAATTATTTTGCCTATTTTACTTCATGTGAAAAGCTTAGAATTGATTTTGAGATATTTCTACAGAATTGTCTAAGAAAATACATATCCGAAGAGTTTCATGCCTCAAATATCTCGGCTCTATGTGTGTTCTGGATAAGTCATTTTATTGTGGGGGACCTACCTACAAATGGACTCTTCCACACTTATATAATATAGCTACCAACTCTGAGTAAAGTCAGTCACCCCGTGACTGGAACAGTTGTATAAACTGTTCTTTGCTGTCGAACTCCCCGTCTCGGCGGGGAGGGACTCGGACGGGGCTTTGCCGCAGGGCAAAGTGCTGTCCAGGGATGTAGACAGTCCCTGAACCCGTGTATACGGGTTCTAATGGGCATATTTTTGTCCGAGCCTACGGGCTCGGTAAGCCCACATTAAGCTGGCCTTGTGCCACATTCGACCCGTGTGGGGGGGTTGCTAAATATCCAGTCACCCCCTGATGGGAACAGTCATTTAGATTGTTTTTTGCTGTCGAACTCTCCGTCTCAGCGGGGAGGGACTCGGACAGGGCTTTGCCACAGGGCAAAGTTTTGTCCGGGGAGGTAGACAGTCCCTGAACCCTTGTATACGGGTTCTAATGGGCAAATTTTTGGCCGAGCCTACGGGCTCGGTAAGCCCACATTAAGTCAGCCTTGTGCCACATTCGACCCGTGTTGGGGGGTTGCTAAATATCCAGTCACCCCCTGATGGGAACAGTTGTTAACACTGTTCTTTGCTGTCGAACTCTCCGTCTCGGTGGGGAGGGACTCGGATGGAGCTTTGCCGCAGGGCAAAGTGCCGTCCGGGGAGGTAGACAGTCCCTAAACCCGTTTATACGGGTTGTAAATGGGCATATTTTTGGCCGAGCCTACGAGCTCGGTAAGCCCACATTAAGCCGGCCTTGTGCCACATTCGACCCATGTGGGGGAGTTGCTAAATATCCAGTCACCAAGAGGAAGTTACCACGTATGAGATACCAAGAGTATATCACCGAGTGAGTCAGGACACCAGTGAGAGAAAGTACTCTCCAGTCCACATTACTTTGTACTACGTTTCCATGAATGATATACCGTTTAACTTTATATCCGAGTCTGTGTTATTTTTCTATGGTTTCAACACCATAACACATTTGTGGGTGCCACTTAGAAGTCCTAACTTCAAAGACCTCATCTGCCAGTCAAAGCAAATCAAGATAAAGATCATATGTTCCTCTTTTTGTGGTTGCCCCAATCATAGTATCATATTCATGCTGGCTATAAAGCTTGTGGCACTTGTTATAAACACGTTTGTCATTTGCAATTCTGACTTATATACAAACATTAATACATGATATTTGTGAATTACTATGCCTTTTTAGGGGGGAAAGATCGTCAAATTATGATTTCCCATTGCCTTCTTCATGACTTGGCATTCTAAAATATTTATAAACAAAAGTAAAAATATTGTTAGTCTTTCAAAATTGTTAAATTTAAGAGATGCTCATAAATATTCATCAGGTTAACTGAAAAGTCTATGTAAGTTATGGAGGATGCTAAGTGACATAATTTAATGTCTAATAAATGAAAGCGAGTAAATGATGTTGAATTATTTTTTTTTTAAGTTTTAAATTTAAGAGATGCTCATAAACATTCATCAGGTTAACTGAAAAATCTATGTAAGTTATGGAGGATGCTAAGTGACATAATTTAATGTCTAATAAATGAAAGCGAGTAAATGATGTTGAATTATTTTTTTTTTTAAGTTTTAAATTTAAGAGATGCTCATAAATATTCATCAGGTTAACTGAAAAGTCTATGTAAATTATGAAAAATGCTAAGTGACATCATTTTATTCATATCTATAAAACATGCCTGTGTGTTTGTCTGTCTGTGTACGCTATATGCACGTTCATATTTCTCAACCAATTTTGATGAAATTGTACACACATGTTGAAGATTTAGGTGGATCAAGACCAACTTTTCAATCTCCAAGCCTCCCGGATTTGGCAATATAAAAATGTGGGTACAACTTTTTGCAAAACTAAGGCAAAGTTACATGCAAACAGAATTTTTACTGAATGAGCTGATATTCTTTGCACTTAATGCAAAACATAGCTCATGTTATGAAGTTTATGTAGAGTGTTTGATAGTTTTCCTGCAGCATTAGCTTCACACAAAAATTGCAAAAAACTGAAAAAATTGGGTTTTTTGTACTATTGAAAATAAAAACTTGAATAACTTCCTCATTTTTTTATCCAATTTTCTTCAAACATATCCCCCCAAAATTGCCATCATGCAAGGAATAAGATAATGTGGTTTTAGTACTGCTCACTTCCCTGCGTATAATAAAAAACCATGAAAAACTGTTCAAAAAGTCCATTTTTCAGGTAATACTTCCTGGTTTTTCATCCGATGCTTTCCAAATTTGCCATGTAAATTACATATGACACACAAATTGTCTTGCTTGAATGTTTGGTTTAGATCGTTTCAGTTAACTGGATGAAATCTGTGACAAATTAGGTCCAAAACTGGCTTTTGCATTTAGCTAATAGTTTCTTCGTATGATTCCATCCTAAATTGACATTCAAACAACCTTTGATGCAAAGATTGTTTGAGAAGGATTATTGAAGCATTGAAAGGGAAAATTTCCCGAAGAACCTCTTACTAACACCATCTTTGCAGTAAATGTGCAAAAATTGGGATTTCATGTGTTTGCACTTGAAGTTGAATCAAGCTCTGATGCTTCATTCCTGTTTTTGTTTGATTATTAGATTTGTGAACAATGCCATACTCTTTGAAAGTTATTACGGCCATAGAAAATTTACTGAAAATCTAAAATATTGAAACAATTTAACCCTGAGCAACAACTACATAAGATTTTATCGATGGAATTCCTTTAAACACTTGTGAAGGACATACCATAATAAAGATGAGTGGGGTGGGAGTAGCTTAGTATACTAACAGATGATGCATGCAAGCGGAAACGCAGGCAGGCATTTCTAGACAGGAGTGGGTGCAGGAATACAGGAGGGTGTGGTTATACAATTGTAGCAATGTACACCCAAGCAATGCCGGGTACCCCATCCAGTGTCTAATAAATGAAAGTGAGTAAATTAATTTTTATGCAATTAATATTTAAATTATTTTAGTTTGGGATTAATTTATGAATTATATCTACCTTCTATATGTATAAAATTTTGTGTTTTTCTCAGCTCTACGAAGGGCAGAACATTAGCAGATAACCTCTTAATGTTCTTCACGTGTCACGCATGACTGGTTTCTCTGGTGGTCACGTCTCTTGCTCTGTGGTTTCTCAGAGCTTTTGCCCAGCTTCCCAGAATACTGTCGTGAACCTTGGTTTTGGTTAACATCAAAAGTCTCTTTGTCTTAAATTTTTGATTGGCCAAAATTATTTTATTTTCTGAAGTTCCTTTCTTTCTCTTAATTTTTTATATATAGCAGAAGTTACACATGGAGCCTCTCTGATTTTTGGTAGTTTTTAGTCACAAATGTCCGGACTCTTGTCCAGCAAACTTTGCTGATTTTTGGCTGAGTTCAGTCTATTCTTCTTCCTCTTTTTATTTGAGGGTTGCCTTCTCATTAGTTGAGAGAGGATAGAGAGAAAATGAGAAGGATTTTAATATAAAGCAAATGCTTTATTTTTATCTGAATTCTTTCTTTTTTTTTGCTTATATATATTATTTTTATATTTTATTTTATTTTTATCAGAGCTCACTACAAGGAAAAGAGATAAAAACTGTGTTGCCCAAAACATTTAATTGTTGTAAAGCCTACTTGCCCTAAAATATTTTCATTTGAAAACCTGGCATTTACCTGGACTTTGAATACTAAACATTAACACTGGTGGGAAAACCACAATGTACCCCAATTAGGAATTTACTCGACTTGGCTCAATCTACCATAAATCTTTAAAAAAAAAAAGAAAGAAGAAAACGTGTGGAATACCTCATTTGTAAATGCCCCATAGGATGAGATTTCTAAACTGCATTCCTTCTGTGATATGTTCCATATAAATAAATATTATTTCTGCTTTTGTTAATTTTTCCATTTAAAACAAAAAGTAATGGTATAAATGGATAACGACCTGGTATGAGAAATTGACAAGCCAAGTTTAAATTCCAGTCAGGTTTGGTTGTACTCAATTTCCCACAATCTTGGGAAAGGCATGAATCTATCTTCCCTTCATCCAGTTATGATTTAGACCAGTGGTTTTCAACCTTTTTTTATTTGTGCCCCACTTCCTCGCATTTTACTTTAACAAAAGCTCATGTTACAATTTCCAGAACAAATAAACACTGATATTTCTCCATATAAACCTCAGAATTTGTTCATTTCAAAAACCAAATCAGTTAAATGAAATAAACTTTTATTGCAGCAAAAAAAAATGTTCAACAGTTTGTTTGTAATCTGACTACAGGACAAGGTTGCATCTGTTACTAGTACATATGGTTGGTGGGTATCGACGTGAAAGTAAATTATTTTGTTTCACTTTTTGTACTAGTATTTCCTATTAACAACTCAACATAATACTGAAAATTAATAAAAAAGAGGGGGATTTAGTTTGCACAATGGAAAGAAAAGGGGAATTAAAATAAGTGGATATTAAGAGTTAGTAACTATGTGTGGATCGTTCAACAAGTAAATGGAAGTAATTTCGTAAATAAAGCTCAAAAATATATTTCAGTTACAATAGTTTACGTTCATCAGAACTAAAATATAGAGGGCAACAGGTTTCTAGCACTGTGGCCCCTTTCACTGAACTTGTGTTCCCCTTTTTCCCCCGCAATCCCAAAATGTTTCGGCCATTTTGTGATTTTGCATGGTTTTGGAATTATATCCAAAACTTAGACAATGACAAACCATCACTTGCAGAATTCCACCCCCATGAGGGATTCTGACCACTCACTCATCATTCTGCTCTGGCCTTTGCATTTGGTAACAGTTGAGTAACACTTGTGGTGGCACGGAGCAAGCGAAGGACCGGATATTAACCCTCAGAGGTTTAGACAGCAAATGACCAATACTGGTCTTTGCGCACCCGGCTCCACGCAGAATTTCCGGGGGAAAATTAAAAAGAAATAAAAAGAATAATAAGCAATTTCCACCAATTAAACGGCTCCGCGCCATACCCAACAGTTTGTTTCAGCAGACTGACTCTGATCCGATGGGCACACATAAATAGAGCGATAAATTCACTTCTAGGAGAGAAAGCTTTGAAGTACCGTCAGTGAATGTCGCTACGCTTTTCTCACCCGTCAAACCCGATGCCTTCAGCCTTCCTTCACCAACGGAGATATCAAAGGACTCCTACCAACCCATTGACCTCACCTTTCATCTCCTGTGACCAGCACGTCATGAACTTAAGTATTAACAAAAGACACTTATATTCTTTTAATAATCGGATTTCTCTTCTATGAATGAACATTTTGTAACGGACTTTGTGCGTGTAAATCAAGAAACATTGTACTATTCATTGATGTTGCATTTAAATACAAAGTGTTTTTGATATACCCTTCTCTTTCGTATGTTATTTTGTTTATGTTATGGTGACCCCAGTTTGATTGCTTGTTGAACCTTTAGGCCAAACTAGCGGCTGTCCCGAAGGACTGCTACTATTTATCTACCTTCTGATACAAGCAACAATTAACAACGAGAACTCTACCCCCCCATCACCATAGCACAATGGAAAGAAAAGGGGAATTAAAATAAGTGGATATTAAGAGTTAGTAACTATGCGTGAATCGTTCAACAAGTAAATGGAAGTAATTTCGTAAATAAAGCTCAAAAATATATTTCAGTTACAATAGTTTACGTTTATCAGAACTAAAATATAGAGGGCAACAGGTTTCTAGCACTGTGGCTCCTTTCACTGAACTTGTGTTCCCCTTTTTCCCCCCGCAATCCCAAAATGTTTCGGCCATTTTGTGATTTTGCATGGTTTGGGAATTATATCCAAAACTTAGACAATGACAAACCATCACTTGCAGAATTCCACCCCCATGAGGGATTCTGACCACTCACTCATCATTCTGCTCTGGCCTTTGCATTTGGTAACAGTTGAGTAACACTATCCACTGATAGTATTGATGAATGGTTGACTTATAAGGTTTCTAGGAAGAAAAATTGGTTACCACTAAAATCATTTGGTATCTTAATGTTTATCTGAGCTCAAACACTGACCAAAGATACTGTTGGGGAAACATACTAAATTTAGCATAGTTTGACACAAGGATAAAAAAAAATGGATTGTCCAGCGTTTAGAAAAAAAAAATTGTTGTTTTTTTGTTTCTGAATGACTGACACTTTCATGAAAACAATTTCAGAAATTTCTTTTATCATTTTTCCATATGTTAACTTACCATTAAAAAGTATTATGTGTTTACTGTATGGACTACGCACAAAAAAAACGAGATTTTTGGAAGTACCTAAATTTAAAAAACAAAAAGCTTACCAGATTAAAGATTTTATTCATGAATTATCTCCCCTGAATTCTGTTCTTTGTTCAGTAATTTCCTGGTCGTAAATAAGTTTTTATTTTTCTTTCTTAAAATTTATTTATTTAAAATTTTATAGTTCCTCCCATTTTCTCTAATGTTACTGGCAAATCAGATAGACGTAAGTATGATATTTTATTTCCTCCACCCCGCGAATCTGGATTAAGAGAGACATCTTTGTTGACTTATGTACCCTTACCCAGTCACTAACAGTAAAAATTTAAACAAAAAGGAAATGACTAATTCTCCTTTCTTTATTTAATAATATTTTATCCTCTTAAAATTGTACAAGGATCTGGCAATTTATTTATTTTTAAACATTCCAATGATTTTATTATAATAAATTATCTTCCGCGTTTTAATATTAGCATAAACAGTTGTTCATTAATTTTTATTGCTAAGTGCGCTCGACTACCGTTTCGGTTTACCCAGCATAAACAGCAATTTTAAATTTAACCATAACAATTGAATTAAATTTTAAACATTAACAAATTTCATAACCTAAAACGACAAAATAATTAATATGCTAAAATCTCTAATTGAAATTTAATTCAATTTCCCACCCTCCTTTTTTTTATTTTTAAATAAAAGAAAAAGAAAAAGGAAGTTGCTTTGCTTTTCCTTACCGTGCTCAGTATACTATAAAGGATAGTCGAGCAATGAATTTTTTTTTCTGCCTAACTGAAAAGAAGTTCAAAATTATTTATTTACTGTCTTCTTGAATTATGTTGTTTGTTTTTTTAAAGTGATCGAAATTTTACACCGAATAATTGCTATGGGAGTTTTTCTTACCAAAAAGCGAAGAAAAACTATAAAAAAAAAGTACGGGAAAAAAAAATATTTGTTCTGAAAAAATTCTGATTTACTTTTCTGAAAGTTGTAAAGAGAGATTATGATTCTTTTATTCTCCGATCATTATGTGAGCTTTTTTTTAAATTATCGTAATTTTGCGAAAAATGACTGAAATATCGAATTCTTTGGCAACGTCTTTTATTTATTTATTTTTTATTTTTGTTATAGGCGAAAAAGAAACGTTTTTTTTTTTATCAATCATTTTCTTTCTTCATTTTTTTGGTTTCACTTTAAAAAAAAAAAAAAGTAAATTTTTCTGTCAGTTTTTTTTTTTTTTTTGTAATTTGTCATAATGGTGACAGTGTTTTGTTGTATTTTTTAATCCCTTTTTTTTCTATTGATTCCCAATATTGACAGAAGTCTTCTTTGTCCTAGAGAGCATTAAATATTGCTGGGTTAGTAAATAATAGATATGATGCTTATCTTGGTGAAATGAAAATGGTTTACTTTTTTTAGTTTACATTTTTTTGTTTTTTTTATAAACATACACGACCCATTTAGTCACTTATTCGTCCTTACAATGAAATCAACACTCGACGATTTCATCATTTTCGATCAGCTGTACTTTTGAACGGAGAAACGTTGGAAAGAAAAATACAACCTTTAATAATTAGTGTAAGCCGGACATAAGAGAGTTGTCGGGACCGGAGAATAAGTTTCTTATATCCGGGTTTCTCTTATATCCGGTTTTGGTCTATTTTGTTTTATTAACACAGGCTCTAATTTGGGACCAGAGAAAATCTATCTTATATCCCCTGTTTCTCTTATATCCGGATTACACTGTACTTCGACTTAAATAAAAAAAAAAAAGCCCCACTTAGGAAAGTAGTGATGAAGATTTTTTAGATTTTTTTTTTATTTTAACAGAATAATTGATTGAATTATTATTAGTTGATTATTCTAATAATTGTGCTTGTCCCTTCTTTCGTCAGCACGACCCTTACGTCGTGTCAGTACCTCATAATGGACTATTCCGTGTTTGGTGTGTTCAGTGGCACTCTCTTTCTAGGAAAGATAACATTTCAATTCTTTGCTGTGCCTCTATCACAAGACCGGTGCAAGGGTACTCCCCCTCCCACGGAATCTATGATACAGCCCTCTCTGATTCTATGATACAGGGCTCCCCACTCTACCATATCTCGATTTTCATAGATGATATTCATATAAAATACAAATTTTATTGTGACCTAATGATGTACAATAATGGATTATATGTGATATAGGTGAACAATTCAGCTAGAAAAATTGAAAATAAATACAATTCCATCTTAATGTTTTACAGCAATTTTTAGCATCAACTTCAAATTTTTCTTGTTAAAATGTTGCGTACTTTTAACACATTCAACAACATGGATAAAAATTAGTGAATTTTATATAGTGGTTTTTTTAATGACTTTGTGAGAATTTTAAGTAGATGTTACATGAGATAGAAAGCAGAGAGCTCTTCAAATCTATATTAAGCCACACTATAGCTTTTATTTCCTTAATAATGATCTCTTCTTGTAAGGTTTAATTTTCACACAGACCTTGCAAGAAACACAAGTCTTCCTCAGAGAAGGAGAGACTTCTTGCACTGATGGAAATAAAGAAATGAAGGAATCATGTTATTCTAGGATGATATGGTTCTTTATGAATATATGTGTCTTGAGGCAGTAATGGTTAAACATGCAATTGCTCAAGTAAATCTATTGAGAACCACATTGTCCCTAGGAAGTAGATATGTTAAAGTGTAGCCAAATGCTGGCAGTTCTAGTTTCCAATTCTGAATTTTATTTTATATATATATTTTTTTTTTTTTTTTTTTTTTTTTAAGTACACTTTTCACTATTGAATATAAATGCCACTGACCTCTGGCCTGTAATCAGTGAAGTGTGACCATGACAAATATTGGTTCCACTTACACACCACTTCAATAACAGCAACTGCCTCTTTCTCTGCAATATGCTATTTGAAATCACTCCCCTGTAGTGTCCTTCATATGAATGCTACAGGATATCCTTCTTGGACAGCATAAACAGCAACGTCAAATGCATCACATTCTCCCTCAAATGGTAAATTTTTGTGTACAGAGTGCTGAATAATGTCCTGTAATTCTTTCTTTAGTTGGTTGAAGGCTTCTAGTGCTTTCTTGTTCTATTGGTAATTTCTTTGTTTCTATTAATGGTAAATTATCTTGTAATAATTTTTGTAGGATTCAAAAAGAATAGTTATTGGAGTTATATATGCAAAATGTGTGTGTATATATATATATATATATATACACAATTTATTATGTATATTATTTATATATTATATATATGCGATACTTATTGGAAAGCACTCAATATCAGTAATACGGCTATTTAGTTGGATTGATGTGAGTTTGTGAACCTGCGTTTCATGCTTTTGCGATCTTCAGGCAAACTTGATTGCAAAAGCGTGAAACCCAGTGTGACAAACTCACATCAACCCAACTAATATATATATATATATATATTCTTATGAGGATTGTGTCCAATATACCAAACAATATATTTGTTTATGCTTTAAAACCCTTTTTACTTGACAAAATGGCATTGTGAAATATTTGTAGGCAAACAGTATACTAATTTTTTTAAATTTAGAAAAATTAGCTAATTATTGGATTTCAAAAACATTTTCAGTACTTATTTATTTCTGAAAGAAATTTGAAGAATACTTTTGGTAAATTATTTCAAGCCAAGCCAATATCCACTTTAATTATTTAAAATCTCAAAAAATGCTATTTTTACAGTTAAATATTTACATTTTTGTAAAGATGAATCCCTAAAGTCAATGAGTTGCTATATTATTTGAAATTTAATGGCATCTCAGAAACATGCCTTGACAGAGAAAATAAAAACTCAAATAAAGCTAAAATATTGTTTTGTTTAGTAAGGTTTGAGTTGATTTTAAAAATATTAGGCAGTGTAGAATTTCAAATTGAACCCTTTATTTAGTCAATGGAGGTAGATTGTTCTAGTTCCAAAGGTATGTCATGTGGAATTAGAAAAATCTACCCCTAGGCTAAATAAAGGGTTTGGTTTGAAATTCCAAGTAATATCACCTGAAGAAGGCCGGAGCATACAACAGTTGAAACATTGTGACTATGGCAATAAAGATGAGGACAACAGTAAATAGTTACAATACCTCATTTTAGAAATATAGGCAGATGTTTTAAATTTATTATTATTATGATTTTATTAAAAAAAAGATATAAAATTGAAAAAATTACTTTAATGAGATGTTTTAAAAAGAAAACTTTATGTACTAACTTTTCCCAATTTATATATACAGAAGGAAAATTAAGAAGTAATTTTGTTACTTTCTTGATAACACTCCTGTCAAACTGCATTAATGAAGATGTGTTTATCAGCTTTATGGGCTTGTTAAGTTGGGACACTTTCAACACTCACACAATAGGAAAAACAGTTTTTTTTTTTTTTTTTTTTTTTCATTTTTATTCTTCCATACTTCAAACAAAATAATGTATGTTTTGAAATATTTATAAAAAGGTGCATGACAACATTTACATGAGATTTTTATCAATTTTGATTGAATTTGTTAAAAAGAAAGGGAATTGTAAAAAATTATCACAAGAATTATTTGTATATATACATACACACATAATATCTTGTGTGAGTGTGTGTGTGTGTATATATATATATATATATATATATATATGCTTGCTCATGCATTTACCTATATTTATCCATTTGGCTCATATATATATATATATATATATATATATATATATATATATATAAATATAAATGGAGGAAAGATGTATGACAAAATGGAAAAGTTTTCATGTGCTGTGTTTTGTTCCTTAGGACTTCATTGAATTAGGTTTGTTTACGTTGATGCTACATGAACAAGAGATGCAGGAAATTTTAAATTTAGAAAAAAAATTTTCTTCTTTATGTGTTTTTGGGTATATAATCTAATCATTTTCATTTAGATTCTGTTTCTTTTTGTTTCCATCATCTTTGTTATTAAATATCTCACATTTCGATAACACGAGATCTGCCGAGAATGGTGAAGCATTGTAAGAACCTGGACAATCTTCTCCAGGATATTTTATGACAAAGATGATGGATACGAAAAAAAAACCTATAAATGAATTTGGCTAGATTGTACACCCAAAACAAACAAACAAATTTTATTTTTCTAAATTTTAAATTGCCAGCATCATCTCCTTCATGCACATTTCTAATCACATCAGCATAAACAAACCTAGTCCAGTGAAATCCAGAGGAATGGAAGGCATCACATGAAAACGTTTTCCACTATCATACATCTTTCCTCCAAACTTTGTTCTTGATACTTAAAAATTTGTCATTATCCAGTATATATATATATATATATATCCACAGGTATGTGTGTGTGTGTGTATATATACATACATATATATATATATATAATGGAAATAAAAATGGCAAGATTTGCTTTACCATTCATGATTAAAAGGAAAATAGGAAAAGAGAAAGAAAATTGACTACCCAACCGGCTTCACCCTCACTCAGCAGAACTGAAATCATGGGAAAACTAAATATTGCAAGATATAAACATGAGAAGCATGTGATAAAATAAAGGTGGAAAGATCAGATGGAAATAATGTCAGGCCCTAAAAGTCATTCCTTCTGTTTACAGAGGGAGGGCTGCCTGGACCTGACACAGATATTTTCCAATACCTTTAAGTGTAACACAGAACGAGCATGACTAAGGATGGAAAATAAGTCAATGCTGAAATTTGTGGCACAAATTGGATTGTTTATAAAGTGCTCAGCAATGGTGGAGCTGTATGTGTTCGTGATATTGTCACCAGATTGGAACATACCATTCCTAATTCTTCCGGGTATGTGCTGGTTAATCCATGTGTCTAACCATAAGGTAGTTCTACCCATGTAGTCGGCTCCGCAACTACATCCATCTGTGACGTCTGTTGAATTCAGTTTCAATAACATAATGTACAGACAGATCACCGGGGTTTCTATGGGTTCAGTCCTGGGGCCTACATTGGCAAATATTTTTTGTTCGTTTCAATTACTAAGACTCTAACCAATAATGGGTACCCTTTAGATATTATTAAGTCGGTCATGGAAAAGAAAATCTTAAATTTCGATAGCTGTGCTAGAACAAAGCCACAAGTCATCATGGCCAAGGGCTTGAGCATGCTGGCCTTGTTCAAATTGTTGATTATGCTAAATAACACGCTCTCTCCCAGAAACTCTAACTAAGGTCTGCTCAGCATAGTTGCAGTATAAACCACAGGTGGGCTCTGTTGGTGTTGAGCAAACACAAATGTGCCTGAGCAAGCGTCTGCAATAGGGTTTGGCTAGCTGCCCTAGTAGACGGGTATCCTTGAATAAAAGTGGCCAGCTATTTTTATATATATATATATATATATATATATATATATGTGCGTATCTGTGTATGTGTGTTAAATTTTGCTTTTAAACTTGCTTTGATAAAGTCAGATTGATAAAATGCATCGACTGTGACTAAGAAATATATTTTCCAATTGCTTTTTTTTATCCATATATATATATATATATATATATAAATTAGAGAAAAACAATGATGAATTGGAAGAAGTTGATTTACTTTCCTGAAATTGTTCTTGATATATAAAAATTATGGATATATTGTGATGATTTACTACTCTTCAGACTTGTAATTAGAAAACATGAAGAAAATCAATTGCAAAATATTCCTTACCAATTATCTATTAAATTTGACTTAAAGTACATAACAAAATATATGAGATTCATTGAAATCTAAACTTAGTATAAATTTCTGATTGGAAATATTACATCATTGATCTTTAATTAAGCCTCTTTTTCTTTCAGAAACTGTAAATCTGGTGGGAACAAATGAACTCTTCCAGTGAATACATATAACTACAGATGACCATTAAAATTAGTTCTCATGGAAAGATAGACATAGAAACACACTGTTGTGAAAGCATATTCATGTAAAGTGAGTAGGTCAACATGCAAAATCACACAGGAAAAAAACCATACATATGTGAAGTATGTGGCTCCACATTTACAGTTAATTCAGTTTTAAAAAGACACATGCGAACACATACTGGTGAGAAACCATATACATGTCAAGTGTGTGGTTCAGCATTTACAGGAAATTCAATTTTAACGAGGCACATGCGAACACACACTGGTGAGAAACCATATTCTTGTGAAGTGTGTGGTTCAGCATTTTCACAGACATCAGATTTAAAAAGACACATGCGAACACATACAGGAGAAAAACCATATACTTGTGAAGTTTGTGGATCAGCATTTTCAGAGTGTTCAGGTTTAAAAAAACACATGCGAACACACACTGGCGAAAGACCATATTCATGTGAAGTCTGTGGTTCAGCATTTTCAGATTCTTCAACTTTAAAAACACACATGAAAATACACAATGGTGAGAAACCATATTCATGTGAAGTCTGTGCTTCAGCATTTTCAGGTAGTTCATCTTTAAAAAAACACATGTGGACACACACTGGTGAAAAACTGTATTCATGTAAAGTGTGTGGTTCTGCATTTTCACGGAGCTCTCATTTAATTAGTCACATGCGAACACACACTGGTAAGAAGCCATATTCATGTGAAGTGTGTGGTTCAGCATTTTCACAGTCATCAGATTTAAAAAGACACATGCGAACACATACAGGAGAAAAACCATATTCATGTGAAGTGTGTGGTTCAGCATTTTCACGAAGATCACATTTAAAAACACATATGCGGACACATACAGGTGAAAAGACATGTTCATGTGAAGTGTGTGGTTCAGCATTTTCAGATCTTTCATCTTTAAAAGGACACATGAAGACTCACACTGGTGAGAAACCATATTCATGTGAAGTGTGTGGCTCAGCATTTTCAGAGAGATCAGCTTTAAAAAAACACATACGGACACACACTGGGGAAAAACCATATTTGTGTGAAGAATGTGGTTCTGCATTCTCACAAAGATCAAATTTAAATAGTCACATGCGAACACACACTGGTGAGAAACCATATTTGTGTGAAGTGTGTGATTCTGCATTTTCACGGAGATCGCATTTAAAAACTCACATGCAAACACATACAGTGGAAAAGCCATATTCATGTGGAGTGTGTGGTTCATTTTTTTCAGTATTCTCAACATTTAAAGAACACATGCAGACACATGGAGATATGAAACCATATACATCTGAAGTTTGTTTAACATTTTCACAGTGATCAGATTTTAAATGACACATAGCGACTTTGCACAGAAACCATATTCATAAGAAGTGCGTGGTTCAGCATTTTTAAGCTGTTCATGTTTATAAGCTGATATGAAAGCATACAAAGAGAGGAAGAGATATTCTTATCAGTTGTGTTCTTTTCATGGCAGTTAAATTTAAACCACATGTGGAAAAAGACACTGTAGTGAAATCATGTACATATTTTGAGTTTTCAATCTTATAGGATGAAAATTTAAAAAAGCTCAAACAAATACAGGAAAACATCCATATTATTGTGATGTGTGCAGTTCATCATTTTCAGATATGTTTTACTGAAACTATGACAAAGTAGAGAAAATTTTCTCATGACACATTTCATCATTTAGGACTTCTTTGGACTAAAGTGATGTTTTTTGTCTCTAAAATTGTTCCTAATATCTAAAGATTTATGAATTGTTTCCCATATGTTTTACTTTAAAAATCCCAATGTGAACTCACATTAAAAATAAACCATATGTGCTGTTTCTTGATTAGCACTTTCATGGAGTTTAATTTTAAATAAAACATTTGTAAACGCAAAAGAATACACCAAATTATCATGTTTCTGTTATTTTTACTTCATAAATTGTTTCATTGTTTTAAAGATCCTGTCTAGCAATAATATACTCATACCCACTACAGTGCTACTTCTTAAAACAATTATGAAATATATTATAAAGAAATCACTAAATTATCTTGTTTTTGCTACAACATCTCAGATGTCATCAACCAAACAACAACTCCCCAATAACTAAGGAACATTTGAAGGTCACTATTAGCCAACAAGAACTAGAACCAGCTAATCATGGCATGAAGTTGCTTACAATGCAATTGAAGGCATCTTTTTTTTAAATAAACTTTTTAAAGTTGAAAATGAGTTTTTTAAAAGGTATATATTTATATTGATAAAGAAATCATCAAATTGTCAACTTTCTGTTATTCTTACTCTATGAGTTGTATCTTTTCAAAGTCAGTCATTATTAGCCATGTTCAGGGAGAATATAATGAAACCCACGATGGAGTCATTTCTTCTTAATTTGAGGTGTCACAAGGTGTGGATAACTATGAAAAGTTAGAAAATAAAGCATTGAATTGTTCCCTTGCTTCTGCATTGGTAAATGCTCACTTTAAAAAATTATACATTTTAAATAAAATTAGGATAAATTGCAAAAAAGAAAAATGGAGCAAAATAGTGACAAAAAATATTATGTAATAATTTTGTTTCATGTGGAAAATAAATGAAGATCTTTAATTATTTCTACTAATTAATGTTAAACATAGAATTTTGTGGTTTATTTAAAATATTAATAGACCCACCCTATAGCCCTAAGAATGAAAAAAGTAGAATTCACACACATCCCCAGTCTTTTGAACAGGAGTAGAAGTTTATCCCTTTGACCTTGAGTTGAGATAAAGTCGCAAAGGTCATGGCATGTTTTCTTAATGTACATAATAAAGGCTTTCTTATTATTAAAATCAAAATGGGATTTAAAAAAGAAAGGTATTTAATCAGATTTTGGGAATTTTTTTTTTTTTTTTAAGCTTTTCACTCCAGGCAAGGCTGGAAGCCACTAGCACGCAAGGGGTTACAGAGGATTTGGAGCGAGAGAAAATAGGAGTGTTAGAGGAAAGGATGTGGAGAAGGATAGAGGATAGATCAAGGCAACTGGAGATGTCGATTGACGTTACACTTGAATAGTTGGAGATCATAGTCATCAGGGAAACAGTAATGAGGAAGGGAGTTCCATAGGTGTGAGGTGTGAGATATGAAGCTATTGGAGTAGAAGAGACATTTAACAGTGAAAGGGTGTGAATGGGATGCCAGCCTCGTAGGACGCTTGAATTCATGGAGCCTGGGAACCAGCGATAGCAGCTCATCGGAGCAATTACCATGGAAGTATTTATAAAAGAGACAGAGAGAGGCGACAGTGTGTCTGTGAGTTTTCTCAAATATATATATATACACACACACACACACACACACACACATGTCTGTATTCAAGCAATCATGTTGAAACGCTGAATCCCGTATGATAACTGGATCTAAGCCTGCTTAGTACCTAGGTGGGTGACCACCTGGGCATGTAAGCTTGGATGTGCAGGTGGTGTAATGGGTAATGGCTCAGAATTGCTAATTTGAGAGCTTGAATTACACTTCCCATTGGGTTTGTTATATTCATTTACAAGTAAATATCCTTGGGAAAAGTATGAATTCAGCTCCCCCAGCTATGAAGGGAGGCACAGTGAAGTAATGGATAGCAGCTTG
Organism: Acanthosepion esculentum; assembly: GCA_964036315.1. Classification (NCBI taxonomy): domain Eukaryota; kingdom Metazoa; phylum Mollusca; class Cephalopoda; order Sepiida; family Sepiidae; genus Acanthosepion; species Acanthosepion esculentum. Next base: position 32,189,867 of record OZ038479.1, on the reverse strand, counting down.
GATTAAGGAGTCGGAGAGCCGAATTTAAATTCCAGTGGAATCCATTACATTCACTGACCTTTGGAAAGGTATGAATACTCTTCTTCTCTCCCCAACTATGGGTAAATAGCAGGACAGACCAGGTTCTATAGCCTTGGATGGCAAATGGTCTACCACAGTAAGAAATGGCAACCTACTGTGGCAAAAAATTTGCCTCGTCAGTTATGTATCGAAAGGTACATGATCACCTAAGCGTGTATCATACATGGCACATAACTGACTGACTGATATATATTTGAGAGAAAACACTTTACATAACTTGAATTATACAATCATTTTCACTTTTGCAGTTATTGCATCAAAGTTAAGAAAAATTCTAATAAAAATATTTTTTAAAAAAAGAATTAAAACTGAAATTAATATACAACAGAAAATAAATAAAAGTTAACAACAAAGCTGAATGAATCCCAAAAATTATTATAAGAATTATTCTTTGAAGTCTACATTTGTCCCTTTAACTTAATTTTTCCAGCAATAAAACCCAATTTCTATGGACTTTGAGTTCAACTGGGAAAGCTTGAGGCCAAAGTTTTCACACCTATATGAGAAATCCAAGACTGGCACTAATCCAGGGATTTTTTTCATATCTATGTTTTTTTAATAGAAGTGAGAAAAAGAATGAGCTGATAGTAAAAGGAAGGATAAAGATATAAAGGGTGGGTGGAAATATACAATGTGATAAAATCAAAGACTAATTTTTTTTTTTTAAGAGGTACTTAGATACATTTAGTAGGTATGGAAAAGTGAATTAATGTTTTATTTGATAGTTGATTTTATCAATCAAACAATAGCCCTACAGTAACCAAGGATATTTGAATGTCACCATTAACCAGCATGTAATTAAAACAAGCTACTAGCCAGGTGACTTAGATTTTGTGTATCAAGCCAGATTGTCACTTGATGCATTTCTTACCCTTTGACATGTAGATAAATTATAGCAGAGTCAAAGGCAGGTAATTAAGTTTTGTAAATGGTACAAAACTATGCAAAATTAGAGTGGAGTTGGTTGATAGAGTATGTTGTACCAATTTTTTAAAACAGTTGCACTGTAAATCTTCAATTTGTATTGACTACTGGTGCTTGTGGAAAATCTACAATACAATATCAAGTCTACAATTGTTGCACACATATTCTATGGCCTGTGAGCTTTGCTAATCCTTAATAAGGAGTTGATCGTAGTCAGTATCATCAAGTCAGTGTGAACAATCTTTTCCTTATCTGCATTGTCTGTGCTTTTCCAGGGCTACATACAGTTTTGAATTCAGAGTTTTTTTTCTCCTAGACAGGTTGCCACCTAAGGCTATAGAACCCAGTCTGTCATTATTTATTCTTAGCTGGGAAGAGAAGGGTTGAATTCATACCTTTCCCAAGGATGTAAGTGAATGTAATGAACTCAACTGGAATTAAAATTCAATCCAGTATTTTACTATGCCTCCTAAACCCTTAACCCAGACAGGCTAATGCATGCTGCATTTCTTTGGGGTTACTTCAACTAGTCAGAAAATGAAAGGTTCTGAAATGTTATTAATAGTAATATTGATAGCAATTTTGTAATGAAAAAATATAAACGTCAATGAAATCTATAGATACTAAATCCTGAAGCAGTGGTTCCCAACTGATTTTGGGCCATGCCCCACTTTGGTATTTCTAAAATTCTGGTCCCCCCTTCCTGTAATATATAATTCTTACATGTATGTCAATTACACATGTACATACATACACACAAAATATTCTTATGCATGCATACTGTATATGCATCGTATGTATTTACACACATTAACATTCTCACTCAGACTCTCTAGAAAACAATTCCCTGTTAATAACTCCTTCCCAAACAGCCACCTTATTTTGTTGGTATTCTAAGATGAAAGGTGCGCACCCTATGCATGCTCCACTGGTGGTGAATGCACTCCACATTGGGAATCATTGTTCTAAAGAAAGGATTTATTTTTAATCCAAAATTTCATATTACTTCAAACATTAATTTTAGTGGGTACCTGTGTTTGAAATAAAAACTCTCATTTTTATTTTAAACAGAGTTTATTATGTCTGTTGGCCAACACACTAGTGCAGGTCGGTTTTGAAACCTGTGCTATTGCACTCAATTTGAAAGTTGGGGTTTGACATGATAAATAATGACACAAAATATTTTTTTCAAAATCATTATCATTTTTTGACGAGATTGGTTTAAAGATTAAGTTTAGGTTCAAAATTGTAGCGGTGGAATTTAATTCTGGTGATAGCGGCTCGGATTGAGGAATTGGAGAGCCAAGTTCGAATTCCAGTCAATTCCATTACACTCACTTCTATAGCCTTGGATGGCAAATGATCTACTGCAGAAAGAAATGGCAACCTACCGTGGGGAAAAAAATCTGCCTCATCAGTCATGTATCAAAAGATCACCTAAGTGTGTATCACGCATGGCACATAACTGACCGACCCCAAACAAAGCAATAAAACCACTAAGATGCAAATTATTACTGAGTGTGAGAGAATATGAAAAAAAACCTTATTAAGGAAAGCAATAAAACCACTAAGATGCAAATTATTACTGAGTGTGAGAGAATATGAAAAAAAAACCTTATTAAGGAAAGAGAACAATAAAAGACCAGGAATTAAGAAAACGAAAGATAACGATTGACATTTAGAAAGCAAGAAGCCAGAATGGAGTTCCACAGGTGTGAAGTGAAAGTGAAGAAACTGTCAGCATAGAATTTATCGTAACATTTCAAATGTAAAAGGATGAGACCTTGCTACCAATCTAGTACTGCACTTCATAATTACCATGAAAATATTTATAGAATACGCACTGGGAAGCAACATTATATCATTGGAATATTGACTGAAACTGAGATGTCAAGTCTGAACCAATAACAATACAGATTTTTCTCTGAATTTTATCTCTGTGAGAAACATGATGCCTTTTAAAAATATCTGAAAACCTGACCAAGCATGGTCTTAAAGAAGCGGCTACAAAACCTCTCCTCAATGAAGTCTTGACAACTAAATTACCATTTTCACAGCAGAATTAAGTCTTATTTTGTAACAGGAACAATAACTTACTGGTTCAGCATAGGAAGAGAACCCAGTTGTGTTTTACCTGCCTGGATCAAACTCACATCATTCAGAATGCAGAATACATCGTTTAAGCAAGCGTGATGTGGGTCATGTGGTTTGATTCAGGTACCCGGATGTACAAAAAGCTGTGTGAGATCTGAGGTAGATAAATAGAAAGTGGGGAGGGGAAGGTGTCTAGGGTGACAGATTTCAATGTTGGAAATCGTGAGTCGTGAATTTGAAAAAAATTCCCTTTGTAAATCCTCACAAGAGGGAGATTACTGGTGTTATTGTTACCAACCAGTTTACCCCAACTAGGGTAACAAAATAGTTGTTTCACTGTCAGAGAACAAGTACTGTTCTAAAAAAAAAAGCTCTACATTATAGGATCCAGATCCTATATTGTTCTCAAAAACTTCAAAAATTAAACAAAACATAGGCTCCAAATTAAATTACACAACTAACATAATTTGATTGGTTCAAAAATATCACATGGCATGTCATCGACTATGTCCACACGTCTGACCTTAATTTGACCTGATCAGAGGTACAGTTGCGCAAAATTTTAAAACATTTATCACGTAACTTATATTGCTGATATAAACAAAAGACAATTAAACAGTGGGTGGGGAAAAACAGCTGAAAAAACTACATGCTATGTGACGACACTCATAAAATAACTTTCAATTGAAGCCCAGACAATAAGTTAAAAATCCTTTTTTAACTCATGTTGGCAAACAGCGAAGCGACAGACACTCAAAACATCAAGCACAACATAAGTCACACCCACACATGCTTTTTCCACAAACCTTGAACACTTTATTTTGAATACAAACAATGTTACATTAAACTGAATTTTTCAAAATTCACACAAATTAACCCTACAACTTGCAGTCTATCAAACTGGAACATTACTTCACACGAAAATCTAAAAAGACATGTTTATTTCACCATTTTAAACAACATTCATAACTATTGTTTTGTACACGTTATATTAAAATCTATGTATTTGTACAATTTCTCTCGTCTGAATTTTGTTTCATCTTCTTGTTATTATTTTGTGACATTGTGTCGAATATAAATTAGTGAGAGCAATTGACCCCCACAACTTTGAAGTCTCTGAACTATGAAGGCTCAAACGAATTCTGTCATAAACTTCGACAACTTACATCAAATCACAAGAAATGTTGTTAAGAACATTCACATTTTATACCTCCAACGAGAACATACCTTTTTTAATTGGTTTCAAACTCATTGAAACCCTTTTATTGTACCTTTTCCCCTGTTATTCACATTGTTCTGTATATACTGGCATTTTTCTTGTGACATTTCATGTTATTTGATTGATTTTGTTTTGATTGTAAACTTGATCCTTTCCTCCACAAATACCTTTGAGCCTTATTTTAGAAAAATTATTACCCTAAACTACCAAGTTTGTGCATCCCTTATATTTAGTAAAATTTGCTTTTATTTTATATTAATAAAATTGTTTTGTATCTCACTGAGGATCTCTTTTCATTTTTTTTTTACGGTGTTATCCCTTGATCTCCATTCTCCAACCCCACTTTTTAACTGAACACACAAACAGGAAATATAGATTAATAGTTTTTTTTTTATTTTGTTTTTTCCTTATTTTTTATAAGATGTGCCGTGGAATATTTACAATGCTATGAAAGGGAGGGGGAGAACACATCGAATAAAAAAGTAAATATGTAAAAGAAATTAAATTTATATGTCAATAAGATACCGCCCAACCTACAAAAAAAAAAAAAAAGATTGCGATGGGAAAGTGTATACGAGTAAAGATGGTTTTGTCACATGAAATTGAAATATTAATTAATTAAGGATTCTATTGACTCCGTCTCAATTTTACTTAAAAACTGGGCTTTTTATGGGTTATCTCCCTTGATTTTCGCTCTTTATTTTAAGTCACTTTCTCTTCGATATCAATATTTTTACTTTTAAAGGAACATTGACCAAAAAAACAAAAAAAAACAAATTGCATTTTCTTTAATGTTTCTTTTTTTTATTTTTTTAGCCGTTTTACTTTAGTATCACATAATAATCTTAATGAAAATAAATCAGGCTAAAGAAAACGGATGTAAGTACGGCATTTTTTTTACCTTTTATTTTTTTTGTTGACAGACGGACTGTGGAAGTTAGTTGTGGTTTATTTGGAAAAACAAAGAAATAAATGCTTCTTTATTCTTCTTTACTTACAATATTTCAGATTTTATACTTTATCTAAAATCTTATATGGAAATTCGAGATTGCATTTTGACAAGTGCTGATTTTTTTCCTTCATATTCGCTAAATAATTGCAATGCAACATAACAGAATTTTTGTGTTAATTTCATTCGCTAAAAATGAATTTTTATTTCTTCTGACAATTTTATTATCGACTTTGTAAATAATTAAAATGTGAAAACTCTTAAATTAGTTTTGATTTTTGATTAAGGAAGTTCGAGAATTTTTAAGAAGGACTCGTGAAAAAAATCAAAGATATCCTATCCACTTCACTTATGAGCATGAAAGTAAAACTGCAACAAATATTCTCTTTACTTTATTATTTTAATTTAAAAACTTCCGATTTCACACTTTTCGGTATCTCCACTTTTTCGCGTAAAAACCGCAGCATGAAAAGCCCCAAACTAAATAAAACCAAATTTTTATCTCCAAAATGTTTGTCATTTAAGAAGAAAGACCAAAGGACGTTCGAAATTTTGGTTAAAAATCTTTTTTTGTTTGTCATCTTTTGCGCTTTTTTCCGTTGAAAAAACATTGATTTGGAAATTTTTATAAAAATCAAATAATTGTCGAATTTTAATGAAACTTTCAAGCAAGACATATTCAGAAATGAGTGATTATTATTTTTTTTTTTTTTTCTAGAAAATATTTGTAAAATTTTTTTTTTTCTTTTATGTTACCACCCACATACTTCATGAAATTTCGAGAAATTCAATTTTTAGGGCGGGGATTTTTTTTTTTTTTTTATTAGTTAAAATCAGGAGAATGGAAATTATCGTTTTTTTTTTTTTGTTTATTTTTGTAAAACAGTTACTCATTCACCAAAAATCTGCTCTGAATTGTAAAATAAAAAATGCAATAAAACTATGATATTAGAAAAGCTTTTAATTGCTTTTATAAATAAGATTTATTTAGGACACTGTTGTCTTAAGAAAAGTTTTTTTGATGAATAATCAATTTTTTCAAGAATTGTTTTCATTTATTTAAAATTTTAACTAACAATATTAAAAAACGTTTAAAATTCTGCATTACTTCAAGGCGGTTAAGTGATATTGCTATTAAATGAAAACTATATGAATCAAAAATTGAAAAGCTCATAACAGTTGTTTTGTACTCAATATTTTTTAATAAATTAAAAAAATATTTTTTTAGTGTATAAACTTTTCCAATTTGTAACTATGGTAAGCCATAAATGACATTATCCTTTAAAAGGTCACATGATTTAAGAGTTGTCTGGCACTCTGCAATTCTTTGACTTTCATTATTCAGTTCTGTTTCATCGTTAACGTCTTTGTAAATTTTAACGTAAGTTTTACATTCTTTAATTACTATTTCATTAAATATTTTTATTTTATGTATTTATTTTAGTTTGGGTCATACTTCAGTTAAGTAATTTTTTGTTTAAGTTAGTAAAATTACAATAAGAACCTAGAGATGAAACCCAAATTCCATAAAGCATCTTCAAACGTAACTAAACATCAATAAAATATTAAATAATTGCTGGAAATATGTTAATTTGTAAAAATTACCAGGTATTTAAAAAAAAAAAAAAATTGTGTTCATTTAGCTTTTGTAAATTTGTCAATTCTGATCATCCATACTAGCTGTCAATAACGACAAAAGAAAAACAGTATATTACATTTTTATGTTATGAGTAAGTTTCAAATCACATTAATTTAACTTTAATTTTACTCAAATAACATGTCATAAATATATATTTTATTTTTGGAAGATTTTTAAAACCAATAATTTTGTTTTATTTACAAATTTTTTAAAAATGAGAAAATGTTCGCTTGTAAGATTTTCTGAAATCAAGCAAATATTTGACATTCCAATCTATATAATTTCTATTTGAAATACACCATAATATTTTACTTACTAGAAATAGTAAATTTAATCATTTAGCTTTTAATTAAAGTTAAAATGAAATCTTCCAGAATGCTTTTCATTTTTAAAAATTCATTTTAAACCTTGGGTATCAAAAATTCAGTGAAGGTGCCTACTTAAATATTCCAGCAGTTTTTAAAGTGGAAAGAAGATAAAATTAACATTTTATAATTATTGATTTATATAAGAATTTCACTTTGCTAAATTACATACTGGTTACGTAAATTAAAAACCATTTTTTTTAAAAATACATTTTTTTATCGCAAAATTCAAAACTACCGCACTGAAAAATCTTTGGTAAATCTGTAGATAATGCCCCAGTGACCAATTTTAAAAACATGCATTTTTCCTGGTGTAAAAAAAGCCTGATTATTAAAAAAATAGCAATAAAAATTGAGGAATCTCTACAGTTTAGGAGATACTGCCAATCTTAGTTGGGTCACAGTGTTACCATGGTCAACAATATTCCTGCAGAGCCATGTGTTTCGGTTGGCACGCCAATTGCAAGGCAAGTAGCAGCTGCATTTATGTTTCTGAAGTCACCATATCAAATGCCTTGACAGATTCCTGACTGAGGCAGATAGGCTGTACCTGGGACCCAACTAAGTTTGGCAATATCTCCCTAACAGTAGAGTTTTCTCAATTTTTATTGCTAAGTTTGTAATAATCAGGCTTTTTTACATCAGATATAATGTGTTTTTTTAGAAATTGGTCAATGGGACATTATCTGCAAATTTAACAAAGTTTTTAAGATGTAGTTTCAAATTTTGTGATTCAAAAAATGACAATAAAATATCATAAAAATCTATTTTTAAACAAATCATGGAAAACCTACAATAATTTGCCAAAATAAAATGCCCTTGATGAAAATAAAGTTTTAACATCAAAAAAGATCTTCATAATATTATTAAGAGGAAAAATCAAAGTATTTTTTTATTATTTTATTAAATTTTTCAATAGATGTGTCATTTTTTTGGCAAATTCTTTAATATCCTTATTTTAAACTTAAAGTATGTAATATTTGTTTCAAATCAGGTTCGTTATATGTTAAATCGGATAATATTCATCAAATAAAATTTCAGAAAAGTATATTTTATTTTTGGAAGATTTTTTTTTTTTAATAAAGATAATTACATTCTGATGGCAGCTGGCTAAAAATGGAGCCAAATTAAACAATTTCAGAAATTTCAAAACAAAAACTCTTTTCAATCAATTTAAATTAGTTCTGAAATACAGCAAAGTACTTTGGTTATTAGAAATTTCAGAAAAGTATATTTTATTTTTGGAAGATTTTTTAATAAAGAGAATTACGTTCACCAGCTTAAACAAGGAGACTATCCAGAAGAGTTGCAGGAGATTCCTAAATCGTCTGGAGGCTGTGGTTGACGCCACTGATGATTTTATTGAATAAATTTACTCTTTAGTATTTCAAGATATTTTTGTGTCATTTTGGTAAATATATCTGTTAAAATGAGATGTCAGTGTTATTTTTATTTTTGCATAATTTAGATGACAATTTATCCGTCGCAGCCTGTATTTATGTATGATGAATTATAGATTTTTTCCACAGATGGCAATACCTATTTAGAGGCATTTCACAGTATTTTGTGGTATTTTCTGTCTTAGTAAATTATACTCTCACATCTAAGTCAGATTTTTTTTCTTTGTGATGTAATTGTCCCAGTTTCATTACTATACACAATATATTAAAAAAATATAATATTTTGACAGTTTCTCTTTCAATGTTATAAAACATTTGTTGGCAGACAGTGATGGATTTGTTTTTATTTTAATCACAACAAAAAGTTATTAAAAAAAACCCATCCTGAGGTAAAAAAAAACACTCCAGACACTGAAATAGATGAAAACCCATTAAAAGGAAAATACTATAAATACAAAAGATGTGTATAAGGCAAGTCTTAATGATCATACATATTACATTCAAAACATGTGTATGTAAAAAAAAGTTACAATTTTCTATTTTGTTGTACAGATCAATAAATTTTGTTAAATTTGATTTTCTCAAATATATAAACATTGGTTTTATTTAATAATGCTTCAGAAATTTCTGTGGTAAATCAAACACTTAGTTCCAGTATCCATGCTTTATTCAAATTTTAAAACGTGATAATAATCTGACAGAAGAGTTAAAAAACAAGGGACTTTACTCTAATTGACAAATAATACAACATAATAGATATATTTCCACGAATATCATAATGTCCACATAGTTTAATAACATTTTTTTTTTTAAACATTTACATTTTAAAAGATAAATCTTTTAAACAACAGTCTCCTAGTTGAATTTTTAATATCTAAAAGTGCACAATGTATTTCAACAAATGTAGCAGCTAAAATTTTCCATAGTAAATATTTTAGTTTTATTAAAACTTTTATTTTGGGATTCACATTTGTTTTCTACATCTCCAGTTTCGGATTTCACATTTCACAAAGTAAAAGTTTACACTTTTTTTTATGACAAAAATGTCCCACGTTCACTGCTGTACAGAAATTAGATGTCAAAAAATGTATTTTGATAAATTCTTTTTTTCAATCTCCATTCTCCAACCCCACTTTTTAACTGAACACACAAACAGGAAATATAGATTAATAGTTTTTTTTTATTTTGTTTTTTCCTTATTTTTTATAAGATGTGCCGTGGAATATTTACAATGATATGAAAGGGAGGGGGAGAACACATCGAATAAAAAAGTAAATATGTAAAAGAAATTAAATTTATATGTCAATAAGATACCGCCCAACCTACAAAAAAAAAAAAAGATTGCGATGGGAAAGTTTATACGAGTAAAGATGGTTTTGTCACATGAAATTGAAATATTAATTAATTAAGGATTCTATTGACTCCGTCTCAATTTTAATTAAAAACTGGGCTTTTTATGGGTTATCTCCCTTGATTTTCGCTCTTTATTTTAAGTCACTTTCTCTTCGATATCAATATTTTTACTTTTAAAGGAACATTGACCAAAAAAACAAAAAAAAACAAATTGCATTTTCTTTAATGTTTCTTTTTTTTATTTTTTTAGCCGTTTTACTTTAGTATCACATAATAATCTTAATGAAAATAAATCAGGCTAAAGAAAACGGATGTAAGTACGGCATTTTTTTTACCTTTTATTTTTTTTGTTGACAGACGGACTGTGGAAGTTAGTTGTGGTTTATTTGGAAAAACAAAGAAATAAATGCTTCTTTATTCTTCTTTACTTACAATATTTCAGATTTTATACTTTATCTAAAATCTTATATGGAAATTCGAGATTGCATTTTGACAAGTGCTGATTTTTTTCCTTCATATTCGCTAAATAATTGCAATGCAACATAACAGAATTTTTGTGTTAATTTCATTCGCTAAAAATGAATTTTTATTTCTTCTGACAATTTTATTATCGACTTTGTAAATAATTAAAATGTGAAAACTCTTAAATTAGTTTTGACTTTTGATTAAGGAAGTTCGAGAATTTTTAAGAAGGACTCGTGAAAAAAATCAAAGATATCCTATCCAATTCACTTATGAGCATGAAAGTAAAACTGCAACAAATATTATTTTAATTTAAAAACTTCCGATTTCACACTTTTCGGTATCTCCACTTTTTCGCGTAAAAACCGCAGCATGAAAGGCCCCAAACTAAATAAAACCAAATTTTTATCTCCAAAATGTTTGTCATTTAAGAAGAAAGACCAAAGGACGTTCGAAATTTTGGTTAAAAATCTTTTTTTGTTTGTCATCTTTTGCGCTTTTTTCCGTTGAAAAAACATTGATTTGGAAATTTTTATAAAAATCAAATAATTGTCGAATTTTAATGAAACTTTCAAGCAAGACATATTCAGAAATGAGTGATTATTATTTTTTTTTTTTTTCTAGAAAATTTTTGTAAAATTTTTTTTTTCTTTTATGTTACCACCCACATACTTCATGAAATTTAGAGAAATTCAATTTTTAGGGCGGGGATTTTTTTTTTTATTATTAGTTAAAATCAGGAGAATGGAAATTATCGTTTTTTTTTTTTTTGTTTATTTTTGTAAAACAGTTACTCATTCACCAAAAATCTGCTCTGAATTGTAAAATAAAAAATGCAATAAAACTATGATATTAGAAAAGCTTTTAATTGCTTTTATAAATAAGATTTATTTAGGACACTGTTGTCTTAAGAAAAGTTTTTTTGATGAATAATCAATTTTTTCAAGAATTGTTTTCATTTATTTAAAATTTTAACTAACAATATTAAAAAACGTTTAAAATTCTGCATTACTTCAAGGCGGTTAAGTGATATTGCTATTAAATGAAAACTATATGAATCAAAAATTGAAAAGCTCATAACAGTTGTTTTGTACTCAATATTTTTTAATAAATTAAAAAAATATTTTTTTAGTGTATAAACTTTTCCAATTTGTAACTATGGTAAGCCATAAATGACATTATCCTTTAAAAGGTCACATGATTTAAGAGTTGTCTGGCACTCTGCAATTCTTTGACTTTCATTATTCAGTTCTGTTTCATCGTTAACGTCTTTGTAAATTTTAACGTAAGTTTTACATTCTTTAATTACTATTTCATTAAATATTTTTATTTTATGTATTTATTTTAGTTTGGGTCATACTTCAGTTAAGTAATTTTTTGTTTAAGTTAGTAAAATTACAATAAGAACCTAGAGATGAAACCCAAATTCCATAAAGCATCTTCAAACGTAACTAAACATCAATAAAATATTAAATAATTGCTGGAAATATGTTAATTTGTAAAAATTACCAGGTATTTTAAAAAAAAAAAAAATTGTGTTCATTTAGCTTTTGTAAATTTGTCAATTCTGATCATCCATACTAGCTGTCAACACCTCAAAACTTATCGATATGTCAATAACGACAAAAGAAAAACAGTATATTACATTTTTATGTTATGAGTAAGTTTCAAATCACATTAATTTAACTTTAATTTTACTCAAATAACATGTCATAAATATATATTTTATTTTTGGAAGATTTTTAAAACCAATAATTTTGTTTTATTTACAAATTTTTTAAAAATGAGAAAATGTTCGCTTGTAAGATTTTCTGAAATCAAGCAAATATTTGACATTCCAATCTATATAATTTCTATTTGAAATACACCATAATATTTTACTTACTAGAAATAGTAAATTTAATCATTTAGCTTTTAATTAAAGTTAAAATGAAATCTTCCAGAATGCTTTTCATTTTTAAAAATTCATTTTAAACCTTGGGTATCAAAAATTCAGTGAAGGTGCCTACTTAAATATTCCAGCAGTTTTTAAAGTGGAAAGAAGATAAAATTAACATTTTATAATTATTGATTTATATAAGAATTTCACTTTGCTAAATTACATACTGGTTACGTAAATTAAAAACCATTTTTTTTTTAAAATACATTTTTTTATCGCAAAATTCAAAACTACCGCACTGAAAAATCTTTGGTAAATCTGTAGATAATGCCCCAGTGACCAATTTTAAAAACATGCATTTTTCCTGGTGTAAAAAAAGCCTGATTATTAAAAAAATAGCAATAAAAATTGAGGAATCTCTACAGTTTAAGAGATACTGCCAATCTTAGTTGGGTCACAGTGTTACCATGGTCAACAATATTCCTGCAGAGCCATGTGTTTCGGTTGGCACGCCAATTGCAAGGCAAGTAGCAGCTGCATTTATGTTTCTGAAGTCACCATATCAAATGCCTTGACAGATTCCTGACTGAGGCAGATAGGCTGTACCTGGGACCCAACTAAGTTTGGCAATATCTCCCTACCAGTAGAGTTTTCTCAATTTTTATTGCTAAGTTTGTAATAATCAGGCTTTTTTACATCAGGTATAATGTGTTTTTTTAGAAATTGGTCAATGGGACATTATCTGCAAATTTAACAAAGTTTTTAAGATGTAGTTTCAAATTTTGTGATTCAAAAAATGACAATAAAATATCATAAAAATCTATTTTTAAACAAATCATGGAAAACCTACAATAATTTGCCAAAATAAAATGCCCTTGATGAAAATAAAGTTTTAACATCAAAAAAGATCTTCATAATATTATTAAGAGGAAAAATCAAAGTATTTTTTTATTATTTTATTAAATTTTTCAATAGATGTCATTTTTTTGGCAAATTCTTTAATATCCTTATTTTAAACTTAAAGTATGTAATATTTGTTTCAAATCAGGTTCATTATATGTTAAATCGGATAATATTCATCAAATAAAATTTCAGAAAAGTATATTTTATTTTTGGAAGATTTTTTTTTTTTAATAAAGATAATTACATTCTGATGGCAGCTGGCTAAAAATGGAGCCAAATTAAACAATTTCAGAAATTTCAAAACAAAAACTCTTTTCAATCAATTTAAATTAGTTCTGAAATACAGCAAAGTACTTTGGTTATTAGAAATTTCAGAAAAGTATATTTTATTTTTGGAAGATTTTTTAATAAAGAGAATTACGTTCACCAGCTTAAACAAGGAGACTATCCAGAAGAGTTGCAGGAGATTCCTAAATCGTCTGGAGGCTGTGGTTGACGCCACTGATGATTTTATTGAATAAATTTACTCTTTAGTATTTCAAGATATTTTTGTGTCATTTTGGTAAATATATCTGTTAAAATGAGATGTCAGTGTTATTTTTATTTTTGCATAATTTAGATGACAATTTATCCGTCGCAGCCTGTATTTATGTATGATGAATTATAGATTTTTTCCACAGATGGCAATACCTATTTAGAGGCATTTCACAGTATTTTGTGGTATTTTCTGTCTTAGTAAATTATACTCTCACATCTAAGTCAGATTTTTTTTCTTTGTGATGTAATTGTCCCAGTTTCATTACTATACACAATATATTAAAAAAATATAATATTTTGACAGTTTCTCTTTCAATGTCATAAAACATTTGTTGGCAGACAGTGATGGATTTGTTTTTATTTTAATCACAACAAAAAGTTATTAAAAAAAACCCATCCTGAGGTAAAAAAAAACACTCCAGACACTGAAATAGATGAAAACCCATTAAAAGGAAAATACTATAAATACAAAAGATGTGTATAAGGCAAGTCTTAATGATCATACATATTACATTCAAAACATGTGTATGTAAAAAAAAGTTACAATTTTCTATTTTGTTGTACAGATCAATAAATTTGTTAAATTTGATTTTCTCAAATATATAAACATTGGTTTTATTTAATAATGCTTCAGAAATTTCTGTGGTAAATCAAACACTTAGTTCCAGTATCCATGCTTTATTCAAATTTAAAAACGTGATAATAATCTGACAGAAGAGTTAAAAAACAAGGGACTTTACTCTAATTGACAAATAATACAACATAATAGATATATTTCCACGAATATCATAATGTCCACATAGTTTAATAACATTTTTTTTTTTTAAACATTTACATTTTAAAAGATAAATCTTTTAAACAACAGTCTCCCAGTTGAATTTTTAATATCTAAAAGTGCACAATGTATTTCAACAAATGTAGCAGCTAAAATTTTCCATAGTAAATATTTTAGTTTTATTAAAACTTTTATTTTGGGATTCACATTTGTTTTCTACATCTCCAGTTTCGGATTTCACATTTCACAAAGTAAAAGTTTACTTTTTTTTTTTTTATGACAAAAATGTCCCACGTTCACTACTGTACAGAAATTAGATGTCAAAAAATGTATTTTGATAAATTCTTTTTTTCATCAAACATTTGATTGCAGTTATTTACACTATTTACATTGTTCAGACTGTTATCCTCATCTTCATTGACATATTCACAATGTTTCAGCTGTTGTACACTCCAGCCTTCTTCAGGTGATTGGAATTTCTAACTGAAAGGTCACATACCTTAGTGGATAAAAGCATTGATTGAATCCAGTGACTTTATCTGAAGTGTTACAAGTTCAATACCTGGCTACAGCTAAGGTGAACAAAAACTTGGAAAATTGAGTTAAAGGGAAATAACTGATACTGAGACATCCGGAAGAGGCATGGCACGTGTAGCTAGAACAATCTACCCTGGTGGATGAAATGAAGGGTTCAGTTCAAAATTCCAATCACCTGAAGAAGGCCGGAGCATTCAACAGCCAAAACATTGTGAATACGGCAACAAAGATGAGGATAACAGTCCAAACAATGTAAATACTGTAAATAATGACAATACCTCATCTCAGAAATATAGGCAGAAATTTCATTGCAGAATAATGATAGATTTATTTTTGGTCATTATTTTATTTGTGACAATATTAATTTAATCATAGCCAAAAAAAAATTAATAAAGGACTATCATAGATTAAAAAATAACTCCAGAAACAATCTGAAAATAAATGGAAACCCATTAAAAAGAAAACACTATAAACACAGAAGATCTACAACACGAGAAATCGGAATAAGGCAAGTCTTAACAATCTTCTGTATTAAATTCAAAACAGAAGACAAAAGATTGATATTGCATTTCAATTTTAAAAAATCAAAGTTGACTGGAAAGCAAGAGGCAAGAAGAGAGTTCCACGAGGGAAAAGTGTCTGAGAAGAAATTGTTAGCATAGAACTTATGGTTACATCTAGCAATTTCAACTGTAATATGATGAGACCTAGTTTCCAATCTAGTACTGCGCTTAAATTCATAAAGAGGAAAATTTGTTAGAATAATAACAATGTCTGCATTCAGAGCAAGGTAAAAGCTAAAAGATTTGTTTTATTAGAATTTATTTATTAATGTTACTGCCATCACGAGTCAATCGAAATAGTTCTCTAAAGTAGGGAATAATTAGGAATCAGATGGTGCATTTATGTTATGTGCTGCACTCATTCAAGACATAGGTGGCCATAGCTCTCCCAATTCCGTATCCATTATATCTCATTACCATCTCTTCCTATGCCTGCTATGGTCATCCCTTAACACAAGCTCAGTGGGTCAAGTGACACATTTCCCAAGCCTTCTTTCCACATTATGTATCCCAGAAACTTAACGTCAAATAGAAAATAAGTCCTAAATTAGAAAATACAATAAAATAATAAACACCGTAAAATATTTACACTACTTACATTGTTTGTCCTTATCTTTATTGTCACATTCACAACATTTCAAGCATTGTAATTCCAGCCGTCATTTTTTTTAAAAATTGTGAACTGAACACAAAATAGGCACTCTGTATGTTGGCATTTATGGAGATTGGTTCAGTTACGTTTGCGTAGACATTCTTTGTATGTTTATTTCCTGAAATGGGCTGACATATAACATTCACATTCTTGGGTTGCTCAGTAAAGTTACTTGAGATACGGTTCCATTTTCTCCACTCACCACTTGCAAATATTGTGACAGGGATTGGCAAAGGTCAAGTTCTTTTCCCACAGCTTTTTGTTGCTCTGCCTTCATAGATGATAATTGCAATTCCAATACAAAAGCCATCACTTTTATTTTGTTCCTTTGTGTGCCAGTGTACAATGCACATGCCTTAGATGATTGTGAAATTGACATAGCTGTTGAGGAAAAATGCAGTCTGTGCTAGTTGATTTGCTGTGCTTTAGGGCATGGTGAAAAAAATTGGATTTTCTTTGAATGGGGCTGTTTTCTGCTGCTTTTATTTCCACTTGAGCCCATTTAATTCCTTTGTTGTAAATGTAACAATAAAGATGAGGACAACTGTCCAAACAATGTAAACCTCAGAAACATCAACAATTCTAAAATATTATTTTGTTTGAAATGATTTGACTTTTTTATTTATTTGAGTTCACCCCAGACAAGGCAGTAAAGCCACTGAAACACAAAGGGTTACTGGGTGTGGAAGAGTTAGAAACAGATATATTACTAAGGAGTGAGAACAAAAGAATGGTAATCAGGAAGACAGTAGATAGTGATTGACATTGCATTTAAATTTTTGCAGATTAAAGTTGGCTGGACAGCATGGAACCAGAAGGGAGTTCCTCAAGTGTGAAGTGTGAGAAAAGAAACTGTTAGCATAGAATTTACAGTTACATCTAGCCAGCTCAACTGTAAATTGGTGAGACCTTGTCGCCAGTCTAGTATTGTCCTTAAATTCAAAGAGTCTGGGTACCATAGGGAAGAGCTCATCCAAACAATTACTATGAAAGTATTTGCAGAAAAGGCAAAGGGATGCAACCACATGGCAGCGGGAATTATTTCCTCATATTTATATTAATTAAATTTAATTTTATCTGTAGAATTTATTTTTATGCCATGGGATACTTGTGAAATGCTATTAAATAAGCGGTTGATTTTATCTAAAAATATAAAGTTGACAAAATCCATTTAATCAGTTACGTTTAAGAGAAAATTAAATTCCTTTATGTATTAGCTTTTCTCAATTTGTATATATGGAGGGAAAATTAAGAAATAATTGTCTTACTGTCATTAACTCTGTCAACTGATGCATTAATGAAGACAGTCACCTTTATGAGAGTGTTAATTTGTAGCAGTTTGTACAAACACACACAAAACCAGGTTTCTGTTTTTTATTGGGAGCAAGAGAGGGTGGGTCTTACATACTTCAAAGAAAATAATTCTGCTTTGGAAGAATTTATTGAAATGTGCTTGAAATTTTGTATCAATTTCAATAAAATTTATATCATTTGAAAGGGAATTGTAAAATAAAATAATTCTTTCAAACATGTTCATCAATATGTTCTGTCCATCCAATTTTTTAATTTACATTTTCAAATTTCTGAATTAGTTGTTTTATGTAATCAGTAAACTTAGCAAGGTTTATTTTTATTTTATTGAAATTGCTTTCAGGGCAGGAACACTGGCATTAACCAGAAACAGTTGTGTAAGCAGACATGAAACAGAATCCTTGAAAACATGTGTAGCAACATTCAAAAATACTCCAGCAGGAGGATAAAATAAGTATAAAAAATGTATACACATTTCAGGAAAGAAAAACTTGTATAGATATTGTAATACTAAATTTATACAGACATTACAAGTTACCTTTGGACTGTACAATCACAAGAGATGCTCGAAAAGGTGGCATTTAATTTCTAAACATTTAATAGTATGGCAAACTACTGCTTGAGCAACACTGGCCAACGTGTTTTCAATTTCTCGTCTAAGCACCAATATAGTCAGTTTTCTGTGATGCACAATTTCCATGGGGATTTGTTGATGCTACATCCACGAGGGTAATAGCATCTGTTGAGAAAATATATCAAGCAGTATTATTACAATTTGATAAAACTATGAAAAAAAAGTTTTTCCTTTCCTGAAGTATGTATACATTTTTGGACTCTGTATATATATATATTATTTTTTCTCTACTACTATTTATACTATTAACTTGGACACATGAAGAAAATCAATTGCCAAATATTCATTGCTAATTTTTTGTTCATTATAACTTAAAACATGACAAAATACAATAGAATTCTTTGGAATCAAAACTTGATATAAATTCATAATTGAAAATAGTACATCAACATATGGTCTTTAATAATACTTCTTTTTCTTTCAGAGATTTTAAATCTGGTGGGAAACAAATGAATTCATCTGATGGCTGCCTATAACTACAGAGAAATTATCACTGTCCTTTTAATGTTGAATACGTATCAAAGATAAATGTTAATTGTATTCTTTGAATTTGCACTTTTATGAAAAGTTGGAAAGCACAGAAAAATATAATTCTTTTCAAATGTGATTCTGTGTATTTTAGAAAGCTACTAAAAAGTAAATGTATCCCCCAAAAAAACATTACAAGGGAAGAATAGTCTTATGCAGAGTGTCAATATATCTGTTAAAATGAATTCTCATGGAAATATAGACAAACAAAAACACACTGTTGTAAAAGCATATACATGTGAAGTATGTGGGTCAGCATTTTCACAGACATCAGATTTAAAAAGACATATACGGATACATACAGGAGAAAAACCATATACATGTGAAGTGTGTGATTCAGCGTTTTCACAATGTTCAGCTTTAAAAAGACATATGCGAACACACACTGGTGAAAAACCATATTCATGTGAAGTGTGTGGTTCAGCATTTACAGGGAATTCAGTTTTAAAAAGACACATGCGTACACACACTGGTGAGAAACCATATTCATGTGAAGTGTGTGGTACCGCATTTTCAGGGAGTTCATCTTTAAAAATTCACATGCGGGTGCACACTTGTGAGAAACCGTATTCATGTGAAGTGTGCGGTTCTGCATTTTCACAGATATCACATTTAAATAGTCATGTGCAAACACACACCGGTGAGAAACCATATTCATGTGAAGTGTGTAGTTCTGCATTTCCACGTAGGTCTTGTCTGAAAGCTCACATGTGGACACATACGGGTGAAAAGCCATATGCATGTGAAGTGTGTGGTATGGCATTTATAGGTAATTCAGTTTTGAAAAGACATATGCGAACACACACTGGTGAAAAACCATATTCATGTAAAATATGTGGTTCAGCCTTTACAGGAAATTCAGTTTTAAAAAGACACTTGCGAACACACACTGGTGAAAAACCATATTCATGTGAAGTATGTGGTTCAGCATTTTCAGAGACTTCAGTTTTAAAAAGACACATGCGAACACACACTGGTGAGAAACCATATTCATGTGAAGTGTGTGGTTCCGCATTTTCAGAGAGTTCAGCTTTAAAAATTCACATGCGGGTGCACACTTGTGAAAAACCATATTCATGTGAAGTGTGCGGTTCTGCATTTTCACAGATATCACATTTAAATAGTCATGTGCAAATACACACCGGTGAGAAACCATATTCATGTGATGTGTGTAAGTCTGCATTTTCACGTAGGTCATGTCTGAATGATCACATGTGGACACATACAGGTGAAAAGCCATATTCATGTGAAGTGTGTGGTATGAAATTTATAGGGATTTCAGTTTTAAAAAGACATATGCGAACACACTGAAAAGAACATGTTCATGTAAAGTATGTTGTTCAACCTTTACAGGGAATTCAATTTTAAAACAACACTTGCGCACATTGGGGAGCAACTATATTCATGTGAAGTATGTGGTTCAGAATTTTCACAGATATCACATTTAAATAGTCCTGTGAAAAAACCCTGCTGAGCAAACATTCATGTAAGTCATGTCTGAAAGTTCACATGTGAACACATAAAGATGATAAACCATATTCATGTTAAGTGTGCTGTATGGTTTTTTCATGGAGATCATATGTAAATGTTCATATGTTAACACATACTGGTGATAAACCATATTTATGTAGACTGTAGTTCAACATTTTCAATACTTTCAGCATTGAAAACACATGCAGACATGAAACTATGTACATCTGAAACCTGAAGTTCACCATTTTCACAGTGATCCAATTTAAAACTGCATTTGCAAACATACTCGGTACAGAAATCATATTCACAAGAAGTGTGTGGTTCAGCATTATTAAGGTATTTTTATTTAAAAATTCAGATGTCAGAAAATCCAAAGGAGAAGATATAATCTTGTCAGTTGTTCAGCATTTCCATGGCAGATGAATTTAATACTGCATCTGGGAATTGACTCTATAGTGAAATCTAGTGAATATTTTGTGTTTTCATTTTTATTGGATGAGAATTTAAAGACTCTAACCTAAACAGGAAAACATCCATATCATTGCGATGTGTGTGGTTCATTATTTTCACATATGTTTTGCATAAACTATGGCAGTGGAAAAGTTTTCATGTGACACATTTTGTCCTTTAGGACATCTTTGGACTAACATGATATTTTTTTTCTCTAAAATTTTTCTTGTTAACTAAAAATTTATGTATTGTTTTCCCATATGTTTTACTTGAAAATCCCAAAGTGAGCGCACACAATAAATCCTATATGCTGCTTATTGATCAGCACTTTCTAAAGCCAGTTTAATTTTAAATAAAACACTTGTAAAACTCATACTGCAGAAAAGTCTTATGAGAATTATATAAAGAAATCACCAAATTGTCAAGTTTATGTTATTCTCGCTCCACAAGGTGTTTCATCCCTTAAAGGTTAAATCACTCATTATTTGTCATGTCCAGGAACACTATATCCAAACCAAAGGTCACTTCTTGTTGCTGGCTCTTAGGATCAGTCCCAACACCTAGATCTTCTGGTTTGACTCCCCTGGTTTGGTTACTGCATCTGAGGTATCATCAAGAACAAAACCAAACAACAGCACCACAATAAGCAAAGAATCTTTGAAAGCCACCATTTTACTAAAACTCTTTTAACCTTAAACACTCTTTAGGCAACTTCAGTCACCAAGGAAAACATTTGTCCTGCCATTGCAGTTGACTCCAATGGCCAAATAACAGTATATTTAAATTTCATGATGGTGTTGTCACATCCTGCTATAGCAACAGCAAAAAAGCAGCCTTGATTTAAATCAAGATCAGGGCTACTGCAGTTTGTATTTGAGTAGCCCCCATACATAATGGAAGGAGAAATAATAATGTAAAGTGCTGAAGGTTAATCATGAGGTTGAAGGTAGTTTTTTTATACACTATTTTTGTTTTAGTCAAATGTAATTAAATTTTAAAATATAATTACCTAGCACACCTTGCAAATGACATTTTAATATATATAATTTTAAAATAGCATTATTTACACTATTATTTCTTGAATAACATCTATTAAATGCTAGATATTTACTTAGTTATGAAAACATGTCAACATCAATCTATTTTGAATAGAGTTTGAGCAATTTCATTTTGGATAGTAAAATACAAGTCGAAACTGAAAAGTTGTTGGACCGTCCAAGAAGATAAAATCTGATATTCAATTTTAAATGATATGCTGTCTGCAGAAAAACTAATAGAATATATAAAAAATTATCATAAAGAATTATATGAAGAAATCATCTCTTGTGGTCACTATTTCTAGCTCAACTAAAACAGTGGTAACCAAACATTTTACTTTCAAATGAACAAATGAAAAAAATATTTTTTTGTTTTAAAATAATATTGTATTTTCCACAAAAATGATTTTTTTTTTAAAATGATTTTGGTGAATGTTTGTGTTTGGTGGCAAAATTAAGCCCATTCTGTGCAGTAGCAGCTTTGTTCAGTGAACAGGAAAAGGAAGAAACAGTAAAGATTTTTGAAAACATTCTGCTTTTTATACTCATGTGACTCTATGTTCAAGGGAAGTAATCCAGTTCCACCACATTTGTTCATCTTTTTTCTTGTTTTGCTTCCTACACGAAATTGTCAAGTTTCTGTTACTAGAATTTTTCTGAAAAAATTTAGTATATAAAAACTTACATAAAAGATATGCAAAAAATAATATTGCATGTTTATTAAATAAGTATTTGTTATTTTAATCATTAAATTGTTTTTAAAATAGTGGGAGTATTTTGTATGTTAAATAATAAAACATAATTTTTCCAAAAGAATTAATTTATTTTACTAACCCTAGTAAAACCAACTGTACTTTGTATCCCCTTACCTGTTTGCACTTCTGAAAATTTGGTTTTGATCAGTCAATATATGGTTACTTTAGGTGTGACTGACAGACAGACTAACAGAAGTTACAGAATTTTATATATAGATTCTTACTCCACAAGTTGTATCTTTTCAAAATCGTGTCTAGGGACAATATAACCAGACCCACTATGGGACCACTTCTTCATTTGAGGGTTAAAAGGAGTAGATGATGAGGACTGGTTAAAAAATAAAGATTTAATTTTTCTCTTCTTTTCAAATTTGTTTCTTTATGAAATGATAAATAATACATCTTTCTAAAAGCTAAATAATAAATCACATTTTCCTTGGTTCGCATATTTTTATAACCTTGTAAATAACCATTGCCAGAGGGAGTCAAAAGTGTATACAGTAATGGTGCTGTCAAGTCAATAAATGATTTTTTTTTTTTACAGGCATGAATGTTAAATATTGCCATGATTATTTTCATGTAGAAAATAAAAAATCGGGATCTTTAATTATTTTTGTAGTTATCTTCTTTTTTTTAAGTTCAACATGGAAATTTGTAATTAATTTCAATTATTAAGTTCCTTACTTTTCTCATGTATGCAACTGTAAGGAAGAAAATATAATTTTTTATTTACAAATTAGAGGGGAGGAAGAAACACTATTTCTATTAAAAATATTTTTTGTTTTTAAATTATTTAGCAATGTTTAACCGTCATGTCCACAAAAAAGGGTCAAAAGTTTGTTTTCCATTGACACCACTATTATTTTAAGTACCTTCACTCTTTGGCAATATTTATTGTTTTAAAAAGTTGATAAGAATTTTAATAAGACCTAAACATATGAAAGTAAATTTATACATTTTCTATGCGCTTGCAAATTTCACAGGAAAAATAAACACTATTTTATTATTTATTGGAATGGTTGTAAAAACATCAACTAATTGCCAATCAATTCAAACTTTATAAACTAGTAAATAAGAATTCCTTTGTAGTTCAGGCTTTAATAATTTAGTAAAAATTACAAATTAAAATTGTTTTCCTATTTATTTCTTTATAAATTGGTAAACGATAAATAGTGTATTGTTTAATAGTATTAGTTTTAAGAATGTTGTAAATATAAAATTATTTTAGTAAATAATCTAATAAATCTATATAATAAATGTGAATGTCAATGTGTCACACTTTTTCAATTTTACTCTTAGGGACTGTAACCCAACATATAACACTTTGGAATCAGGTCAGCGCCATGAGCAAATTAAAAACATTTCAGGCCAGATCCAGATCCAGACCCACAAATCCTGAAGTTTTAGATTTTCAAGTTTTCATTACTTTGATTGTTTTCGGATTCTGTCATCTTGGCTTCTACTGATAATGACAAAAGGACACAATTCTAACTTTCAATAGCTCATGTTCAATATGAAAAAAATTACTGTTCTGAAAATTACAGTGTTTCAAAATAAAATTGTCCATTTTTTAACGTTACTACTAGAGGCTGTAGCCCCACATACCATACCATTTTGGAATCAGACCAACTCCATGAGCAAATTAAAAACATTCTAGTCAGGGCCCGGACCCACTATCCTGAAATTTTGGATGCCAATGTTTTCATTACTGCAATTGTTTTTGGCAGATTTTTGTGACAAATTTTTTGTATGATAACAATTTTTATAACTTGGAAATAAATTTAGGAATAATCAAAATTAATTGTGAAATCCAGCAAAAGTCACTCATGAAATAAAAATAATTGTTCAGAATGTAAGGACCTACATACATCAAATTGCCTTTAAATTAAGTAGCAGCAGAAGAATTATCATTGAAGTTTTAAAAGGTAAGTTTAAATATTAATGCAATACTTAAATGCAGTGATCAATTTTGAGTTCTGTACCTTATTGTTGCTTATCGCATCTTCTCTCTACCTATTGTGATGAAGGTCCAATCAAGAGCTTTCCACAGGATCTAGATTAAATGCTGCCCAATAGTACCACTTTTAAGTTAGCGGTTTCAATATATTTGTAAATTTCAAACAAAAAATGTGTAAATTCTTTTTTATTACATCTTTAGGTTTTATTATAATTCTAATCATTTAAAGCAATAAACATTACCAAGGAATAAAGTTAGTTAAAATAATAGTAGTGTGAAGGGAAAAACCATCCTTTCAACACATTTTTTTTGGTGGGGTAGGGTTTTTTTTGTGGCCACAAAGGTTAAACATTGCCATTTATTTTTTTTTAAGTATTTATTCAATGACTTTTTAAAATGATTTATCTATAAGAAGTTTCTTTTTATGATCAAAACTTACTTTCATAAGTAATTACAGGCTTTGGTGGGTTGAATCCTAAAAGGTTGATATTTTTATGTGATGCCTAAAAATATATTTACAAAATCTAAAAAAATTATGATACATTATGATTAGATAAGTAAAAATCAAAATTATATATCACTGTATATTATTTCTTTATTGAAAATATAGTGTAACCTGAATCTGCATGTATGGAACCCTCTTTGTAATTCAATTAATATGAGATTTACAAGTAAAGAAAGATAATTATCAGAAACATTTATGTAAACAGACAGATGTAATTCCTGTTATCAGTACAGAGACTGTGACTCTGGTGGTAAAGATAACATATGTTCAAAGAAAACAACTCAACACTATAGCAATGACCAAGAAATTTTTAATTCAGTCTTGAAAATAGTAATAACTACAGGTTTGCCAAAAATCAAATGCCCCTTAACAGACAAATAAAAAAATTATTCAGTCACATGAACGCTTGTAAATAAAATGCCATGTATCTAATTATCCTGAATTTCCAGGAACCATTTCTATAAAGGCAGGAAATCTTTAAGAACCTATTCTGCTTATTTTCTTTTTAATCTGAGAATGGAAACAAATCACTTTATAGTATCAAAAAGAATTCATTTATTTATTAAGATATTTTCAGATTGAAATTATATTTCTGTTCAGAAGTATTATGCATTTTGACTCTAGTATCATCAGCTGTGTTATAGTTTCTTAGCCATGTTTCAACTGAATTGCTGCAGTCCCAAAGATCCACTGAAAAATCTATCAAATTTATGACTAGAAGATTGTCATGTTTTAACTTTAAGATGATTTCTTTTGTCAGAATAAATTAAGTTCATCCCAGAAAAATCTTTCTTTCAGCCTCCATAGAATTTACAGCAATGGTATTAGTTATATAAAGATTGTTTTTGGATAATCGCACAACCAGTTTGCTAAGCTTAGTTTTAAGAATCAGTTTGTATGAACTGGTAGGATGTCACCACTGTTTGTATCTATATAAAGGCTTAAAACTTGTAACATGTAAATTGTAATAGTTTTTGTCTTGTTCAAAAGATTGGAGAAAGTTCCAATGAAAATTATTTGTATTTGATATACCATGTTATTTGGCTTTGAAATGTTTTTTTACACTTTACCTTCCAAAAAATAAAAAGCATTGTGTAATATTTGTAGTTGAACTGCACCTCCATTTTAAAATTTACCAAAAAAATCACTTGATTATTAGATTTCAATAAAATTCTTGGTATTTATGTTTTGAAAAAGAACTTCAAAGGAAACATTGATGAAAATTATAGCGTTTAGGAGTAAAGTGTAATTTGGAAGTAAACAAACTACAATTTGGAAATGTCTGAAGAAGTGTTTTTTGAAGTTCTGCTTATTTCAATGGATTCTTAATGGTGAAGTTAGATTGAATGTTAAGTTAAATGAATACAATCACTACCATATATACCCATGTATAAACCTAAAAATAAATTCCTGAATTTTTCTGTGAAAAACCTGACTTTTCCCTGTTGTTTGTGTATATTGCAACCCCAGCTCCTGAACAATACTGGTAGGCTGTAGTCAAATATTGCAGTCCTGGGCATTGTTCTGGACTATTTTATAACAAAATATTTAGCTACATAACAAATAAATAAAAATAATACTTTGGCTGCAATGCTAAGTTTCTTAAGTTAAACAAACTGGAGCTATTTCATTTACGCTTTGTTACCCTCTCTTTTCCATTGTTGTTTTTAGATTGCTTTCTTCATTCTGTTTTTGTACAATAGATATGTCATAATGTCTTTATTGCCTCAGCTGGATGGAAATAATAATAAAAAAAATTCCTGACAAAAAGCGATGTCGCTTTTTGTCAGGAATTCTTTTTATTACATAACACTTGGTACATAACACTTGACTATTGAGGAAAATGATAAATGTTAGACGTGAATAACAAGTGAAAGTACTAAATCAAAATCTACCAAAATTTATGGACACAATCTCTGAAAGGTGAGTATGGATTAGTTGCCATTGCCAGAAGAGAAAACAAAAAGTTTTGCAACAACTTATATTATGTTGGTGGAGGAGAGGCCTATTCAACATTTAATAATTTTGCAGCAATACACACTAAAAGGTTTTAGGCAGATTTCATCAACATTTTCTTGCGTGGTTAGTCGTACGGAATTGTAAATTTAGTACTACCCTCACTTAAGTAAAATAATAACAATAATAATATTTATTAAGAATTTATTACAGAAAATATTGAGTTTTATGGAAACATTGTTGACAATTATGTATCAGGTCATCCCATAAGTTCTGTCCGAATTTTGAATAAAGAAAACAAGTGACCAAATGTTACATTTAATTACAGATTCAATCAACAATGTATTTTCCCTGATTATCTATGACTTCCTTCCATCTATTAACAAGCTTACTAATTCCATTACTGTAAAATTCATTTGGCTTTGATTCGAAGAACTCACAAATGTCAGTTTTAAGCTATTCCTGTGTTACAAAAGCTGTTTCTTCCAAATGATTCTGTAAGCTATGAAATAAATGGTAGTCTGAAGGAGCAAGGTCGGGAAAATAAGGTGGATGAGGAATTTTCTCCCAACCAAGTTCTTTGATCTTTTGTGACGTGATTCTTGCTGTGTGTGGTCGTGCATTGTCCTGATGAAACATCACCCATTTTTGATTCACTAGAGCAGGTCTTTTTTTCCTCAAAGCTTGGTTCAAACGCTCTAATTGCTGACAGTATATTTGAGCATTTATTGTTGCATTAGGTGGTAAGAATTCAAAGTGGATTATTCCTTGGCAATCCCACCAGATTGAAAGTCACAAGTCTATCCAAAAAGGGTGAAACAAGTTGGAGAGAAGAGCAGATGTCAACTCGGGATTTGAGGTTGTTTTCAGACAATTCATGAGGCACCCATTTTCCAAGTTTAGGAACTTTTCCAAGTTGTTGAAGATGACGATGAACAGTTGTATGGTTTGAACTGAGAACCACTGCCAATTCCTCAACTGATAAAGCAGGATTTTCTTCAAGGGCTGCTTCAAGAAGCTTTTCATCAAACTCAACTGGACGTCCGGTTCGATCTTCATCTTCAAGGGTGAAATCTCCACCTCTGAATTTTGCAAACCATCTTCTGCAAGTTCTTTCATTCACACATTCCTCTCCATAAACTGAGTGAATGTTTCTAGCCGCTTCGGCTGCTGAGTTTCCTTTCTTGAACTCATAAAGTAGTATGTGCCTCAAATGATTCTTGGGTACTTCCATGTTAGCAGGGTTTTAATCAAACAAAATTTAATTTTATTGTTCTCTGAAATAAAATTTGATCGGTTTAAATGCATCTAAACATAAAAATAATGTTCAGCTCCATTAGACATTATAAAATACTCTTTAAATTTTGTCCATTTTAACAAAAAGTTAAAATTCGGACAGAACTTATGGGATGACCTAATATTTAGTTACATAACAAATAAATAAAAATAATATAAATTTTGCTGCTATATTTCATTTGTTGTTAGGTATTTTTCATTTTCTCCTTTGTTATTGGCTGCATTTTAGAATACTTTAACTTGGGAAACTTAGCATTGCAGCCAAACTGGAGCTATTTCATTTCCGTTTTGTTACTTCTTTTTTCCATTGTTATTTTTTATCACTTTCTTCCAGTCATTCTGAAATTTAGAATGATTTTATTCCATTTAAAAATAAAGCCTGTAGAAAGGAATATTTTAAATTAATATACAACCAAAAATAATTAATTTTTACAAGAATTGTTTTCATTTTTTTAAGTTTTAACTATAATAATTTATTTTAATTTACATATAAATCTTTTGAAATTCTGAATTATTTTGATTGCATTAGGTGGAATTATTAAGTGAAAACTATATTTACTAATCAAAAATTGAAAAGCTGAATACAAATCATCACACACCAAGATTTTTAAAATAATTAAAAAAATTTTTATGTACATAAAATATTATGTAACATGCCCATTTTTTAAAGTAGGGTTGACCTTAACTTCAACATTCCTACATTCCTAAAATTAGATTACAGAGAATATTTTCCAACATTTTAAAGTTTATTGAGTACTTAAAATTATATAAAAATGGTGATCATGTCATTTTCCTAAATTATTTTTTACATATAAAGATTTTGTAGAACAACAATTTGTCACTACCTTATCAAAAATATAAACATGGCTACTGTAAGTTAAAAATACTGCTACTGTTTACTTAAAACATTGATTTCTGCATTTTAAACTTAAATATTTATTTCAGATCAAATTATTTATAATGCAAATCAGCTAATATTCTTCAAAGCTTCAGAAAAGTACATTTTATTTTTGAAAGCTTTTTTAATACAAAGAATTACATTGCAATGAAAGACAACTAAAAAAGGGCACTAATCTTTTTTCTTTTTCTTTATCAGAATCACCTGAAGCAAGGTAGTAATGCCACTAAAGCACAAGGGCATACAGGGTGTGGAAGAATTAGGAACAGAAACATTAATGATGAGCAGAAAGAGAAGAAAGTAATCAGGTGGACAGTTGATAACAATTGATATTGCATTTAAATTTTTCAGATTAAACTTGGCTGTAGAGCATGGAAACAGAAGGGAGTTCCACAAGCGAGAAGTGCAAGAGAAGAAACTGTTAGCTTAGAATTTATGGCTACATCTAGCCAGTTCAACTGTAAATTGATGAGATCTCCATGCCAGTCTAGTGCTGCACTTAAATTCAAAAACTCTAGGTACCATAGTGGAGAAATCATTCGAACAATTACCATGAAAGTATTTATAGAAAAGCCATGGAGAGGTAACCTTACAGAAAGTAACTGGAGCTAAGCTGCCAGATCAGGACCAATAATATTGCAGATTCTTCTTTGGAAAGAGCTCAAGGTAAATAGCAAGGGCAGCTAACCATATGTGGTAGCAATATTCTAAGCATGGACAAATGGTAGACTTATATGTAAGATTCTGAAGAGAAAAATTGTCTCGCCCAACTTAGTGAACCAACTTTCGTAGCAGCTAACCTAGAAATGGATTCAATGTAGTCTTTCCGCTTCACATCAGCAGAGAATGTGAGCCCAAGAAGAGGCAACAAGCCACTTTTCTGGAGGATAGCATCAGCCATGCTGATGAAGGGTCTCTTTGATGAAAAGTAGCAAAACAAAAAAGAATCAATATAATTTGTGCTTGAAATATACCAGAGTATTTTGCATAATGGAAATAGTAAATTTAATCCGTTAGCTTTCAATGAAAGCTTTTTCATTTTTTTAAATTCATTTTAAACATTACGTATTGAGAATTAGTGGAAATACCTATGTCAGATTATCTTTCATATGGAAAATTAAGCATGATATAAAAATAGAAATAATTGAAAAATGCTGAATTACCTTCTTTGATTACTATTCCTATTGATAAACAATATTACACTATTTATGTTATTCAGACTATTGTCCTCATCTTTGTCACCATATTTATTACAACATTTCAGCCGTTGTACATTACGACCTTCTTCAGGTGGTTGGACCGTCGAACTGAACCCTTTATTTATTTTATTTCAAGGACACATGTCACAATGGATGTTTTAGTTAGATCCAGTGACAGGATACAAAGAGTGTGAGTTCAATACCTGGTTAAGGCAGTGGAGAACTTGGAGAGAGTAATTAACAGGAGATAACTGATAACTGACATCCATTAGACATGACACATGTCCTTCCAAAAACTATCCTCCCAAGTCATCTTGGGCCATCTTCTTTCTCTGCTGCCCTCATTCCAGCAACTCAATGTTTGATAGGCTCGACATGGCTAGCCCAGTGACTCAATGTTGTCAAGGCGTAGCTTCTTGAGAAGCAAGTCTGATCTGAACTTATTCTTAGCAGACACCACACATCCAGCATATCATTTACTGTCATTCTGCTGTAGTCAGTTAAAGTTCACTGTTGAAAAGGACCATGTTTTGCTGGTATGCAGCATTGTGCTCTGAACCTAGATGTTGTACGCACAACCTCTGGGCTTGGCTGGAAGGTAGCAGGCTGTGTATATCGGCAGCAAATAAATTTACTTATATTTCTTTTCTGTATTTTTCCCTAATCTCTGTGCAGTGATGTGGAGAGGTTTTGCGATGCCCAGTGTCATATACGAAACCAAATTATGTCATGGCCTATGTCTCTGATACAAATTAAATTTATATTTAAGCCAGAATATGAGATTTGGCTCGGGACCTGATTTCCTGGATTCCTAAAAGCAAGCGATGTCTGCAGGACGGGAACAGGGACTCGGGACCTGATTTCCTGGATTCCTAAAAGCAAGCGATATCTGCAGGACGGGAACAGGGACTCGGGACCTGATTTCCTGGATTCCTAAAAGCAAGCGATGTCTGCAGGACGGGAACAGGGACTCGGGACCTGATTTCCTGGATTCCTAAAAGCAAGCGATGTCTGCAGGACGGGAACAGGGACCCGGGACCTGATTTCCTGGATTCCTAAAAGCAAGCGATGTCTGCAGGATGGGAACAGGGCAGCACAAAATACAATAATCAGTGAAAGAACGATAGTGATCATGTGGAGTCAATTTAATATAAACGGTTTAATAACATGAAAACAAAAAGAGAAGGTAAAAAGAAATAGTCTGTTTAGGTGACATGTGGTGAATAGCATATAATACAGATTTCAATTGTGTCAATAGAATTCACGTATTATCTGTGCCTTAGAGCCAGGATATCGAGTGTTCTTATAAAAACCGGATCTGAGTGATGAGTTCATAACAAAAGAATGTCCCAATCCATGGATAATCTCAATGATCATTATCTGTTAATCCAATGCTACTGTCATCAAAGTTGGTGCTCAAGATATATCCATAATTCATAGATATAATAGAACTGGTTAAATCCACTGTTCCCTTGTTTACTTCCTCATCTGTTCCTCTGGACAGATACAACACAGGAGTTGCTGTCTGTCTCATTCAGTCACTGTCTTCCAACTGCCAATTCTTGAATTTTGGCATCTCTTAGTGGTCACACGATCCACCATGGGGCTGACATGTATGACATCCAGGGTCAAGCGTCCATCCACTGATGTTGTTATTGGTATAGAGAAATACATCTCTTCATTGTCACCATTTACCTGTATGTATATGCAAAGTAAACGGGTCAGAATGAAATGAGAAAGAAAAAAGAAAACAATGTTCCTAACTATGGGACTAGTCCTTCTTCCTCTTCTTTAACACATTAATAATAGTTATCACATTACACAGGGGGCAACACTTTGATTGGATGCACCTAAGACTCAAGTAGTTGGGGGGCTTGTAATATTAATCGTTCTATTAATAGCATGCTTAGTAGTAAGTTGAAAGCAGAAACAAGGATGCGTGTGTAGTCATACAGGGGTAGCTATCTCTCTGCCACCACCCATATCTTTATTGTGAAACTTCCATCTACAGGAAGGTAACTCCAGTCATACTATGACATCCCTCTTTTTATGAGGAGTGTTGTCTATATACAGGGGTTGGACAAAATAATTGAAACACTTGTTAAATTCAAAGAAAATTTTATTTAATATGGAGTTGGTCCTCCTTTAGCCTCACATACAGTTTTAATACGTCTAGGAATGGAATCATACAGTTTCCTGACTTTATTCAGAGGAATTTTAAGCCATTCTTCCATTAACACCAGCTCCAGCTCTTTAAGACTCGACAGTCAAGGATAGCGGCTCCTAACTTGTCGCTCCAAAATGCACCACAAATGTTCAATAATATTGATATCTGGAGATTGGGGAGGCCACTCCATGTGTTTTAGCTCACTTTCATGCTCTTTATACCAATTCTTAATCACTCAAGTGATATGTATTGGAGCATTATTGTCTTCAAAGATGCAGTCACTATCAGGGAATAAAGTCTAGGCCATTGAATGAACATGATCTCCCAAAATGTTCAGGTAATCTTTGCTGTTGATTCTACCATGCAGGGCAACTATTGAACCGAGACATTTCTATGATATGGTGGCTCAAACTATCACTGATCCACCTCCATGCTTCACTGTTGGAAGAAGGCAGTCAGGGTTGTAAGCTTCTTTGGGCTGCCTCCACACATAAACTCACCCTGAAGTTGGGAAAAGAGAAAAACTGTTGCACCTGTTCCAATTATTTTGTCCAACCCCTGTAAAGTTCACTGGTAATTCGCATGTATGGAACGTTTTTATAGGTTGTATTTTGTGAGGGGATTATAACACGTCCTGATCTGGTGTTATTCCAGTTGGTGTTTTAGGGAGTGGGGGTTTGGTGTGATGCTGAGAGGTTTTGGGAAGCGGTGTCAGTGCCTTATCAGAATTGCTGAAGTTTTCCTTAAGTTGCCTATGGTTTCTGCAAAGGAGTTGTCTTGTTGGGGTTTCAATGATGTAGGACCGCAGTTGAAAGTAGGATTGTCTGATGACTGCTTGGGTCCAATTTCTTGTATCTTGGTCTTGTACCCGAACCAGTTGTCCTGTGCTGAGGCAAGGGAGATCTGTTGTCTGTGGAGTAGGCGATCCCAAATTTCCTTTTGGGCATTGTTGTTGGCGCATTTTGCAGGGTTGTTGCTGACTAGCTTCTGACTGTATAGCAGTTCACCCAGGTATGGAATAATGTAATCTATTGGAGTTGATCAGAGACATAGCAGGCTTGTGTCTATGTCTTGGCTGCTCAGCATGGCCTTCCTCATGGCTAACAGTCTGTATGCACTATTCAGTCATGCCATTCGATTGCGGGTAACTGGGAGATGATGTGATATGCTCAAAGTCTCATGAGTTGGTAAATTCCTGGAAGTGATGAGAGCTAAAATGCAACCCATTGTCACTGATGAGCCTTTCTGGTATTCTCTGTTCAGCAAAAATTTATTTGGTTAGGCTGATGACTTCCTGGCTGGAGAATTCCCTTAGTTTACGGATGAAGGGTTATTTGGAATAAAAGTTCACAATGAGGAGGTAGTGTCCCTTCAGGTTGAAAATGTCAGTGGCCATGATTTACCATGTTCGCACTGGGATTTCATGTAGCATCAGGTTCTCGACACCTTGGGACTTCAGGTGCTCTTGACATGTGGCACATTGCTGTATTATCTTATTGATGTCACTATTTATGCCAATCCAGAAGACGCAGCTTTTTGCTCCAAGTTTGCATTTGTCTCTCCCTTGGTAACCATAATGTATTTTCTCTATTATTTTGGGTTGCATTGATTCAGGGATCAATTTCCTGTCACCTTTTGGCAGTATGCTATTCCCAATAGAGAGTTAGTTTCGATAAGACCAATACAGCTTTACATTTTTGGCAGTTCTCTGAGAGTTTCTGGCCAGCCTTATAGAATCTGGTCTCTCAAATCATGCAATGTTGGGTCGGCATTTATTGCTTGATGGATCTATGCTAATTTATCAGTTGAGAATTGCACTAAATCTAGTTTGTGGTTTAAATCAATTACTTTTCTGTTTTTCTTATTTGGAAATCTAGTTAGTCCATCTGCCAGAAGCATCCCTTAGCCCGGTCGATATTTGAAGACCATATTGTATTCTTGGAGCCATAATAGCATTTGTTGAAGTTGGGGAGGTGCTGCTGTCAGGTTCTTGAGACAGATCATTTCCAGGAGTTTGTGGTCACTTTCAACCTCAAACGAACACCCATAAATGTATGTCCCAAATCATTCGCAGCCAAAAACAACTGCTAAGAGTTCCCACTCAATGTTTGTGGTGTAGTTTGAAGGAGTAAGTGGGGCACACATTGCAGAATTGGCTGGGACACACTTTGTTTTCTGGATAGCACAGTGTAGAGTAATCAGCTTTAAGTTCTTAAGAGGGGGGTAATCCTAATATGGAAGGTCCCTTGGAGGTCATAATATAAAATTTGATGTATCTCCATTCACCCTTGTAAGCACATTGAATCTGTACGAATCCAATGTAAGCCATCAGTACTGTCATTTCTGTTTGTGTTGTGTCAGGGAATGTTTGTCCATTCTGAAAACATCTGCTGGAATGTACGTAAGGGGACTGTATTTCCCTCTGCACCTGTGTCCCTATAGGTTGTGTATGCCTTTTTGGTTCGGTGATATTATATCCAGTGTGGTGAATGCCTCAGTCTGAGAGTTCTTTTTTCCATGTTTTCGATAGTATAGAAAGACATCTTGAAACTGTCTTCTATCTGATTCTGAATGTGAATGGACTTCTGATGTTGATTTTTATCTGTATTGGGCTGTGCCGGTGTGGATTTTTGGCGTTTCTTAGTCCGGTTTGTCTGTGGCTGCCTATCAGTTTTTCCCTTGACTTTTCCTTTGTGGCACATCTTAGTCCAGTGGTCCTTCCATGCACATGCTGAGAAAATGCTGCCTTGACCAGGGCATTTCCCATTTTGCTGGGTAAGTTTACTACAGCAATTATCTATATTTTTAGGTTTGTGATTTCACTGTCGCTTTTCCCCTGTAGTTCACCCATTTGTTTCATGTAGTTAATTGAAGCCTCGTGGCTCCTACAAATGTCGAGCACTTCTTGTATGGACATCTCATTTTTGTTGAGTCTGGATATTTAGTTCCTGTAATAATCTGGTCAATTAGTCGCTCTTCTGTCTCCCGGACATCTCTAAACTTGCACTTGAAGCTTACATCTCAATATTTTCTGTTTCCTTCCGCGAGTATTTTTGCAGGTAAAAATGTGTGATCCAGAAGTTCGTTGTGACTATTTGTTCTAAAGACTTTCACCAAAGCACTGCTGGGTTGTGTCTGTTGGTCTCATTTTTGAACATCCATGAATAGTAACATCTTAAACCCTCTATTCCTGATAGTAAGAGAATGTTGTTTACTCATATTTCTGGTATAACTGTTCTTTTGATACACTGTTTTTTTGGGGGGAGTGCTTGAAGGCTAAACATTGCCAAAAAGTCTTTGCCAACATTTTACGAGGGTCATTCAATAAATAAGGTGAATTTTTCAGTATAAGGACTTCTAATACAGATAGAAGCTTCTTTTTTTTTTTTTTTCAACGTAGTCTTCCAGCACTGTCACACACTTTTCCCATCTGTGCACAAGCTTCTGTATTCCCTCAGCGTAAAAATCTTTGGACTGATGTCTCAGCCAGTTGCTCACAACACTTTTGACTTCATCGTCACTTTTAAACTTTGTGCCTCTCGTGAACGCTTTCAAGGGACCAAACAGGTGAAAGTCTGAAGGGGCAAGGTCTGGGCTGTAAGGGGGATGAGGGAGCAGTTCCCAGCCCAGCTCGTTGATGGTCTGCACCGTTTGGGCTGCTGTGTGAGGCCTTGCATTGTCATGATGCAAGATGACTCCTTCTGACTGATGACCTCTGCATTTGTCCCAACAGATAAGCTCAAAGTCCTTGCAATGTAACATCCACTGTCACCCTTCTGTCAGACTGAATGAGGTCATTGACCGATTCGATCACCTCAGGAGACCTCACTTCTGTAGGCCTCCCAGGCCTGTCTTCATCCTCAACACTGCTCCATTCTTCTTTAAACAATTTAGCCCACTTGTTGACATTTTTTTGGCTGAAACTTGTGACACCATACACAGTTGACATTCTCCTATGAATTTCAACTGGTTTTCACCCTTCAGCAACCAAAACCTTGATAACTGACCGCTGTTCAATCCTGGAGCATGCTTCTTGGTCGGCCATCTTTGCTAATCGCCAAAACTCTCAAAGTTTTATTTTAATCTGCAAAAGAAATTAAATCCATGTGAAAAAGAAGTAAAACAAAAAAAAATAAAAAAGAGTAAGCTTCTATCTGTATTAGAAGTCCTTATACCAAAACATTCACCTTATTAATTGAATGACCCTCGTATAAAAGTTTTATATAGATTTCAAATATATCAACTTCCAAATCCACTCTATCATAATTATACCTTGACAGATGGAATGAATTTCAAATTTGCTCAATGACAATTTATACTGTCAAACTGTAATGAAAAGTACTTTGGCAAACAATAGAAACTTTTTGGAAGGTATATGAAACAGATGAGAACAACAACCCCCAATACCATGAGAAACAACCAGGCAGGGTCAGTGCTTACTACTTCCAAACTCTCAGAATGGGAAGGGCAAGGCTCAATTATCATAAAGTTGTATTCACATAAAAAGCAAATTTTGTTATAACCTAATTATGTACAATAATAAATCATATGCAATATAGGTGACCAATTCAATTAGAAAAATACAATGTATCTAGATACAAATTAGAGACATAGCATAATAGATCATTCCATCTTAAATAAATCAACAAGTTTTTGTGGCAATTTTCACCATCAACTTGAGATTTTTCTTGTTAAAAAGTTGAGATTCAACATTAGAGATAAAAAATAATGAATTTTATATAGTGTGTTTTCAAGACTTAGTATGAGGGAAAAAAATTACCGATTTAGACACCCCCCCAAGACCACTGAATGACATGATAATCCATAAAATTTTTCCCTCCTTTGTGCTTAGTTTAATTTGCAACGTATGTAGGTAGAAAAATGCAAATGTTGATCAGGGTCAGAAAGTACTGCCTTAGGGACCTCAATCAAGCTCCCACCCGGCTCTGCATCTATCAATAAATTTATATATAGACAAACTTTATTTTGTTTCTATTTATATATCCTAAATATTTATGACATTCAAATTTTAGGTTAATTATAAAAAAAACAATAAAACTTCTTATTCTAAGAAGGTCTTGTGTTCTTTTGTTTGCGAGTCATTGTACAATGTACATACAGTAATATACGCCAGGATTTATAAGAGCATTAATGAACAACTAGGTTTCAATGTATTATTTATTCTTTTTAATTTAAATAACATTAGGGGAATTTTTTTAAAATACTTTAGTGAAGAGAAAACAAAAATTTAACTCTAAAATTGAAGGATTCTATTACAAATCTGTGGGAGTAAATTATTTTGGTGAATTATCTCCCTTTGTTACTATAATTCATATAAACACTTGATTCTTCTGTTCTATGTGCCGTGATCATGGCTCTCCACAATTTTCTAACCTTTTGTAAGATAATGAAAGAGAAGATTTGTTTGCGTCCAGATTTATTTGGATACAGGAGAAGAGAAAGAAACGAAGAAAAAAACTAACTGGGACACAAGATGGCGAGAATAATATTCTCGTTAAGTAAAGGAGCATTCATTAAACGATAACATTAACAACAACCTTGACTTTCTCTCTCCTCATCGCAGACAATATACGTTCAATGAGCGTCGACGTTTTTAGTTTAAAATGTTAGTAATTGCTCCCTTAGATTTTATGCTCTTTGGAAGAAATCAAACGAAAGAAAATGAAGAGGTAAGT
The DNA here is from genome assembly GCA_964036315.1 of Acanthosepion esculentum. NCBI lineage: Eukaryota > Metazoa > Mollusca > Cephalopoda > Sepiida > Sepiidae > Acanthosepion > Acanthosepion esculentum. Next base: position 32,151,673 of record OZ038479.1, on the reverse strand, counting down.
TAAGTTAAATTTTAAGCAATGAAATAGGTAATGTTATACTTTTTAATTAACTGTTAAAAAAACTAAAAGTATGGCAATTTTTAATTTTTATTGTCTACAAATTCGCCGGAAAAAATTTTTCTTCGATACAAAAAGAATAATTTTAATTAAAACTTGGTATTTACAAATGTTCTTAAATGACAACAATAAATATCACTGTTGGAGATAGATTCCTCGTTTAAAAATAAAATGTTTATCTCTGAGTTAGTTCCCTGTTAAAACTTTCCATCATTTTAACGACGAAAGGCAATGAAATTAAATTTATTTTTTTCCTGGATCATGTTTTTTATTCCTTCGCAAAATAGAAACAATTTAAATTACGTAATTAAAAAGCTAATTTGTTTGATGATTTTTTTTTATTAATTTGGCTAAAAAGTATTTTATAGAAAATATACATAGAAAAATAGTCTTTCTTTATATTTTTTAAGTTATCTTTTAAAGAAAAAAAAGGCATTATAAAGTTCTTTAGAAATAATAATTTTTGCACACTGGTCAGGATTTTAAAGGTTAACACTCGAAAATGACATTTTTTAATTCTTCAAAAATGTCAATAATAAAAAACAACTCTTGTGACTGGTTTGATTTGAAAATTGCACTGAAAAATTACAAGTAATGTTTTTGAAAATAAATATTAAATTTAGAGATTTTTTTTCTGAAAATTTTCTGAATCTAACGTGATTTTATCAATTTCTGCAAGAACCAATTCTAAAAAAAATATTTTTTAAGTTTTATTGAATTGTTTTTGGCATGATACAGGCCAAATTTTCCGTATGTTTACCTTTCTTTACAGTACACTCAGTATCTTTTACTGAAAGTGAAATTTCTTCAGGGATTCCCTAACTGTAAAAAAAATTGGACGACCCCCTCCCCAAATAAATTAAAAACTATACACGCGAAATCGAAGAGGGTTTTGTTTTTTTTTTAAATGGCGGGGGGTATAATAGTTCCCCAAGGTTTTTTTTATAAAATAATCTATTCAATATTAAAATTTAATTAATTAATGAATGAGTTCTTAAAATTCCGTTTGAATCGGGTAATTCCCTAATATTTTAAAATGGGATGTTGATTTTTTGTTTTCATTGTGGAAAAAAGGGATCAATTTTGGTGGTACCTAAAAAAAAAAAAAAAAAAAAAAAATTCCTATTATAATTCTGCTAATTTTTCCATCGTTAGTTTACTCACTGCCTCATAAAAAATGGACTATTCAGTTTTGATCACGTGGAAAGAGTGGGGAAAGACGCTGGTTGGTTTCAGTGAGAAAATGAAAGAAGAAGGGAAGAGAGAATCAGATTAAACGGATAAAAACAGATCTACACTTTGACCTTAGCCGAGAACTGATGGTGACCACAATAAATGCACAATTTTTCAGACACACTGTATTGGATGATGGAAACCTAGTAAGGCAATAGCCAAAGAAACATTTACCATCAATAAAATAACATTATCTACTGAAGTATAGTTAAATTATTATTATTAAGGAAAACACTCATAATGTGGGGATTTGGCTAGTAATAATTATTTTACACCATTAAAGATTTTAGACATTTTTTTGAAGCAACAAAATAAAAATAAACTTCTGCCCAGTTCGATTAGCTAATTTGATGGATGCTGACAAAAGAGAAATTAAAATGCTTAAAATCTCATAAAAATCCAATATTTGTCTCTGAAATTTTTTTTTTAAGAAGAATAGTAAATTTAAGGATTAATCAACTAGATTTACATTTTCCCCCCCAGGAAGAATCGTCCTTGCTTGTCAACCAAAGTTCACTTATTTATCACCAAAATGCATGTGCAATTTTGTTTATGAAAGCAAAAATAAAATTTTAAAAAAGTACCCCCAGTTATTTTTTAATATTACAAAAAATCTACAAATTATCTGATTTGAATGACATTTTTAGTATTATTCACTGTTGAATGACTTTTATGTTGAATAAGTCATTATTTAAAAAAGCTTTGTGGAAATATATTTTGGCAGTTGGCGTCAATATATTGTCAACACTTAAATTTGTAAGGTGTTACTTGTATAAAGAAAAACCCTGAAGATATTATTTCAGTAAAAAGAAATTATGTAATATCAACTGTGAATATACTGAAAATGCATACTAAAACTTACGAAAAATAATAAATCTCAAAATATCACATATACTTGTATAATGTGTGATCCCACACATCGTGCAAGCCCCAAATTTTCACTTTTAGAAAATGATTTTATCATGTATCTCGTGTATCATGCGAGTTCCTTTTTTGCGAGACCAAATTACAATAGACTAACCTGTTTCTCTCAATCTCTTTATCCCATCTTCTAGTTAAATAAGTTAAAAAGTAAAAGAGAATGATAAAAGTATTGTTAGTAACACTATACGCATTACATTAACGCATACTGTCATAAACAACCAAATGAGAAACGGCTAAACATCTTATAAATGTAAATGGAAAATATGCATATTTGCTATGTTTGTATTTTATAATATGATTCTAATATGTGTATATTACATGCATTATTGGATACAGTTAAGTAAAACATTAGTTTTATCAAAATCAAGTTTATTTTAAATACAGCTGTACTTTTTGACTAAAATAGATATATAGTTTAGTCAATGGCATAGCCCGGGCCAGCAGTACATATGCTAATTTTATATCTTGTGTATGATGCGACCCCTTTAAAATAAGCCTCAAAATTAGGTCTTCAGAAGTCATCTGATACATGATTATATACAGTATATCTTTCCTTTAGAATTGGTGATTGCATAATTTAAAACCTTTTCTTTCAAGTTTGGCAGGAAAAAAAAAACCTGCATTCAATATTTATTTTCGAAATACTTACTTGTAAATTTCCAGTGTGATTCATTTATTCATCGATTCATGGACATTCATCCAGTTGTTGCACGTGAAAAGAGATTTCTTTTTAATAGATAAATACATTTAAGTTTAAAGAATTGAAAAATGTAAAGTTTAATGCCATTTTTGAGTGTGAACATTTATGAACTTGGCTGGAATTCAAACTTGAATCTCTGGCTTCACATTCTGTGCCACTATCCTTTACACCACTTGCACATGCATCCTACAAAAAATTAATGCAATGAGTAAAATTAAAAAGTATGAATCAACTATTTTTTAAGTGATTTATTTTTTTCTTTTCAATTGTAGTATAAAAAAATATAATTATTTATTCTACAAAGTTTCATAAAAAATAGAATAAAAATAGATTAATAAATGATTGGTTATATACAGTTAAAGATGATTTATTTTTAATCTATTAGTTTCTAGATCCTAGTCATTTTTGTACTCTACTTGATTCAGTTTGGTGTACCTGTTTTTAAAAGTTGGGTGACAGTAGAAGACTAGGGTTATTGACATGCTGATAGCAGTTCATATGTGTAGAAATGTTGTTTGCACTATGTTTTATAGAAAGTATAAATATTATTTTTTACAAAATTCCGTTAGTCGTTAAATTTATTAATTTACTTGAAAACACAACTCTAGGACAAATATTGGATTTTTAAGAGATTTTTAAAATTGTTGTTTCCATTTTTCGTCAATAAAGAAGCTTCAATGAGTGGTGGTTCCAATGTTTTCAAAATGTCTCAAAACCTTATTTCAGTATGTAAACATTTCTCTCTGGTGATATCGACCCATTACAATCTTACTCCTGCTTTAAAAAAATACTACCAAAAAAGCAATTCATAAACCAACAGTCTGGTTTGTTTCACTTTTATCAAAATTACAATGTCAGCTATAAAAGTTTTAAATGAAAGTCACAGAAAGAAAAATAAACAAGTACCTAATGGTACCATAGTATTTCCCTTGTATATTCAAAGCCTTGCTAATAATTTTGTACAGATATTTGGTTGACACAACCATTCTATATAAATCTGATGTTCCATTGTTCTTTGTCCATAATTTAGATCTTTATTTTCTGTGACCACATGTTCTCTACCAATAGCATATTGTAAACAACGTCTGGTTTTCTAGTTTCTCAGGAGCCTAGTAATTTGGATGATACATTAATCATCTCTTTCTTATCAGTGGACAGGGTTAGGAGTTTTGGTTTTATTCAATCTTACTGTATTCTGTCTAGTTAAGTTTCTACTTGAAACTGTTCTTATTTTCATTTCATTATTTTAAAACATAGATTTAACACGTTTTTAATTTTCTTCTCAACTACTCAACCCACTTTCCTGAGGATTTCAACAATTATCATCCAATTAGTAGTCTCACCAAATTACCATCCTGTAATTTCATGCATTTAAAAATTTGATCAAGGCCAGAAATACATGTTATATAGAAATATTAAAAATATTGCATCAACATATGATCTTTAACAAATGTCTTTTTTTTTCTTTCAGATATTTTCAATCTGTTGGGAAACAAATGAATACCTGACAGCTTTATATAGTATACAAAGAAGCTGCAATTTTCAATTCCGTGTTGAATATGAAAATATGTATCTAAGACAATATCTATATTTTTGGAATATGTGCTTTTGAAAAAGAAAATTCGAAAAAAGCCACAATGAAAAGAAAACAAAAACGAGAATACTTTTTATAAAAATGTGATTACATGCATTTTCAAGTGATTATACCAAAACATTTACAAAAGGCAATACAAAATACCTATTTTTATGTGAACTTTCAACATATTCATTAAAATGAGTTTTCAAGGAATTATAGAGGTCCAAACACACACTGGTGTGAAACCATATAAATGTGAAGTGTGTGGTTCTGCATTTACAAATAATTTAAGTTTAAAAATACATGTACGAACACACACTGGGGAGAAACCATATGGGTGTGAAGTGTGTGGTTCAACATTTTCACAGAGATCACATTTAAGTAATCATATGCGGACACATACTGGGGAGAAACCATATGCATGTGAAGTGTGTGGTTCAGCATTTTCACGGAGATCAAATTTAAATAGTCATATGCGAACACACACAGGAGAAAAACCATACACATGTGAAATATGTGGTATAGCATTTACACAGAATTCAACTATAAAAATTCACATGCAAACACACACAGGAGAAAAACCATATACATGTGACTTATGTAATACAGCATTTTCACGCAAATCAAATTTAAAATGTCACATGCGGATACACACAGGAGATAAACCATATGTGTGTGAAATGTGTGGTTCTACATTTACATATGCATCATATTTAAAAAATCACATGCGAATACACACAGGTGAAAAACCATATTCATGTGAAGTGTGCGGTTCTGCTTTTACATATGCATCAGATTTAAAAAGACACATGCGATTACACACAGGTGAAAAGCCATATTCCTGTGAGGTGTGTGGTTCAGCATTTACACAGAATTCAACTTTAAAAATTCACATACGAACACACACAGGAGAAAAACCATACACATGTGAAGTGTGTAGTTTCACATTTATTAGTAGTTCAGATTTAAAAAGACACATGCGAACACATACTGGTGAGAAACCATATTCATGTGATGTGTGTGGCTTAGCATTTTCATGGAGATTGGGCTTCAATATCCACATGCGAACACACACTGGAGAAAAACCAAGTACTTGTGAAATTTGTGGTTTAGGATTTACTGATAATTCACATTTAAAAGTACACATGAAAACACACTCTAGTGATAAACCATATTTATGTGATGTGTGTGGTTTTAAATTTTCCCAGAGAAACTGCTTGGAAAGGCACATGCAAACACACACTAATGAGAAACCATATCCATGTAACTTTAACGTAACTAAAGTTTAAAAAGCCACATGAACATATACAGAAAAACCATATGCATGTTAAGTGTGTAATTTGGCATTTACATATAATTCAGATTTGATAAAACTAATGCAAAAGCACATTCTGGAGGAACCATATTAATGTATGTGGAACAGCATTTTCACAGGGATCTGATTCAAAAAAGAGTAATAAATGATGTATGTGTATTTATGGTTCAGCATTTTCAAAGTATTCTTATTTAAAAATTCCTATGGAAATAAATATATACTGGAAATTAGACATCAATTCTCAAATACATGACCATACTCAAAATGGTAAGTCTGTTCTTGAGGTGTGTGTTTAAGCACTTCTTGAAAATTAACATTTTAAACTGCATGTGCAGACAGAAATGCACTGAAAGCATACTCTTTTTTTTTTTTTTTTTTTTTTTTTTTGACAAGATTTTAAAATTCACTTGATAGCAATGACTTGAAAATAGATGCATTCTTGTAAGGTTTGTGGTTTATCATTTTCACAGATTTTTTTAAATTTTATTTAAATATCTCCAGGTGAATACACAGTGTTGGAAAAGCTTATTTATGGTAATTATGTCCTTTTTACAAAAATACAAGCAAACATACTTTTAACCTTTACCACACCACAGGCAACAATAGTTGCCATAGAATTCTCTACCTTTGGTACTCTAGGCGCATTCTGTCACCCAAGACGGTTGCTATAAATAAATAAACACTTGTCAACTGTTATTTCTGGTATTTTAAGCTGGAAATCTACTATAGCTTTGGAACAAGATTAAACTTCTGTTATCCAATGCCATTTTAAATTCTTCTAGATTCTACATGAGGTGTAACAATTGATTAAACCAACGTTAATTTTTTCACAATTTTTTGTAAACAAAATTGGCCATGTCAATATCTAACAATGCCTTTATTCATGAGTTTTTCTTTGATTAGAACTTCAATGATGATTTTGAAGGCTTTACTTGAGTGGATATTGACAGTGAAGTGGTCAGAGATGATAACCACACTAGTGATGTGGAGGAAAGCGATGATGACCACTAGCAACTAATATCATCCATGCTTGAGTAATTTTCATTGTTATATTTGATAGCTTTTTTTGAAGGCAGATTATTTTGTCTATTTATAAGCAACGAAATAATAACTTTATGAGTCAGGTGAACAAAAATGCAAACATATGCTAGTGTCTTCTCACGTGGAGACACTCAATTTTTTTTTACAAAATAAAAGCCTTTTTAGCAATTTTGCTTTTTATTGCACCTCCAAATCTCTGCAAGGAGTAATAAAAGTTAAAGTACTTTGAATTAATTATATATTTTTTAAATGTATTTGTTTTTTATTTCGCATTTCATTTTTTTTTGTTTTCTGTGTCAAAACATGCATGAAAAATGTAATGCAATACTTAAAAATATTACTCATTCATTCTTTTATTAGTGTACAGAAATTTAAATTGATATGCACCATACAAAGAAAGTTATAACAGTTTTAAAACAGTAGGTGTTCATGTTTTTGCAACCTCAAAAAGTGCATTGACAGGGGGCACAATTCTAGAAAGAAGTTAGTGTGGTAAGGGCTAAGAGAAGCCATAATCTTGTGACATGCAATTCAGTATTTTTTCACTCGTCATTAAAAATCAGCTGCCACAAATATATAAAGTATAGAAAATATATTCAGTTATTCATTATTCTGCATTTTCAAGGGATACTTGTGCAATGAAGAAAACTATAATTATGCTTGTTGATTACTTTCCCCCTCTAGCAATTAAGGTCCACTCTTTGGCATGTATTACTCAAGAGATCTTTAGAAACAGATATGGTCAAATGAGATTGTTATGAAAAATGAAGTTATTGCTAATATTTCATAAAACTTGTATTGATCCCAAAGAGGTCATCTTATGAAACCACTCTTATATGAAAACAAGTGGAAATAATTTGGAATTTGCTCCATGTGCATTTATTTTGTAAAAATATGAGAAATTCTTGAGGAAATAAAATGAAAATGGTTCTGAAAACAGAATAACAATCCTTAATGACATGAGGGGGAAAAAAAGTAGGCATAAATTTAACAGTAATTATTTATGACTAACAGAAATTCATTAAGAAATTTTTTTTCGGAAACTTGTCAATATTATCCAAATTTTTAAACAAGGTAATTTTGATAGTGTCACAATTTTCAATCAAGCAATGAAATTGTTGGTTTCAATCCAAGTGGGAATGACAACAATACAGTTTCCCCACCCCAATTTATAGGCAAAAGCACACAAATGCATGCTGGGATTTTTTCCTAGCCAGTTTTCAGTTTTGTCTGACTCAGTCCCAGGCTATCTTGTCTTGAAGTCAGAACACTATGTTTGCTTGTCCAAACTTGCTCTTGTGTGTCAACTCCAATTCTTAGTTTGTGAACTTTTTGCCTTATTACTGTTAATTTGCCTTATTACTGTTAATTTGCCTTGCATATATTAATTGCTCATTTTATATTATTTTTTACTCTGTTCTCTTATTATTGCTTATTGCAAATTTTGTCAATTCTATTTTTGGATAGTTCTGTTACTTATTTTTCATTTGACCATGGCTACTCACCCCACAGAAATGATATGCAATAATCGGACAGAATAAACCTGTAAATTTACATCGTGGTACTCCTGCTTCAAATTTCATTGAATTACACTGATATCATTTACCTGTGCTGGTTGCATGTTTCATACTAAAAGTGGCATGAAAAAGTCTTAAAATACCAGTGATGAGGGAAAAGGTGAAATAAAAAAATTGTCAGTCTTGCAATCACTTTCTCATGTGTCCATGATTTCAATGCCATCTTTAAGAATTTGTACTTTTATAATTTGTAAACCATTTTTAGAGTGATATTATCCAGTAATCTTGCATGGTATGGTATGATTAAAAATTAAAAATAAGATTGTGGTCTTAGTTTTCCTTCTTTTTCTTTTTTATAAGAAAACAATTATTTGTTGTTTATATGAATTCTACTTTAGAATTAACAAACCTTGTAGGTTTAAATATGATGTCCACCCCATCAGTCTGTGTTCAATCCCTGTGGCTGACCATTGAATGGATCACTTCAATCCAAGCCTTTCCTTGCCCCACGTTGTGTTTGATTTAGATCACAAGGCTGGCAAGGATCAAATTGTCAACAGGAATCATTAAATTGGTTTGGTCCAGTCAGAGTGAAGTCACAATTTTAAAAAAATATATTGTGTAAAAGAAAATAGCATTTCTTGTACAGAGCTGGTAGTACAATTATCAGTTCTTCAGACAAGAATAAATATTCTTCATGCAGAGTTATCAATCCTTCCCTCTTTGAATATTTTGACACTTTATTCATTGCGACAAAGTATAGACAAGGCTTCTGGAAGACAGCTCAAAGTCAGAGGTCATCTTCAGGCAGGAAATCATGTGAGATTGGTTAAAGTGGTCATCTCTTGCCTGGTGTCTTGAACAACTGTCTTTGGTCACTTCCACTTTCTGTTTATATGGACCTCCATCCAAAACCAGCATAGTGTCTGACAGGGCCTGGGGTTTTGGTAAATCCCTTAATCCATACAAAGAGTCCTTTGTTGTCTGACTCCGGAAAATTAATTGCATGCCGAAGAGAGTAGTGGTAGCAGAATATCAATCCATCTTAACTCCTTCCTTCTCATATGGGTACCTTATACCAATACTATCAAAAAGACAGGCAATTCTTCCATCCCCCTTGGTATTTCACCTGAGCCCTTCACCTCGGTTGTCATTTTGACAAACTTGATTTTTAGACTGCATAAGCGAACAGGCAGGGGCTTACTTATAATCAATTTTAATTATCGCTCAAAATTTTTGTCAATGGGATTCCTCGACCCAAACTCCATTTTCTCAGTCGGACATTCACCAGATGTCGCTATGACAACTTTTTTAGCAGTTTTGACATGTGACACTTGGGGTTTGGCTCTTATCTAAACAAATTTACCCTTTCCCTTCTTTTTGACAAAGGATATAAATCAATTCCATAACTTTGCATTTGTTCCCGGAAAACCTTAAAAATATTATCAGCTCACTTCTCAGCAAAAACCCTCGACCTAGCTTCAACCGTAAAATCCAGAAATTTACCAGATGGCTTTTAAGTCTACAAGAAATCAGAGGCCATCATTTTCTTTACCTTTTTGACCGACTTCCCTTCTTGGGTTATGGTCTGCGGGAAATTCCATATCCCACGCTTTAAATAGCGATTATCAATCAGTGTCTCCATTTTGGCTTTGTCTTAGTAAAATCCTTTGCTCACTTGAGTGTTATTACACCACCTCTCTCCGTCCCTCATGAGGTTGTTAAATTACTCAAATGGCTTTTTTGGCTCAAAATAATAAAGCCATTTTACTTCTCTTCATGGAAAAAAAATAAAATTTCTGAATTTTAATAAAATCCTGGCTCGTCTCTTGGTATGTTTACCGGGCTCTCTTAACTCTCCCAGTGTCTCATAGTGTCTCTTGGTAGAACTATTGAGCTATCCTTAAACCCTTTCAGCATCTCATAGTGTCACATAAAAACTATACATGTAATTTTTTGCAAGTGAGTTAAACTATGAAATTTTAATGTATTAATTACATCTTTTTCTCTACTCTAAATAAGTATGGGGGGCTGGAAAATGCTTGCAGATATTGGAAATTTAAAGAGTAGGGTAGGATTAGTCCACAATTAATTTAATTTGAATGAAAGAATGGTATGTAAACATCCATCAAATTGATGAGAGTTAAAACAATTTTTTCTATCCAAAATCTTTACCACAAATAAAACACCTTACAAAGAATGCATCTAACATGCTCTATTTGTTATTCTTTTCTTTGTGGATAATCTGGCATTCTTTATAGCTGTACTTATTGAAGTAAAAAGCACAGAATGCTTTCTCAAGATGTTTTGCTGAGTCAGGAACACATCTTTTACACTTAGCATGCCAATATCTTTTATCACTCTAATTCCTGTTCATATGCAATTTTACATATTTGAAACACCAGTTCCTGTACAATCAAGTTAAGCAACATCAAGCCTGGTCAGTACCTAGTTGGGTGGCCGTTTGGGAATACCAGGTGCTGTATACCAGCTTGGATGTGCAGGTGGTGTAATGGTAATGGCTTGGAATTGTTAATCGGAGAACCGAGTTCCAATTCCTTTTAGATTTGTTATATGCACTTACATGCAAATGCCCTTAGGAAAAGATATGAATCCACCTTTTCTTCCCCCACTATGGGTTAATTAGTAAGACTTGTATCACTAAACCACTATTATCTAAAAAAAAATTCTTAAAATCTAAAAATATTTTCTGGCTTTTAACCTGCAAATTCTTGTTAAGCTGTAGAAAATTAATGTACTGTTTATTATTCACTTCTTCGGATCATCTGGCATCGTTTATGGCCATATTCAAGTTGGTGTGAAAAATGGCAGAGAGCTTTAGCGTCTCAATATCTTTTACCTTTTAATCACTCTAATTCCTTTTCACATCCTGTTTTACATATCAGCACAACAGCTGCAAGGACTTGCTTTTTTCAATAGAATATTGCTAAAAACAAGTGTAACAGAGCACTGGCCCTGTTTAAAAGTTTCTATGAATGAAATGGAAGGATGATAGTTTGCAGAGAATACTAACGGGATAATAATTGTTAAAATTCTCAGGAAAGTGAGTTGAATGGTTGATAAGAAATTGAAAAACTTGTGTTTTAAAATAATAAAATGAAATTAAGAATAGTTCCAAGGATAATCAGATTTAATTAGACAATATTCAGTAAAATTGAGCAAAATCAAGATACCCAACCCTATCCACTTCCCACCAGCAAGAAGATGATTAATATGTTGTCCGAATTCTTTGGGTTCCAGAGAACTCAGATGTTTTGTTTACAGCATCCTATCTGTAGAGTGGTCACAGAAAATAATCAAAATTATTTTAGACAAAGAAACAAACCTGTGTTTTGTGCTAAGCCCCAAGATTTGGGAATTGTTTACCAGCCTCAATAACCTAATTATCTTTACAGAAAGATATCTAGGAAGACTTTGAATATATAAAGGAAATATCATATCGGCCAATTAGCAAGATCATCTGAGATTAAGAAGTCCCCTTTTCTGCAACTGTTGTCTGCAATTTTTTATAGTTATTATTATTTTGGGTTTCTGGTGTTGATGAGAAAAGCCAGCTGGTCAATTTACAGGTTTGGTTTGGTTTGGTTTGTTTTGTTTTGCGAGTTACTTAATGCCAACAAAATTTTTAGCATGGGTTCATATGAATAAAATATGTATTCTTTGTAAGAAATCAGTTTGTAGATAGGTTTCATTGACGTATTTTTGTAAAGAGTCGAATGTATTGCTGGTAATATTTTTTTCTTTCAAAAATGTATTGCTGGTATTTTTGCTATAAAAAACCTATTTTTATACATTCATAGTATTTTGACCCAAGTTTGGTGGTTAACTATTTGCCTATAACTGGGTTCCCCCAACACATGCTAACAAACCAGGTCAGGGTGGACCAGTGAACAACAGCAGTTAAGAGATGGTTCCACACTCCTCAAAACCTGATCAGAGGCTCTGCTGCTAGATGTAGTTTATCGCCATACCCAGGACACTCAATTTACAGGAATATGGAGATAATGAAATTGAGCATTATAAATTATCATTTTTTGGGGGCCTATCTAGATAGAGGAAGTTATTAATCATTGGTATCAGAAAAGATTTCTCTGTATAAAGCCAGTGTGCATTTCACTTGCATTTCCCCCAGATATCAGGCATGAGAGACACACCCACATTTTGGTGGCCTGAATGAACACAGACACATGCATGGAAGAAGAATTGAGGAAAGGTAGATGGGCTGTCTATTAATGATTGTGGACTGAACCTCCAAATCACCTGCAATAGAGTATTTTGATTTTCAGTAGATTATAGAGACATTTTATTCAACCAGTTTTTCTTTACATTCAATAAACCTGTTAGAGTTATTGGCAGTGCTGTGCATCTATTGAAGGAGTTTTTATTCCAGCCTGACTTCAGAAGTTGCATTCAAACATTAGAGACAAAAGTTTACTTCAGCCACAGACAGAAATTATGCAATTTTGTCTATGGTATACAACATATGTAAGCGGTTCACACTAAATTTTCCTCTTAATCCCAATATTGTAAGATTTTGGGAAACCCAAAACAACACACTGGCCCCAACTGAGGCGGGAAAAGAAAACTGGATGACCCATAATATTGCTATTACTCAACAAAAAACTAGCAACTTGCAACTGAGGCAAAAAGAGGAGAAGAGACAGAGATTAGGGTTTGAGGAGTATGGTGTGTGAGTTTAGAAGTGATAGGTCTGTTGATGGATATATCAATGATAAAGAGTTATCAATGCCTGTGTAAATGTTGTGATTTACCTCAGGTTGATCCTTGGTCACGGTAACCAAATGTAAATGTGCACACACCCTAGTTGGTCATCCAAAACTTCCAACACCATGGCTGGTCACTGAAGTGACTGCTTCGATCCCGAACTAACCTTACCCACACGATTTTTTTTAGATCTTAAGGCAGCCAAGACTGAATCGTCACAAGTATTTTCATGTTAGGCTGGTCCAAGCAGGGCAATGACATACAGGAAAAAAAATAACACTTGAATAAATTGATTTTTTAACAGTCTCTATACATTAATTGGTTTATATTAGAGTTTTTATTTGCAATTACTTATCAGCCTAGCCCGCATCTAAATCTGAAGTGATACTATTGTCGACCTGACACAAATCTGGTCAGCTGTTTTGGTAAAGTTCAGAACGAGGCTGAGGTCAGAGCTTCTCTTCAGCAAGCAATAACATGACCTCTCTTCTGTCTTGTCTCACCTGGTGAATTTGCTTCACACATTCATATTTATGGACATTTGCCCCAAACTGGCATGGGGGTATGTCGAGGTAGGGACATTTTGGTGAATCCCCTCCAATTTATGTCATAACTTTGGGGAATTCCCTCTTCACCAACCTTTTCAGTGAGCATGGGTGGCCTATCCACACACACACACACACACACCCCTCCTGCCTCAAATCAACTTCAAATCCATTATTTAGCGGAAATGAAATTTTTCACTTTGCAGCTGTGCATCAATCAAACATTGACCCTCAAGTCTGGTTCACTTTTCCATTGTTCAAACTGCTCAACATACAATTCAAGCCATTTATATATGAATTCAATTTTCAATGCTTCCTATGGGGCTCTCCTGGTATTAACTCTTCTTGCTTCCATGTCTCTCAGCACATAACACCTTTGGATGTTTTAAAAACACCATCCTCCGTTTTACCATGGCAACGACAAATAGTATCACACCTGTGGGTTACACAAGTCACGTCATTATTTTCTTTCTGAAACTTCTACATTATTTTGAAAATAATGAGGAAAGACAAAATGTCCAAATAATGTAAATACTTACAATACCTCATCTTAGAAATTTTGACAGAACAATTTTTATATTAAATATTTTGTTTCATGTGGTCAATAAGACTGATGGCTAAAATTATTTTTGTTGATTATCTCCCTTGCCATTTGCTCTTCTGATCTGAAATATATTCTTTAAGTGAAGATTAACAGTGAAATTTGTTGTTTATTTTATTAAAAATACCTTCCTTTTCATGAAAGTATCCTGTGACACTATTTAGCTATGGTAATTGGCTAACTAATTAACCATAGAAATTAAAACAGGAAATACTTAAGGCAAAAAAAAGAGTTATCCCGAAAGATATCCCATTCGATGTTAAAAAGATTTTATTTTATTTACGAAAAAGATACTTTTCACAAAAGACAGTAAACCCATGGAAAAAGCCATATGTGAAGTTTTGTCAAGTTGATTAATGTCTTGCCGAGGCAGATAGGAAGAAAAGCAAATATTAAGATATCGGCCAGACCATATGGCGGTCATAAAAATTTCGACTTGAGACGATCGCCAGTACAGGGCAGGGAGAATCAATGTTAATTATCTTTCCAAGATATCACTTATTTTTTTTCTTGGCCACCAGCAAGGAAAAGCAATGTGGCGATTATAGAATTTTGGAATTTGTCTCGACAGGTGAGAGGATTGATTTTATTTACTTTACCAACAGACGCTGAGACGTTGAATAGCAATATGGCGATTGTAAAATTTTGGCATGAGACAGAAACTAGAGTGAAGAATTGAGATTTGGCAAGATAAAAGAATTTAATTTCTCAACAAGCCAAGGATTCCATTATAAAGCTAACTTCCCGAAGGGACCAGATGGCAAAATTTGACAGTGATTGATGGAGTCAGTAAAGAGTGTTAGCTAGGTGAATTCTGGGTGGCCAAAAGATATGATAGAAATTTTATTGGCAATATGGAATTCGTAAAAATTATGGCCAATGGGAAAAAGGAGAATATAGTAAATAAAAATTCTAGATTATAATTTTAAGGAGGCCAGGTTAGCCACGCCTGCATGGCTTGGATGCCATTGGTCGAGTGGTAGCAATAGTGATAGGTAGAGATGAATGGATGAGAAAGATGAAGTTATTAACGCCCACTGAAGGGATTGGTATGAGATATCAATGTGAGGGAGAAAGAGTCTAGGATGATAGCTCTCCTCCAGCCTTCCCTCACAGACGACGGAGACCCCCCCACCCCACCCGAAATGGAAAGTGATTAATTTTCCAAAAATGGGAAGTAATCAATTTTCCTCTCCTGACAACAAAGAGATTTCTTGTTAGAAATCGAGATTTACCAAGAACCCCAGGCCGCGTTTGGCCCCACACAGGGTTTTGGTTGGTACCCATATAAACGAACATCCATGGGTCGTTCAGCAGTCGCAGTTGAGCTGGTTTTGGAGTTAGAGCTTAACCAGAGTGTTGCCTCGCAGAAGCTGACCGAGAGATTCCACGACCTCCAACTTCGCCTATCCTACCAATAGCGAGTTATACTGACGAACGAAGTCAAGCCAACACCTAAGAACTAAATCAGTTGACTTAAGATACCAACTTGCTTGAAACATAGAAGTGTCACATTTCATAGAAAACGGGCTGGGAGAAAAGCACACTCCTTATATAACAGAAGAATAAAGTTAATTTATTTCTCAACATACTTGAACCTCTTGGGTTTTTCTTTTATTTACTTCTTTTTTTTTTTGTTTGAGCTTGTGTGATACCACCTTCAGTCTGGACTCGGCTTACACTACGGACCAATTGCCTGATTGTTCTCGTCTACCTAAGATCAAACTCACAACATGGGTAGGTTAGACTTGAGATCGGAGCAGTTACTCCAGTAACCAGATGTTGCAAGTGAGCAGGGAACGATAGAGCTGGTATTGAACCGGTACAGCTGGTGAAGCCGTTAACATTGACGACCAGAATTCGACCCTGGATGGGCTAGTAGCACATATTGGTATCCTGATTTCGCTGAGTAACAACGACCACTGAACGACCAGGACACTGGCTGTTGGCCGCAACAAAGAGTCAACACCAAAACGATGTTAGAAGAAACATTACAGCTCCGCGCTGCAACTTGGAGGTGACCACAGGCCAATGGCTGGGTGTCACATCCAATTGCTATTAAAAAAAACTTATGGGAAAAAAGTTTCTTTATTGTGGCAGAATGTTTTGCAATAACATCATTTTGCTCAATGAATTCTTATAACTCACCATAAAACTGTCTTGCAAACCTTTTTTATTAATAAACTAATTGAAAAATTCAAAATTGACAACTTTTTTTAAAAATTTCACTGAAACAGATATTAAACACTTCTATCTTTTATTTTCCCACTGAAACCAAGTAGTGTCTCTGATATGTCAAGTCTGTGTTTTCACGTGGTCAAAATGAAATAGTTCATACTAAAAAATGTGTTTTCATTTTTGACTTCATGTTCTTATAGTGAAGCTCAGCAGTGGCACATACTATCAGGCATAATTGCTGTTGTTGTTCATTTAAATTTGAGTTAACCAACAGTTTAAAGCCTAGCACAGCATCTGGCAAAAATATTTTGTACTTGGAACTTTTTGTATATCGTTGATCGAATTCAGTGATATATATATATATATATTCATGTTTTCACGTCTACAAAAACTGTTAAAATGTTTATATACATTGTATGCACTATCAACGTTTCTCTCAAATGAACATAATTGAGCTTCATTATCAAAACATCCAAATGACTTTCCTGGTTTAGGTCTTTGGTTGTAACATTTAAAGTAGCTCCTTCAGCCTTCCCCGTCACTGACAGAGCCATTGTGAGGCCTTGTTCAGACTTGCACATGTCTGTTACAGTCTGACATATTCTAATTTTACTTTATCAAACATCACATTTGTCTTCATCAAATTTGGATGGATTTTTGTAATCTCTGCTACCATGAATTAACTACAAAAATGATTAGACTCAAGTTACTTACTTACTTTTATTCTCCACAAGATAATCCATAATTGTAAATCTTCAACAGTAACTTAGTCAACAAACCAACACAATACTCTGGACATTATTTCTACACTCCATTCGAACTCCACTGCATTTTTTTCAGTCATGAAAGAGTTACTTCCCTTTATATTAAGTTTTCCCCTCATAACAAATTGTTGTTTTTCATTCGATATTGTGAATCTTCCACTGCTACCATGTAAGGTTTACTTGTTAAATATTAAGTGAAAAGTGAAATTATATTAATATATTATATTAATATTTACTTACAGTCAATAAGTTAGGAGACACAGTGATTATTTCCAGAATTCCAAGTGAAACTTTCCTCTAGCCGTATCCCTACACTAAGAAAGCGTTTCCTATGCTACTGTTACATTGCTTTTGCTTCCAAATTCAGAACTAGACACATGACTGAAAAGGGGCACAGCTGGATTGGGGTGTGATAGGAAGGGAGCAGGAGGAGGAGAAAAGCAACCAGGATGAAAGTATGTACATTTCATTTAACCTCACTCTGATACATTTTCAATACTGTTGCTTTTCTTCTCCTCCTCCCCCGCTTCTACCGCACTTCAGGTTGTGCGCTTATTTATTTATTTTCAAATAATAAAATGTTTATTAATTTTAAAAATAAAGCATTCGGAAATCAATTGACCCAAATTGCATGAAGATTCTAAAAGGTTGAAACCGAGGGAGCAGAATTGGCTAAGCTCTAAATTTTTAAAACTTTTTTTGTCTATACGTGTATTGAACACTTTTTAATACTACTGTTTCCTGGTCTTATTTAACTCTGACTAATAACATTTTTATTACATATATAAACAATACCAATTTGTAATTGGTAGGGATTATTCCAAGGAGGACTTTAATCCAGTCAGAACTCATTCCAAATTACAGAGTGTATAATTGCTTTTGCCTTTAGTCTGACTTGTTTGAGAGTATTAAGAACTTTGTCAAGTATGTCCAAGGCTTGTATTTATGAAAACATACTATTGAGTCTGTGAAAACTGCAAATAATTAAAACAAAGACAGATACAACGTAATATGAAATATAATTTACAAACATTCAAAGAATATCACAACAATACATGACAAAGCCACATGTGGCACACAGCAATAGCAAAGAAAATGGGAAAAGTAGTTAGAATATAAGGGAGAGGAATATTTATATGCTATTTAAGTATATATGTGTGTATAGCATAAATTACTAACAGTAAACTTCTAACAAGGCATAAAGCACTTGCTCTTTAGATTTACTACGAAATATATTCAGAAGTAAGATTTTGAAAAAACTAAGAAAGTTTTCACTTTACTTAACTAGAAAGAAAGTATTAAAAATAGCAAATTTACAATTTAGTACAAAAAAAAAGCCTTGTGAGTTTTAAAGTAAGAAGAAAATATTATGTAACTCATTGGCAAGTAGATGGAAAGCAAGTTAAGAATAATAGGGTAACAAAAAAAGGAAGAAAATCACTGACAGAGGTATCTTCGCATGTTTGAACCCAAGCCACTAAATGGGTCTCCTGGACAGAGACTGACTAAAAAAGGCTGGGTTAAGATTTGAATTTCCACTATATAAGGGTGCACATTAATAAAGGTAGACATGAAACTCAAAAACTCAAAATAAATTTAGGTTTAACCTATATCAATCTACCTGCCAAAATTTTTAATATTAAACTTGTGTAAAAAAAAAAAAAAAAAAAAAAGAAACTTATGCTCTCTAGCATACCAAAATATAAAGTGAATATTTTGCTTATAGGAAAAAGAAAGAGAACTACTTTGTTTTGGTGTTAGGGTCCTCTTTTACTAGGGAGTAACCAAAACTCATCATTTCTATTGGAACTGTTTTTGAGAGTGAACTAGACTGACCATCTCTATCGAACTGTAGACAGGCACTGACAAGTACCTGTTTATTTATCAGAAAAAAATGACTAGCAGCAGTCACAGTGTGGTATAATGATAAATTAAGAAAACACCTTAAAAATCCATATCAGTTATAATTTATTACATGAATATTATATATATATATATATATATAAATAAATTAAGAAATGTAATTTATTACATGAATATTATATATATATATATATATATATAAATAAATTAAGAAATGTAATTTATTACATGAATATTATATATATATATATATATATATAAATAAATTAAGAAATGTAATTTATTACATGAATATTATATATATATATATATATATATAAATAAATTAAGAAATGTAATTTATTACATGAATATTATATATATATATATATATATATATATATAAATTAAGAAATGTAATTTATTACATGAATATTATATATATATATATATATAAATAAATTAAGAAATGTAATTTATTACATGAATATTATATATATATATATAAATAAATTAAGAAATGTAATTTATTACATGAATATTATATATATATATATATATATATATATATATAAATAAATTAAGAAATGTAATTTATTACATGAATATTATATATATATATATATATATATATATATAAATAAATTAAGAAATGTAATTTATTACATGAATATTATATATATATATATATATATAAATAAATTAAGAAATGTAATTTATTACATGAATATTATATATATATATATATATATATATATATATATACATATAAATTAAGAAATGTAATTTATTACATGGATATTATATATATATATACATATATATATATATATATATATAAATTAAATGTAATTTATTACATGGATATTATATATATATATATATATATATATATAAATTAAGAAATGTAATTTATTACATGGATATTATATATATATATATATATATATATATATAAATTAAGAAATGTAATTTATTACATGGATATTATATATATATATATATATATATATATATATATATATATAAATTAAGAAATGTAATTTATTACATGGATATTATATATATATATATATATATAAATTAAGAAATGTAATTTATTACATGGATATTATATATATATATATATATATATATAAATTAAGAAATGTAATTTATTACATGGATATTATATATATATATATATATATATAAATTAAGAAATGTAATTTATTACATGGATATTATATATATATATATATAAATTAAGAAATGTAATTTATTACATGGATATTATATATATATATATATATATATATATATATATATATATATATATATATATATATATATATAAATTAAGAAATGTAATTTATTACATGGATATTATATATATATATATATATATATAAATTAAGAAATGTAATTTATTACATGGATATTATATATATATATATATATATATATATAAATTAAGAAATGTAATTTATTACATGGATATTATATATATATATATATATATAAAAGGTGCCCTATTGGCTGAAATTTAACCTAGCTCCTGCAGAGTGGACCTTCAGCTTGTTCAGGAGTTTGAGAGTCACTAAGTCGTTCTATATTCTCAGCATTGGAAGCTCTCCTGGCTGCTTTTTGATCAGGGTTTCATTTGCAAGGGACTTTCTTTTCCTCATTGCAGCCTTGGCTCTTTTGATTGCAATCTGGTCCTCTGTTGGTGGAGATTTCTTTTTGTGTGTTATACTGCTGATATATTTGATAGGCAACAATACGCTACAGAAGAAGTAAAAACTGATCACTGCATTTAAATTTAAGCATTGCATTAATATTTAAGCTTACCTTTTAAAGAGTTCAATGATAATTCTTCTGCAGCCACTTAATTTAAATAGAATTCCCTGTGTGTGTATGTTCCTACTTTTTACATCAACAATTATTTTGATTTCATGGGTAACTTTTGTTGGATTTTGCAATTAATTTCAACTATTCCAAAATTCATTTCTAAGTTATAAAAATTGTTATTGTACAACAAAAAAAATGACAGAAAGGATTTGACTTTCAGAAACAAAAGTTACAGTTATGTGGAAGAAAGAAGAAGGGCCTTGGTAGTTGCTGGTAGGAGAATTTTGGTATTCTTTGGCAAATGGCCACAGGTACTTTTAGGAAGTAGATTACAGCAAAACTAAAAGCCACGAACAACAAAAATGAACTGAAGAAAATAAACAGCAAGAAACTGAAATAAAAGAAAACGGAAAGAAAAAATGCTACAAATTTAAAGAGATACACAATTATCCTTCTGTGGTAATTTGTGAAAGTTTGTCTCAAAATTATAATTATTGACATTGAACTTTGAACTTATGAAATTATGAGTTTTATCTCAGTTTTTAAAATTGAACTGTTGTCTAAACAAATCAGAAACCAAGCAACAGCTGTGAATTTACCATCATTCTCAACCACTTTCAACATTTGTATGAAATGAAGTAAGTGAACATTTTGTTGATACTAATAATAATTGTTATATCGCTCAACCATATTGTAATTAGAACCTATTATCTTGTCTAATTGTTAGGCACACAAAGAAAAATTTTGTACAAATCTCTTTTGTAAATTTTGTATTTTATGCTAAAATTATTTTTCATATGCAATAAATGTAAATTTTCAACTTTTATACCCAAGTAAGAGTTTTGTGTTTTTCCATTTGTGCCTTTATAATACTCAGGATAAGACATATGATATTCTCTCTTCTCAAAAACATTCATTTTTTTTTTCATTTTTTTTAAAATTATGTTTAGATTTTGCAAGGCATATTTCACCTTTCAATTTGCTGTCACATTTTTTGTTGTCTTATTTTCTGCATGACACACACAAAAACGAATTCAATAACGTTCTTCAATAATTTCTCATTGGAATTTCTGACTTAACTTTTTTTAATTTCTCGTAATTCTATTCAAATTAATTAATTTTTAAAATAGGGAATACACAGTTTAAAAAATACTTTTTGTATTGTATCCAATTTAAATAAAATTAGGATAGATTTTTAAAAATTATGGGAAAGAAAGAAATGTATTGAATGTTGTATGTTTATCTTTTTGCTTCGTACGGAAAGAAATCCGAAGTTAAAATTATTTTCATGAGTTATCTCCCTTGAGACTTGCTCTCCTGATCTAAAATATATTTTTTAGAGAAAGGTCAGCACCGAAATTGGTTGTTTATTTTATTAAAAATTATTTCCTTTTCTCGAAAGTATCTAATTGCCTCCGAGAAAACAAAAGAAAATAGTAAGTATAGTAGTTTATTATCTTTGTTTACGAAACAATACAAATTTACGATAAAAAATTTACATCATTGAACAAGCTGAAAGACTAAAAAGTAGAGTGACAATGTTGTACTATTTTTTTTGTTTTTGTAATAAGATTTTTTTTAAATGAATTAATAATTTTATTAATAATGATTTGTATATTTACAAATGCTCTTAAATACGTTTTGTTTTTAAGGTATTTAGAAACGATAAAATAATATTCGTCTTTGTTTTAAAAATTGTATCAACGCGATCGTACTATAAAAAAGTTATTTTATTTTAAAATAATTCATATGCCATTTAAATTTTCGTTTTATTTAAAAAATAATATCCTCAGGGCAATTTGTAAGAAAAGATAAAATAAATAATTTTACCAATTTAAATAATGCGCACTAAAAAGAAAAAACAACTCATTTTTAAAAAGTTACCTGACCAAAAATCGAAACCTTTATGTTGGAATATTCTACAATACATTCAGTCATTGTCAGATATTGAAATTCTCCGTTTAAAAATCTTGTAAAATTAAATTATCCTTTTTCAAAAGTTATTTTAGGAAAATTAGAAAATTTAATGTATATTTAATGTAATTTGAAACGAACATTAATTTTTTAGCAGAAAAAATTTAATTGGAAATAAGAGAAGCATGTCTAATCGTGGCGTTGGTTTTTTTAGGTAGGAATTGACGTTTTTGTAAATATTTCATTTTTTTCAAACGTTCTATCATGAAAAAGTTTGTTATTAATAAGAGGAAAAAATCTTGCAAGAAAAAAAAACGCTGGGATTTTAATGAAACTATTTATTTACAAATGATTGAAATTACTTTTTTTATTTTGAAAGTCATGGTAATTTTCTTTTTTTTTTTTTTTTTAATTTTTACCCACTCCATAACTAATTTTATGAAAACTCTCAAAATTAAATCCTGTTTTTTTTGTTTTTTTTTGTGAATATATTCGTTAAAAGCAAAAGACTTTGAAGAATTTAAATCATAATTTTTTTTTGTAAAATCAAGAGACCAGTTACTTAAATTCAGCTCCGAATTGTAACATAAAAAACTCAATAAAACAAAGATATTATTTAATTACAAAAGTTTTTAGTTGCTTCTAGGAATAAGAACAATATTGTCTGAAAACAAATTTTTTTTCAATAAAAAATAAATTTTTATAACAATTATTATCATTTTTTTATTACAATTTGCACTTTCTACATTAAAGTTGTTAAATATTTTAATATTAATGAAAAAAGCAGTTTATTTTAGACAATGGTGTTATTAAATAGATATTTCTTTACAGATCATAAATTATAAAGCTTATTACAATATGCAAAATACCAGTATGTATGAAATTGAATGTAACATTGTTTTTGTGTCTACAAAAATAATTTATTTCAAATGTACTGAAGACCGTACGAAGCATGACAAAAATCAAGTGGTTTCAGAGTTGTTTTCCCCTTAGGGCCACTTATATTTCTTCATGAAGTAACCAAGAGGAGTTCATCTGATTTGATCTGTGCTTGAAACTAAAAAAAATCTAGTGGGCAGATGATTATAGCACTAAATTCATTAAGATTCATTAATAAATATCAGTGGGTGATCTCTTTGAAGGAATTCATCAAACAATAAGGATTACCATTGTCTGTGATACCAAGATTTAATTTTTATATCTCTATTGTTACTTGATTGAATAAATAAAAAAAGTGTAAATGATTCCATAATTAGTAAAAAAAAAAAATTTAAAAAATTAAATCATTTTCAATACTGTCATATAACTAAGAATAAAAACTATGGGATAAAAATTAAAATTAAAAAAATGTATAACTTTTCAAATGAGAAAGATACCTACAATTATTAGTTACCTATTCTATGAAATTTATATAGTATTATTTTTGTATTATATCAGTTATGACATTTTTCTATGAGATATTTTAAAAATTAATAGAGCATAAAAATAATACCTTAAAATTTCATAAGTGTACTTTAAATTATACTATAATTTTATGTACATTTCTTATGAAATTTTATCTCGCTCAGCGTTTAGATTTTAATTTTGTTTTATAGTATTTGTGCTGAAAGTATCAACAAACATAAGGTGAAAGCTACAGTACTTAAAAAAAAAATTCTAAAATGAAAGTTTTTCTTACTTTAATAATTATGAGGTAAATAAGCTGGTTCACTTAAAACTGAAAAAGATTGTCACTTCTGTCCTTCTGTATGATAACTCAAATCTCATGTGAGCTGTCACTATGTGATGAAATCGTCACTCGTCGCTTGTCAGTCATCATCGTTGTTAAGACCGGCTTTCTCTTATTATTAAGCAACATTTTTTCAGCAAAGAAAATAATGTTTGTTTCAAAATTTATTAGATAAACATTAATTTTTCTAATTTTCTTCAAATAGATTTTGAAAAATGTATAATTGATTGTTGCAAGGTTTTAAACAGAATTTGATTTCTGTTTACAAAATCCTAAAAAATGGCTGAAAATCATTATTTTTAGTGATTTTGCTGACTCAAGAAAAAAAAAATTTTTAACTAAAATTTCGGATGTGCTAAGACTGAGTAAAAAATTTCAAAAAATTATTAAAAAAATACTTTGGTCTTATTAATAATAACATAAACATTGTGAAGATAAAAAAAATTTTCATCAAGTTTTAAGGCCGTTCTTATGCTATGCTCTTTTTATCAATTTCATGAAGGTACCTAGATTTACAATTTTTATTTTTCTTTACTAATGTTTTTAAAAGAAAATGGCTATCAATATATATTGTATATTGATTTTCAATTTATTTATTTTTATTTATATCTTTCATTTTTTTATAAAATTTTCAAACCTATTTTCCAGTTAAAACACATTGACTTGGAATGAAACTTTCAGGATTTATTCACAAATGAATGACATTTTTTTTGAAATTTTTATTTTAGAAAATCTCAGAAATTATTTAGAAATTTTTATTTTTAGAAAATCTCAGTTATTTTAGAATATATATATATATATATATATATATATATATGACCCAATACTTATATATATATATATATATATATATATATATATAAGTATTGGGTCATACTCATTAGTGTTCATAGGTACGGTGTGTATATATATATATATATATATATATATATATATATATATATTCCAAATATAGGGCGAAATGGCCGTCCAGTGCTTTCTGCATTCTGTTGAGGTTTCTTTCAGACTCGGTGAATTACTTAATTATAATTATCAAATCCTCCTTACAATTTCTATCATATGTATAACATTGCTTGATCAGGCTTCTAATGCTTCAGTTTGAGCGGCTTGGTGATAGTAGTCGTGGCTCCGGGGGGCACAGTCCTATGGTTACAGAGAACTTCAGTTGAGTTCCACCACGGAATATGTGAGTGAGTGGTGCTATATCGAGTCTGATTTGCTATCTCTTCGTCACCGAGGCCCGCTGGAATAGTTGGTATGGTGTTTGCTTGACAACCTAACTGTCAGGGTTTCAATTTTCAGTAGTGGATGCACACCGCTGATGAGTCCCAAATATAGGACGAAACGGCCGTCCAGTGCTTTCTGCATTCTGTTGAGGTTTCTTTCAGACTCAATGAATTACTTAATTATAATTATCAAATCCTCCTTACAATTTCTATCATATATATATATGTATATATATTTAGTTATCTTCATGAGATTAAAAAACAGCATAGCATAAATGAAAAAAAACTTCATAAAAATCTCCTTTATTGTCTTCCTGTTTATTATTAAGAGGAAAGAACATAGTATATTTTAGTGAAATAGCTTTTTTTAGTCAGTAAAATTAATATAAAATTGAACATGTCAGTCATTTTTTTTCAACTTCATGAACCTAAATGAAAATCATCCTTTAAAATCCTTTCAAAAATCAATTATACCTTTTTTAAAATTTATTTTAAGAAAATTAGAAATTATGAAGTTCTTTTAATATATTTGGAAACAAACATTACTTGCTTACTAAATGTAGTTTAAAATAAGAGAAAGCAGGTCTTTCACATATTGGCACCTAACGTGAGGGAAAGTTATCGTATGGAAGGACAGAGGTGACATAAATATTTATAGTTTTAAGTGAACCAACTTATAATGCTTTATGGAAAAATATACAATAAAAAAATTTAATTATAATTGTTGAGAGTGAGATAAAATTTGTATTTCCATTCATTTTAATATTAATTTTGATATTTCAGTTATAGAAAAATGTTGTGACTGAGATAATATGAAAAAAAAACATAATATTTATAGGTACCCTTCTCAGTTTAAATGTTATCCATTTTTTTTTATGTATGTGTTAATTTTCCCCTAATGTTTTAACCTTAAGTTATGTGATAGTATTGAAAAGGTAATTTTTTTGTAATAATAACATATACACTTTTATTATTTATTCACAGTAAAGCAAAAATAGATGTTTAAAAATGCAATGCAACTGGTATCAGACTTTTTTGAAAATTTTGTGGCCCAGAAAAAGGCCTTTTTTTTTTTTTCCTGTCATGGGACCCTAACAGTTGCTACCATTCTGGGTCAGATTGGACTTGGGAAGAACGGCAATTCTGAGGTGGTTCCACGCACTTCAAAAACTCTAACCTAAAGCTCAGAGTCTTTGCTGCCAGATGTAAATTATTGTCCTACCCAGGACAGGTCATCTGGTCAAAAATTAAGTTGTACATGATATAGTCGGTGGCCATTTCACATTTTTCCAATTGATAGTTTTCATTTTCATAGAATATGTTGTAGTCTAGGTCAGAAAATTCATTAACTTGAAATACAAATAACTTGTTGACAGAATCAACACTCCAAATGTGTTTTATCTTATGGCCAACTATATCACTACTTACAATTTTGTAAATATCATCTACAAAATTTTGTGTCAACTCCAGGAATTCTGCCTTGATAACAGAACTGGTGTTGATTATTCTATTTAGTCTTTTCTAGAGTTGGGACCTTTCCTGTTTTTGACGTTGCCTCTGTTTTTCATTAATTCTCTAAATTATTTCAGCCTCTACAATTTCTTTTCTTAACTTTCTCTACTTACTTTTTTCACTGTCATAGAGCATGACCAAACCCAAATCCTCCCGGTCATTTATATATTTCCATACATTGTTTCTTTTTGATTTGATAATATTGCTTATGCTGAAGACATAAGCATGTGGAGATACTTTCTTCTTCTCGCAGTATTTCCCTATTGCACTTTCGACTTCTATTGCATGTTGCCTTACAGATGCTAACACTGATTCTGCAGAGGTCTTCACTGGATTGCAGGATTTCCTGTACTGCCTTTCTAAAACAGCAACAGTGCCTTTCATACAGGCAGGCATCATCTCATCAAATCGATTTTCATTACACGGGTTCAACAATTTGTCCTTTTCTTCTTGTGGCAACATATTTTCAAAGAAGTCCTGTTCAGCCAGTAATATTGTCTTTGGGTCCTTGAGTTTGTGTAAATTTTCTATTACACCCATCACTATTTACATGGTGTTAATAGGGTTTGGGGAGTTTGTCAAATACGTGTAGAACATGTGCATCCACGGTCCAGAAAACATCTTCCCCATGATTCCAAGCACTTGTAGTTCAACCTCAGCTGCTTCATCCATTATCAGATGTTTTCATTTTTCCACAATTTTATTTTTTGAGCTGAGACCAAGGAGAAAATGTTTTTAGATTTTCAAGAAGGGAGAAACACAACCTAATTTAAAAATTACATGTAACTGGTGACCCAGGAATCTTGGTATTTCATAGCCTTGTTGTTTTATGCATTCCTTCATCTGCATCACATGGTTGTATTTGTCCCTGAATCTTAATGAATTCAGTGACATGATGATCTGCCGTGCTATGCACTGACTAGTACCCTGGATTGTATTTTCATCACATGCTTGCAGCTCCTTAACTCTACTGGAAATGCCTTCTAACTGGTGTACATTGCAATTTAATTCAAGTAGGTGTGTCCTCCACTCTTTCTCCAGTTAAAAAAAAAATAGTCAAGTGGTTGACTGGAGTTCAGTCTGTCAAGCAGCATTTTATTTTCAAGATCAATGCTCAGTGACAGCTAGCAACGCTCACCATAGACTCTACTGAGTGTGTTTCAGCAAGGTTTGTTATGCTAGTATTAATGTGGTTCCTATAATCTTCTGTAGTCCCACCAAGAAGTTGTTCAATTGACACAAGATGAGAGGATGATGGCATTGTAACCATCATATAATTGGCATGTATCCCATCTTGTGTTGTTGCATCAAATATCAAACTGCATCTTTCTGATGTTAGAATTAAATCTCTAGTTTTTATGTCAGAAAAAAATCAGTTCACCCATCATTTGGCCAATTGTGGTTTCTGACTTTGCATCAAATGTTGGTTCTTGTGTCACCATTAAAAAACTTTTTGAAAACTTCAGGAACATGCTTTGCAGTGCCTCCACTCAATAGACAGGCATAATGCATCTTCCTGGCTGTCAATTGGATGGTTCATTTTGTTTTTTTTTGTTTTTTTCTTATTCAACATTTGTATTAAATTTTTGACCTTCTGTTTCAACAGGGAAATTATTTTTCTTTGTTTAGACACTTATTATCAATATTCTATTTTTTTTAATGATTGAAAATGATATCTCCTTCAGAAATTCTGACGTCTCAATCAAAGTTCTTTCTGAGGTACCAAAATCGGCCATTTCTTCACAGGTCTTTTAAAATTTCAGAAAATTTCTGCCATTATACCTAGTTCTGTATATTTGTCTAAGATTGAAATCTCTGGTAAATCAATTTTGGAATTTTTATGTCCCTCGCTGACTTCAAAATTTTTTTAAATATATGGTCACACAGAACTGGTTGCCCACTGTTGTAAAAGTGTTTGAGAGGAAGTGAAACAAGGCTGAGTCCATATAGCTTGAGTGAAGCTTTATTCCACTAGAAATCTACTACGGTAGCGAACCGTAAGAAGAACATGTCCGACTACCTCGTAAAGAGAGAAAGACAAAAACAGGGGGAAATCAATCAGTCCTGGAAAGTCAGGGAAAGATTAGAGAGTTCCTTTATTTTCACCACACCCACATTCAACAGCTCATATTTTTCCAAACGTTGTTCAAGTCTGTTCATCCAGAAATGTGAAAGTAAAAATAATTCTAAATAATGAAGAAGAAAATTACTTACCAACTAAAATAGATTTAATGGGGAAATTATTAATTCACAATATTTGAATGAATTGAATGAAGAAACAATCTTAGCATTGGGTTTCATTTCTAGATTATGTATTCTTAATTGAAACAAGAAATAATAAGGATTGAAGTATGACCCACAAATTATAAATATTCATTGAAACAAAAAACAGAAAAGAAGGAAATACATTTAAACAATTAAAACAGAATGTATAATTAAAGTATGACTATCTAAAGACAAAAAGTATACTGAAAAATTTTTTTAAAAAAACTAACTAAGTGGTACTTTTTAAAATGTAATTTTCAAGACTCAAAGCTTGGTAGGGTTTGTTTTCTGGGTTATTTCATAATTGATAGAAAAAATATAATTGAAACTAAAGACAAATGCACAAATTAAAAAAATAGATATAATAATGAGATGGCACTTTTGAAATAAGAGCTTCAAAAAAGATTTTTCAGTTTTTTAAGTTAATTTTAAACTTTAAGCATTGTTTTTTGTAGGAAAAGTATATTTTATTTTTGAAAGATTTTAATAAGGAGAATTACATGTTGATAGATTTGTAAATATGGACAATTTAACTATTTTTAGCAATTAAAAATCATTTCAATCTGTTTAAATTCAGTTTGAAATCCAACAGTGTATTTTGCTTACTGGAAATATTAAATTTAATCTATTAGCTTGAAATAAGAGCTTCAAAAAAGATTTTTTAGTTTTTTAAATTAATTTTAAATTTTAAGCTTTGTTTTCTGTAGGTACCTATTTATAAAGTATCACTACAAAATTTGTCAAATTAAATTTTGTTTTTATTTGAAAGATAACAGCCTAAAGCTCATTTGTAAAAACAAACTATTTTCCATATTTAAGATTTTACATAGACATTCACCAAATTTGTATTCTTGATGACAAATGAAAATAAGAAATATAATTTTTAAGTTGGCTCTCAGCAACTCACTGCCTAAATAATTTTTTATATTGTCATGAATTCTTTTAAGATTTTGAATCATATTTTTGAGGCGTTTGCAGTTGATACTATATATATTTTTTTTAAAATGTTATAAAACCCTCTCGGTTCTAAGTTTATAAAGATGAAAAATGTAGGAATATCCAGCCTTTACTATTATAAATCTGCTTTTTCTTTCCTTTGTCTTGGAAGTGGAGATGAATCAACTGATTGTCCTGTCATCAAGTAGTTGCAAAGAGATTTACTTCCACTGGTGTTGACCTTGATCCCTAAGTTGACTTTTCAGTGCTTTCAAAACACTGCTTGCTGTATGTCTTTGATGAATATATTTCTTGGTAAGGTTTATGATGAAATTTCAATAAGTTTACAACTGAATTTGAATACATTATATATACTTTTGTGCAAGTGTATATTTCACAAATAGCCTCAGAATTTAAATGTATTAACAATAATTACAGTTGGGACAGAACTGAATAAAAAAAATAACCTGCATCATTTCCCCATTAATAACCCTCAAGCAAAGGAAAGCTCCGAATAAATAATAAATCAGAAAATTATTTAACAAATTTTCTGTTTGTAAAATTGACAGCTTGCACATTAACATATTAAAATCATATTTTTAATGTTGCCTAATGAATAATTTTCTTTAATAATAATAAATTATGCAGGTACCAACTCTCAACAAAAGTAGTTTTGGAGTTTTATTAAGGTATTTTTCGTAAAGTCCATGACCAACTTTCAATATATTCATGGTTTAATTTGAATATATTTTTTTAACATCTTCAGGGATTTTTCTTTAATTGTAAAAATATTTTTCAAATACCCTCAAAATGTAAAAATTTAAATGTGTTCATGATATTTAAAAATTGAGGTGGAGCTAAAAATAAAAAAGACAACATGCATCACTCCACTATAAATCAACCAACACATGCGGCTTCCTGCCACCTGTCCCTCAAAGAGGTGCATGAGAAAACCAACCAAGTACTGTAATGAGCACCAAGCCCACTGTCGAATAAGCACACACATCAGTGTACTAATTGGCAGGCCAAAGTCTCAATCACTCCACCAACTAAAAACGGCCAGGCACCGTCACCCACCAAATCGAGAAAGAGCTATCAATCTGTCAGTCCTACTGGTAGGATTGGCAGATTGATTTAAATTTTGTAATTTTATGTTTTGTGGATAGTAATTTTTGAGCTCATTTAACTTCATTACCTTAACATGTGGCAAATCCCTATTAGTAGGCATCACCAACTATGCTAGTTTACAGTAAGAACACATCAGAATAGTGGAATTTCCTTTCATTTGAATGGCTGATATCTCCTTTATTTTCTAGGTTATTTTGATGAAAAATTAGCATACGATGCAGAAAAAATGTCCCAAACTTAATAAAAATGTTTGATCATCAAAATCTTTATTATTAAGAGGAAAGATCAAAGGATCATTTGATTATTAAATTATTTTTTTTTTTTTTTTTACAGCATTTGTTTAAAAATCTTGTCAGTTACTGAAAATCTGCATTGAATCTTAAAATACAATAAAACTAAGAGATTATTAGAAAAAGCTTTTAATTGCTTTTAGGAATAAAATATATTAAGGACACTATTGTCTTATGAAAATAATTGCTTTTGATGAATAAAGATCTTTAAATTTCTGTATTAATTTTTACCAGTTAAGATAATCTTGTTACTAATTGAAAAACTATATTTACTACTGATAGATGGAAAAGCTTACTACAATTTAGCAACCCCTAATATAAAAAAAATTTTTTATTTTTTTCCTGCATATATAAAGATGTCAATTTTTGTAAATACAGATGTCCAGACACAACTTTATCACAAAATAAGTGCAAAAATGTAGGAAAAAAATTAGATACTCTTCAGTTAAGCTGTCAATCAGTCAACACCTGAAATAAGCAGATACCGCTGTTACATTTAGTCATGGAAAACAGGAGAGATTCAGTTTTAGAAAAGAGCAGACATAAACATGACCAGCATTTATTAGATATGTGAAGAAAGAGTGAGAGAAAGGGGTTCGAGAGGAAAAGGACATATCAGGGAGTGAGAATCACGTTCCTTAACATTGAGCGGGGAGTGTGCATTAAGCTGTGAGGCAGAGGGAGTATACATTAAATAATTATGTAATACCCCCCCACCTTTTGTAAATGGAGACTGAAGTCTAACATACAGTGTTTGACTCATTTTACATGGTCTTTCAGATGTGCTGATTGACATATCCGTCATCCACCACACGTTAATTTCAGCAGGCGATTTGCATTTTTCTTGTTTTGGTTGTGTTAGTGCTTTCACTTGTGACAGCTGAGGCCCATGAGGATACAGTTAGAGGTGGTGGAGCTTTTTGTGTTTTTTCCATGTCATGTGGCAAACCTTGACTATCAGTAGGGGTTGGTGATGGCTGACCATTTCTTGCAGGCTTTACTGGTTCAGATGATTTAAATAGATGACTTCTGTTCTGCTGATAGGTTCTACTTGGGATCTGGACTTCATACAAATTCTTGCCCACTTGATGATTTATAATACCTTTCTCCCAGATTCTATCACCTTTCTAGTACAGGCACATTCCTACAACATTAACTTTACTCAGCACAAGTGTGATGGTCGAAGTATTTAACCTGAACCTTCTGCTTGTGTTCCAGTAGAGTCTTCTCACTTAGTTCAATAATTGCCATCCTAAGGTTTAGCAAATGGTTCCACATGAGAAGCATACAGGCATGGAAGTTTAGTAGCAGCTAAGAAGAGCTGCTTCCTATTTATTAAGTTTTGATGTTCCTGACGTCAAGCAGTGCCAGAGACTGGTCTGTGATGGTGTCTGTTTTTTTATTTGAATGAGCCATTTTTTTGCACTCTAAACTGCAGATTCATCCTTCCCATTTAGCTGTCGATTTCTGGGGATCATCATGAGATGTTTGAAATCCCAAAGCTTTCAATTGACTAGTCATAGCTTCACAACTTTGGCACATGTCAATTCATAGTCTGAGGGTTAGTGTTGAATGCTGTAACATTCTTTTCCATGCCAAGTTGTCTCTTATACCTAGAATTATGCAGTCACATAGCAAAGAATCATGTAAGCAGTCACAAAAATTACACTAGGTTAAAAAGGATAGTTGCATAGTAATCAATATTTTCATGTTGTTTCTAAAGTGTTGGTCTAACTTGGCTAGTAACATGTTCAAGTCATCTTTGTTTAATGTGAAGAAATAGTACCATTTGGTATTCCTTATTTCGGTTGGCCAGGTTGGTTAAAATGCTAAAGGTATTCCACATCTGTCTCCTGAGTTTCCATTCTTCAGAAGCATCAATTTTGGTGTCCAATATGAATTTGTTAGTACTTCCCCTGTCACTACTTGTATTAACAAAAGTACATTGCATACTTAGTATAGAAATATTATAGGAATATTACATCAACATATAATCTTTAATAATACATTCTTTTTCTTTCAGTTATGTCCACTCTGTTGGGAAACAAATGAACACCTCTGAGAGCTGTACATAGTGTTCAAAGAAACGGTGATTTTCATTTACATGTTGAATATGAAATTATTTATCTAAGCTTATACTTTTAAAGTACATGCTTTTAAAAAAAGAAAATTTGAAAAAAAAACAATACTTTTTAAAAAAATGTGATTATTTCTATTTTCAAGTGATTATACTAGAACATTTACAAAAGGCAATACAGAGTACCTATTTTCTTGTGTGAACTTTCAACATATCCGCTAAAATGAGTTTTCAAGGAATTACAGAGGTGCAAGCACAAACTCATATGAAACCACATCGGTGTGAAGTGTGTGGTTCAACATTTTCACAGAGATCACATTTAAGTAATCATATACGGACACACACTGGGGAGAAACCATATACATGTGAAGTATGTACTTCAGCATTTTCACGCAGATCAAATTTAAGTAATCATATGCGGACACACACTGGGGAGAAACCATTTGAGTGTGAAGTGTGTGGTTCAACATTTTCACGTAGAGCACATTTAAATAATCATATGCAGGGACATACTGGGGACAAACCATATATATGTGAAGTATGTGGTTCAGCATTTTCAAGGAGATCAAATTTAAATAGTCATATGCGAACACATACAGGAGAAAAACCATACACATGTGAAATATGTGGTATAGCATTTACACAGAATTCAACTATAAAGGTTCACATGCGAACACATACAGGAGAAAAACCATATAAATGTGAAGTATGTGATACAGAATTTTCACGCAAATCAAATTTAAAATGTCACATGCGGATACACACAGGAGAAAAACCCTATGCATGTGAAATTTGTGAGGCAGCATTTACAGCACATTCAACTTTACAACATCACATGCGAATACATACAGGAGAAAAGCCATATTCATGTGAGGTGTGTGGTTCTGCATTTACATGTACATCAGATTTAAGAAGACATATGCGATTACACACAGGTGAAAAGCCATATTCCTGTGAGGTTTGTGGTTTAGCATTTGTAAGGAGATTGTCTTTCAATATTCACATGCAAAAACACACTGGTCACAAACCATATCCCTGTGAATTGTGTGGTTCAGCCTTTTCCCGCAAATCAGAATTAAACAGGCACAACCTGACACACACTGGGGAGAAACCATATGCATGTGAAGTTTGTGGTTCAAAATTTTCACAGAAATGGCATTTAAGTAGTCATATGCGGACACACACTGGCGAGAAACCATATGCATGTGATGTGTGTGGTTCAGCATTTTCTCAGAGGTCACATTTAAAGAGTCATGTGCGGACACACACAGGAGAAAAGCCATACTCATGTGAAGTATGTGGTGTAGCTTTTTCAGATAATTCAGCATTAAAAAGACATATACAAACACACACTGGTGAGAAATCATTTTCATGTGATGTATGTGGGTCGGCATTTTCACGCAAATCAAATTTAAGAAGTCACATGCGGATACACACAAGATAAGAACCATATGCATGAGAGATGTGTGGTGAAATTTTTATCACATATTCAACTTTACATCATGAAATGCGAAAACAGGGGAAAAGCCATATTTTTTGTGCATTACGTAGTGATGTGCATTTCTTATTATTTTCATGGCTTCCATATTTATATACAAACACAATAGAAAACCAAGTACCTGTGAAGTGTGTGGTTCATGATTTACTGATAATTCACTTTTAAAACAATCATGTGAACACTGGAGAGAAACCATATTTATGTGGTGGTGTGTGTATTTTAAAATGTTCTACTTTTTAAAAGGCACATGCAAACACGTGCTGGTAATCAACTTTGGGTCAGCATTTCAGCATAAATCAGTTTTTAAAATCCAAATGCACATACACACCAGAGAAAAACCACATGCACGTTAAGTATGTTGTTCAGTATTTACATAGAATTGAGATTTAATGAAACCCATGGAAAAGACCATTCCTGAGGAACCATATTAATGTGATGTATGCAGATTGGCATTTTCCCAGTGATCTGATTGCAAAGGATGCATGCAGATGTAAATAATATGGTTCAGTATTTTCAAAACATTCTTTTTTTAAAATTCCTATTAAAATATAGACTAGAGGTTAAAAATCAACTCTCAGATACGTGGCCGTAACCAAAATTGCAGCTCTATTCTTGAGGTCTACGGTTAGGCACTTCCAGGAAATTAACATTTCTAACTGCATCCGCAAACAGCATTTCTGGAGAATAGGTGTGTTCTTGTGAAGTTTTTTACTTAGACTTTACAGAACACACAGTATTGTATTTTCAACTCCAGTCATTTTACAAAGACACAAGCAAATGTCATGATGCAATTCACTCTTATTTTGCTTGTCAATAAAAATCATCTGTCAAAAATACACACTATAGAAAACGTATTCCGCTGTCTATTATTCTGCATTTTCAGGGTGTTCACTTTGTAATCACACTGTGAAGAAAACCATGATCATACTCAGTGACTGCTTCTTTCTCTTCCAGTAATAAGCTGCAGTCTTTGGCATGTATTCCTCAAGAGCTTTTGTCAAAACAACGCAATATGCAGGCACAAATCAACTGCTAGTATAGAAAACATATTAAGTTTGTTATTCTGTTTTTTCAATAAGGTCCTCTCTTTGACATGTATTCCTCAAGAAATCTTGTAAAAATCAATATAGTTAAGCATTCTGGGTATGACGATAAACTACTTGTGTGCTGTGGGTATGACAATAAACTACATCTGCATCCTGTGCATGGCAATAAGCTACATCTGCGTCCTGGGTAAGATGGTAAATTATGTCCAACAGCAAGGCCTCGGATCAGGAGGTTTTCAGGAGCGTGGACTCACCTCATAATTGCTGGTGTTCCCAGGTCCACCCTGACCCAGGGTGGTAGCTATCCGAGTCCTGGGTATGATGATAAACTATGTCCAACAGCAAGGCCTCTGATAATATATTTTTGAAAAAATACTATTACCAGCTATACGTTTTTGAAAAAAAAAAAAAATATTACTAACTATACGTTTTAGAAAAATTAGTATTACTAGCTATACATTTTGAAAAAATAATATTACCAGCTATACATTTTTGAGAAAAAATATTAACAGAAATAAATTTTTGACAAAGCAAAAATATTACCAGGAAAAAGAAAAGTTGTCGGAATTAAATGACCCACTGAGGTTGATATACCATAAAAAAAACAAAAAACAAACCAATATAGTTAAAAGGAATCATTCTTTTGAAAAGAACAGTTATTGCTAATAATTTACAAGACTTGTATTGATCCTGAAGATGTCATTTTATAAAACCATTCTAATATAAACACAAGTGGAAATAATTTGAAATTTGCTCTGTGTGCATTTATTTACTAGTGTAAAACTTGTCAGTGTTTCCACATCAATAAATTTTAAAAATCCAAATGCATATACACTGTAGAAAAACCATATGCATGTTAAGTCTGTGATTCAGAATTTACATATAATTCAGATGTAATGAGACCATGCAAACAAACATTCCTGAGGAACCATATTAATGTGACGTGTGCAGATCGGCATTTTCACAGTGATCTGATTGAAAAGGATGCATGCAGATGTAAATAATAAATGGCATGTGTTTATGGTTCAGTATTTTCAAAACATCCTTTTTTTTAAAATTCCTATGAAGATATAGACTAGAGGTTAAACATCAACTCTCAGATACGTGGCTATAACCAAAATTGCAGCTCTATTCTTGAGGTCTGTGGTTTAGCACTTCCAGGAAATTAACATTTGTAACTGCATGCACAAACAGCAATGCACTTAAAGACTACTCTCTTCTTTTTTCATCTGATAACGCTGACTGGAGAATAGATTTTCAGAGTTTTGTTTTTTACTTAAATATCTCCAGGTGAACACAGTGCTGACAAAAATTATTTTTTGTGAAGTGGTATTTTCAACTCCAGTCATTTTACAAAGACACAAGCAAACATGATTTTAAGAGAAGCTATAATGTGATTCAGTATTTTTTTGCTCGTCATTAAACAATCAACTACCAAAAACACAGTATAGAAAATATATTCAGCATTTACAAGGGATTCTTGTGTAAACCACAATGAAGAAAATCATAAATATGCTTAGTGACTATTTCTTTCCCCTCCAGCAATAAGGTGTAGTGTTTGGCATGTATTCCTCAAGAGCTGTTGTCAAAACAATACAATAATCAGATACAATCAAATCAACTGCCAGTATAGAAAACATATTCAGTTATTTATTAATCTGCATTTTCAATAGGATCGTATCTTTGATATGTATTCCTCCAGAGCTCTTGTAGAAACCAATATAGTCAAATGCAATTATTCTCATGAAAAAAAAAGAAGTTATTCCTAATACTGAATAAAATTTGAATTGATCCTGAAAATGTGGACTTATGGCACCGTTCTTAGATGAAGACAAGTGGAAATAATTTGAAATGTCCTCCATATGCATCTATTTTGTAAAAATAGAAATTCTTTAGGAAATAAAAATGAAAATGTTTATGAAGGAACATAAGACAGAAGAATAACCCTTAGTGACATGATGGGATAAAAGCAGGCACAAACCTGGCAGTAAATTATAAATATTTACTGCCAGGTTTGTGCAAGCAGAAATTGATTAAGTCTTGAAATATCAGTGATGAGGAAAAAGATCAAATTCAGTTAATTTGAATGAAAGAATGGTATGTAAATATCCAGCAAATTTATTTAAAACAATTTTTTTCTTCTGTATCAAAATTTTTCCCACAAATAAAAACCTTACAAAGAATGTTTCTAATATCTTCCGTTATTCTTCGCAGATCGTCTGGCATTGCTTATAGCTGTACTCAGTGAAGTAAAAACAGCAGAGTACTTTCTCAAGATATGTCTTTTACACCAAGTGACCCAATATCATTTACCTTTAAATTCCTCTAATTTCTGTTCATATTCAATTTGAAATATTTGCCCAATGGCTGTGGGGGCTTTTGCATTTCTTCAATAGAATAAAGTTAAGTTTGCATTCTGAGTTTTGATACCCATTTTTTCTTTTTTTTTATAAGAAGTTAATTATTTCTGTTTTATAAGACATTAATAAAATACTACTATAGAATTAACAAATGTTATTAGTTTAAACTAACTATAAAAATAAATAACTACGCCTTATATAGGTTTCTCTTTCATATGCATTGCTGTATTATATATGAGCCTTTTAAACTTTGGTTACTGCAAGTGTGTCAGGTAAACTATGAAATATTAATACATTAAGTACACCTTTTTTTTCACTCTTGATGTTGAATAAGTGTTTGGGTTGGGAGAAGCTAGGGGTTGTTGGAAATTTTTCACATCTAATAAGTGGTGGTTTGGAAAAATGCAAATTTAAGTCATGGGTAAGATTAGTCAACAGTTGCATTTTCATAGGTACCATGTAACAAAAGATAAACTGCTTGAAGCTGAACAAAGGCTCTGCAAATCTCTTACACAAATGAAGAATCTGAGATGATAAAGTCATGATAATATACAAATTCCTTAGTGGGAATTTTTCCATTATATTAACGTCAGTGTAAAGTGCCTTGGCAAGTTATTTTAGTTGATCATTAGTTTGAATTTTAACTCTAAACAAACATGGAGGTTGTCACTTTGAACAGGATAATAATTCAACAAGAAATAACCATGTGGCTGGGAATTTCCAGGAACTGTGCAAGATGTTTGCTATTACTGGAGATATTTTAAGTGCAGAGAATGCTGCTAGAACATTAAAGTTAGACAAGAGAAATGAAAGACATAGAGTGTCGGTAGGCAATCCAAAATTTATATCAAGTGAGGAGTGAATGCTGCCTTAATAGTGAAGCTTCAATTGTTATGGTACACACAGTATTAAAAAAACAACTTGAAAGAATGTATAGCAGCAAAAAGAAAAAATACCCAGAAAATATTGAAATAGAAGATTGAAGTGATAAAAAGATCCTCTATTCTACTGAGCCAGATATCTTGCACTTTATTTGTTTTGGGGCTTCCTGGTTTTTCTCATGAGAGTCATTGTGATACATGATTTAAAAACACTGACATGGACATAGATAACACTTAACATCTTGTGTTCTTGACTTTTGAAGTCTGGTCGTGACATGTACAGGTGTGATCTTAATTTTGTCCAGCTCAATACACATTTTTGGTATTTCATGATGTGCCCTGCGTGAGACACGCTTAGGCAATAATGTATCTTTTGATACATGACTGACGAGGGAGATTTTTTCCCGCAATAGGTTACCCTTATTTACTTGTGGTAGACCAGTTGCTATCCAAGGCTGTAGAACCTGGTCTGTCCTGCTATTTACCCCTTGCTGGTGGGGAAAGAAGAGGATTCATACCTTTCCCAAGGGTATTAATGCATAAGTGAATGTAATCGATTCAACTGGAATTCAAACTCGGCTCTTCAATTCCTTAATCCGAGCCACTATCAACTACTCCAGTGTGTCTCATCTTCCATCTAAAACCATTGGCAGGCTTGATAATGCGTTTTTTAGGGATGAAATTGACAATGCTGAGGTGTTTCACTGGGCCGGTTATCTAATGAAGAGGTTTGTGTTTTGAGCTGAACTATTTCTCATCAGTGAGAAGTGCCATAGTTTTATACCTGTGGACTATCAAGTGCAGGCTCACAGACACATCGTTTTTTTTTTTAGGAGGTTGGGGAGAAGCAGTGTTCATGATTGGTTATTGTATTTCAAATTTTTCTCTGGACTGAATGTAATGCTTGGAGCCCCTGTGCAGAAAACTATTTTTTATTTGGTATTTCATTTTCTCAGCACTCGTATCTGCTCCAATACATCTAGCAAAACATGTTTATGAATCAGAAAGAGATCTTGGTCAGGTAGTATTACACCTGGTCATAAAACAAATTTTTTCTGACCAATCAGAAAAAACTCACACAGTTTTCAGAGCAGCAGTTTTTGAGTCACTATAAAGCCAACACTGATTTCACTAATGAAAGCAAACCTAACCAGGTTGGTGTTAGTGTTGAATCCCACGTCAGGCAATCTGAACCAGATGCTGCATTCTACATGACTGACCAGACCCTCAGCAGTGACAAGGTTTTTCATTCAACAGTGATGACTTCAGCCAGCAGCAGCAGAGACTAACTCTCAACTACTGCAACACAATAATTTGTGGAATATTTCTTCCACAAAATCTATCTTACAAATCTACATACGCATGTTGATTTTATGCCATGAGCCTCAGCCAGTTTTTTTTTTAAATCATTTCACCTCATGCAAGGAAATAAAGGCACTAGGATGCATGAGGTTACTGAGTGTTAGAGAATATGAGAAAAACTATTAAGGAGAGAGGACAATAAAAGAACAAGAATTAAGACAAAAGATAACAATTGACATTGCATTTAACTTTTTCCAGTCAAATTTGATTTTCAAAAATTTAAATGCAATGTTAATCATTATTTTCTGTCTTCATAATTCCTGTTCTGTAATTGTTCTCTTTCCTTAATAATATGTTTTATTCACTCATATTCTCTCACACTCAGTAACCCTGTGTGTCTTAGTGGCTTTAATGCCTTGCTTGGTGTGAAATGATTAAAAAGATCAATTTTTTTTACCATTATAGTCATTTCATAAAACTGTTCTCAATGAAAATATCTTCATGTATAATTCATTTTCCAAATTTGTTATGTTGTTTAAATTTTTCATTTTGCCACAGTAAAACTTTAAGATAAGTGAGTATAACTTTAACTTCAAGACCTACAAATATATTTTTATATTGCAAATCACTTTTACTATTGATTCTTCCCAATCAAATGTAGAAAAATTACTTAAATGTCTGCTATTGACTAAGTAGATATTATATTTCATAAAACTTTCCATTATATTTTTGTAGGTATGTCCACTTCATTGGTAAAAAAGTGGCATACCCTAATGAAAAAAAGCCCCAAACTTAAAAACAGTTTTATTAATAAAACGTTTATATTATTAATTAGAGGAAAGACCAATGTTTTTTTTAATTATTTTTTAATTTTTCATGCTTGAAATTTTGGTTGAAAATCTTGTTTTTTTTTCTTTTGTTTTTAGGTCAGAGGTCACCTAATATTTAGCATTAGTTTTTTTAGCGCCCGTTTCAGTTGAAAATACATTAATGTGGAAATTATTGCAAAAATCAAATAATTGACAGAATTTAATGAAACTTTCAGAACTTATTCAAAAATGAATGAATTTATTTTACAAATGTTTGTTTTTTAGAAAGTCAGGGTAAAAAAAAATTTTTTTCACATTTGTTACCCCCTTACTTAATGATCAAATCAACAATGTCCCACTAAAAAGGATACTATTACCAGGGTGAGGCAAAGAGACCCGTGTAGAGACAAGCGGTGCATTGATAGCAAAGAACTTGATGTGTCAGTAGATGCAAGTTCTTTGGCTACTAGAGTCTTGCTTGCATGACGTGGGTCTGTTATCAAAGTTGCATATTGGTTGCGGCCAGAACTGAACATGTAACGCATCATCTTCACCGCACTTGATGATATTAATAAAGAGGGTAAACCTGGCTATACACTGGGAAAGTAAGACTGTACACTTAAAACTGATTTGCTATATTATTTAGTAGTATCCTGGACTCAAAGAGAAATGAGGATTTTTTTAAATCAAAAGTTAGAATGTTCTAAAACAGATGGGAAGATTTTTTAAAGTAATTAAAAATTACTTTGTTCTTTCCTCTTAATAGTAACATAAACATTTTGACGATAAAATTTTCGTTTCATCAAATTTAAGTACGTTTTTATCATGCTATGGTCATTTTTCAGATTAATTAAACTTTAAATCATCGAATCTTCCTCAAATAAAGTTTCAGAAAAGTATATTTTATTTTTGAAAGATTTTAATAAGGAGAATTACATGTTGATAGATTTTTAGCAATTAAAAATCATTTCAATCTGTTTAAATTCAGTTTGAAATCCAGCAATGTATTTTGCTTACTGGAAATATTAAATTTAATCTATTAGCTTGAAATAAGAGCTTCAAAAAAGATTTTTCAGTTTTTTAAATTAATTTTAAAGTTTAAGCATTGTTTTTTATAGGTACATATTTATAAAGTATCACTACAAAATCAGACAAATTAAATTTTGTTTTTATTTGAAAGATAACAGCCTAAAGATCATTTGTAAAAACAAACTATTTTCCATATTTAAGATTTTACATAGGCATTCACCAAATTTGTATTCTTGATGACAAATGAAAATAAGAAATATAATTTTTAAGTTGGCTATCAGCAACTCACTGCCAAAATAATTTTTATATTGCCATGAATTCTTTTAAGATTTTGAATCATTTTTGAAGTGTTTGCAGTTGATACTATATATTTTTTTTTTTAAATGTTAAAAAACCCTCTCGGTTCTAAGTTTATAAAGATGAAAAATGTAGGAATATCCAGCCTTTACTATTATAAATCTGCTTTTTCTTTCCTTTGTCTTGGAAGTGGAGATGAATCAACTGGTTGTCCTATCATCAAGTAGTTGCAAAGAGATTTACTTCCACTGGTGTTGACCTTGATCCCTAAGTTGACTTTTCAGTGCTTTCAAAATAATGCTTGCTGTATGTCTTTGATGAATATATTTCTTGGTAAGGTTTATGATAAAATTTCAATATGTTTACAACTGAATTTGAATATATTATATATAATTTTGTGCAAGTGTATATTTCACAAATAGCCTCAGAATTTAAATGTATTAACAATAATTACAGTTGGGACAGAACTGAATAAAAAAAATAACCTGCATCATTTCCCCATTAATAACCCTCAAACATGCTCAAGCAAAGGAAAGCTCCGAATAAATAATAAATCAGAAAATTATTTAACAAATTTTCTGTTTGTAAAATTGACAGCTTGCACATTAACATATTAAAATCATATTTTTAATGTTGCCTAATGAATAATTTTCTTTAATAATAATAAATTATGCAGGTACCAACTCTCAAAGAAAATATTTTTGGAATTTATTAAGATATTTTTGGTAAAGTCCATGACCAACTTTCATTATGTTCATGGTTGAATTTGATTATATTTTTTTAACATCTTCAAATACCCTCAAAATGTAAAAATTTAAATGTGTTCATGGTATTTAAAAATTGAGGTGGAGCTGAAAATAAAAAAGACAACATGCGTCACTCCACTATAAATCAGCCACCACATGTGGCTTCCTGCCACTCGTCCCTCAAAAAAGTTTGTGAGAAAACTGACCCAAGCACTGCAATGAATGCTGAGCCTGCTGTTGAATAAACACACACATTAGAGCTCTAGTTGGCAGGCCAAGGTTTCATTCATTCACAGAATCAACCAGAGGGATCATTCCACCAACTAAGAACGGCTATGCACCACCACCCACCAAATCGAGAAGGAGCTATCAATCTTCAATCCTACCGGTGGGATTGGCAGATTGATATAAATTTTGTAATTTTATGTTTTGTGGAAGTAATTTCTGAGCTCATTTAACTCCATTGCCTTAACATGTGGCAAATCCCTATTAGTAGGTATCACCAACTATGCAAGTTTACAGTAAGAACACATCAGGATAATGGAAGGAAATTCCATTTAAATGGCTGAT
This sequence comes from Acanthosepion esculentum, assembly GCA_964036315.1. Classification (NCBI taxonomy): domain Eukaryota; kingdom Metazoa; phylum Mollusca; class Cephalopoda; order Sepiida; family Sepiidae; genus Acanthosepion; species Acanthosepion esculentum. The sequence goes on along the minus strand of OZ038479.1, from coordinate 32,107,189 downwards.
ATCTCCTTTATTTTCTAGGTTACATTGATAAAAAATTAGCATACCATGCAGAAAAAATGTCCCAAACTTAATAAAAACAACATTTGATTATTAAATTAAATTTTTTGATACTTTTTTTTTTTTTTTTTTTTTTTTTTTTTTTTTACAGCATTTTTAAAAAATATCTTGTCACTTACTGAAAATCTGCATTGAATCTTAAAATACAATAAATCTAAGAGATTATTAGAAAAAGCTTTTAATTGCTTTTAGGAATAAAATATATTAAGGACACTATTGTCTTAGGAAAATAATTGCTTTTGATTTTGAAACTTAGACTATCAATAGGGGTTGGTGATAGCTGACCATTTCTTGCAATGCCTACTGGTTCAGATGATTTAAATAGATGACTTCTGTTTTGCTGATAGGTTGTGCTTGGGATCTTGACTTCATACAAATACTTCCCCACTTGATGATTTATAATGCCTTTCTCCCAGATTCGATCACCTTTCTTGTACAGGCACATTCCTACAACATTAACTTTACTCAGCACAAGTGTGATGGTCGAAGTATTTAGCCTGAACCTTCTGCTTGTGTTCCAGTAGAGTCTTATCACTTAGTTCAATGCTTGCCATCCTAAGGTTTAGGAAATGGCTCCGCACGAGACGGATACAGGCATGGAAGTTTAGTAGAAGCTAAGAAAGGCTGCTTCCCATTTATTGAGTTTTGATGATTCTGATGTCAAGCAGTGCCAGAGACTGGACTGCGATGGTGTCTATTTTTAAAAATTTTTTTGCATGGGCCATTTTTTTTTTAACTCTTTTCCCATTTACCTGTTGATTTCTGGTGATCATCATGAGATGTTCGAAATCCCAAAGCTTTCAAGTCATAGCTTCAAAATTGTTTTTTTTTTAATATTTTATTATTCCCACTTAAAAATTTGTATATTATCATGACTTCACCATCTCAGATCTTTTGTTTGCCCAAGAGATTTGCTATCCATTTTTTCAGCTTCAAGTGGTGTATCTTCTGTTACACGGTATCTATGAAAATGCAACAATTTCCAGTCATTAAAGTCCACAGACACTATTGATAAAAGCATGCTGCTATACAATCTTAACTACTTCAGAGTGTATAATCATTTCATATAGGAGGCTGAAAATATTTGTATGTCAATGCATATTGGTACACTGATTCCACAAGTGATTTCCCCAAGTGATTTGGTTTGCTGACATTAAGTTGAAGGCAATGAAATTCAAGCGCCATTTATGGACTTTGTACAGAGAAATGAAAAACTGCTGGCAAAATTCAGGAAATTGTAATCAATTACAAGATGGAAAATTACTAAAAACATTATTGACTGATCTTACAAACTCCTTACATTGAAATTTAAATTAGATTTAATCAACAATATTGAGGTGTTTGGATGGGCTGATCATCTAGTGTAAAGGTTGATGTGTTGAGCTGAACTGCTTGTCAGTGAGGAGTGCCATATTTTTATACCTGTGGATTAACAGGTACAGGCTTACAGACACATCCTTTTGCAGGGTGTGGGGAGCAGCAATGTTCATGATTGTCTATTGTATTTTAAATTTTTGTGCAGATTTGTTTTCTGGACTTAATGTGATGCATGGAACCCCTGTGAAGAAGACAATTTTTTATTTGGGATTTTACTTTTTTGGCACTCCTATCCAGGCCAATACATCTAGTAAAATGTGTTTATGAATCAGAAAGAGGTCTTGATCAAGCAGTATACCATACTAATGTCATTAGTGAGGATCTTGTGGGGAGGCAGGTCCCCAAGTTACGTCGGGAGATCTGTTACCTCCACCCATCTGATGGTGGTTTGGGTGTGCCTAGCATTAGATTCCTAGACATGCGTTTCACATTTCTTTCCTAAATCGGATATGTTTGCAATTGGATGAGAACGCAAATTCTGGAAGGAAGACATCCATAAGAACATTCCATCCCTCAGAAGTGTTCATTCATCCGAGGAGGCCTGCTGTCCACCCCGAGGTGAGTGCTCCTTCTCTCGTGAATGTCAACTTGCTCACAAGTTCCTCTTACAAGCAACGGATGGCCTCTTTGATGATCAGGCATTGTTTCGTAAAGCGTTATATAAAGTGCTAGTTAGGGTGTCCGTTCAGGATGATCTGATAGGCGAGCTTGGTTTGACGAGGCAGGAGGCTCACTCTCTATGGCCTTTGGACGCCTGGGTTGAAATACCTCACTAATAATGAGGCATCACTGGTGATTTGAAGGGCCCTCTGGGTCAGCAAGACACGTTGTTCACTGCAATGAGTCAATGCATATTCTGGATCACGACTTCCTCCACTGCATGATCGTAGACTCTTTGTGCAAGTTTGTTGAGGACATCATGGTTTGCACGCTGAGCGGAAAGTTCTTTGTCCTCAAGACCCGTTTTATTTGTAGTAATGTTGTACAACCTTTGTCTAAGGCTGAGCACTATGTGTTCTTTTGCTTACTAGGGGTTACAAGAGTTGTGATATGGACGATTTGACAGAAGGAATTCTATGGGGACAAGAAGTTTACCACTTCCCAACCAGTTTGGTTCTTTCGCCATCAGCTTAAAATCAAGATTAGGACGTAAAGAAAACGACTCCTTCCATTAGAATTTGGTGAAAGGTAGTTGAATCTTGTGCGTCTGTGCCAAGAAAAGGCGCTGATTTAGAGTGGCATTTTGATGTTGGTTAGGAATTTAAGAATATTGGAAATTTGGATTTGAATATTGGCAACCCTGCTCAAAACAGGCTAGGTTAGGCTTGTTTTTTTATTTTCATTTTTGCTGCCAAGTTAACTTACCTAGGGGATGTGTGCGCATTGGTTCCTTTATTTTTTCTCTCCCTCTTTCTTTAATTTAAATTCCCCTGCCATGCCCAATTAGGTGATCAGAGATGTCAGTTCTTTGGTGGATTCAGGACATCTTTCAACTTTTGGGTGTTTTTTTTTTTGTGTTTGGATGAATGTATGTTTGTGTGAGTGCTTTGGTTTAATGATTGATCATATTCTTTCAAATCCCGCATTATTTTCATCCAGTTAACTGATGTTTCTGTCACATTTAAGAATTGTGTGTGTGTGTGGGGGGGGTCTATTGCTAACACTATTTTGTTTTGTACCTGTATATAATTTGTTTCCAGTGTAAATATCCATCAGGGTTAAATTTTTAAAAGTTGTTATTTTATCCACCCCACCAAGACAAATTGTATATATTTGGACTTCATATAGTCAATGCGGTATTATGGTGGATGCAGTAAGAAAGGTACGGAAGAATATGGAGTTTTGGTGCAAGGATTATTGTAGCTGTAGCATGTTTCGGTCAGTGATTGTGGCTAGCTAAAGTTTTAGTTTTAAGACAAGTGAAGATCAGTCCTCCCTTACGTTTGTAATTTTTCACAATAAATATTGTAGCGGCGACGCGAATAAGGTCGAACTTATATTGTTTATAAATAAAACTTCGACCTTTCCGCAAAAACCCTTCTTACTGCTATTTTCGAAATAAGCATGGAAATTTACACCAAAATGGAAATTTTCTGAAAATTTTCATTACAATTGGTTTTCAGGGCTTAATTTGCAAATTTACCTTTAAAAATTATGGGTAGGAAAGAAATAAAATTACTTTCAATTTAAGTATTGTATTGAAAATGAATGTTATCTTTTTTTTTCGTAAAGAATAGGAAACCGAAGTCTAAAATTATTTTCATGAATTATCTCCCTTGAGATTTGCTCTTCTGATCTCAAATATATTCTTTAGTTTAGAGAAAGGAAGGTCAACACTGAAATTAGTTGTTTATTTTATTAAAAATTCATACCTTTTCTCGAAAGTATCCAATTGCCTTAAAAAACAAACAAACAAACAAAAGAAAGCAGTGAGTATAGCAGTCAATTGTTTTTGTTTACAAACCAATACAAATTTACGAGAAAAAAATTACTTCATTGAACAAGCAAGAAGTTTGTTACACAGTGAGTGATGTACTGTTTTTTAAACGTGATTTTTTTTTCAGAAATGAATTTTTATTTTATTCTTATTAATAATGACTTGTATTTATAAATGATCTCAAATACGTTTTGTTTTTAAGGTATTTAGAAACGATAAAATAATATTCGTCTTTGTTTTTAAAATATAAAAATCTGGTATCAACGCGTGCGTACTAAAAAACGTATTTTAATAATTTTAATTCGTATATCATTTTATCTTAAATTTAAATTCATATATCATTTCAGGTAAATTTTCGTTTTATTTGAAAAGTAATATCATCAGGGTAATTTGTAAGTAAAGATAAAAATGATTTTACCAATTTAAATAAGGCTTGTAGACATTTTAAAAACAACACTTTTAAACTCCAATCCAAAATCATGCGGACTTTCGACACTGGAAGGTTAAAAAAATAACTAACAAATAAAAAAAAAAACAACCCATTTTTAAAGAAATTACCAAAAATCAAAACCTTATCAGATGTTGGAGTACGTCACTCCACGAAATCGCTAAAAAATGGCATATAGCATGATTAAAAAAATACGCCAAACTTCACGAAAACAAAATTTTAGCGTCTAAATACTTATGTTATTATTATTGAGAGGAAAGATCAAAGTATTTTTTAATTATTTTTAAAAATTTTTCTTTCTTTTTTGAACATTCTAAATTTTGATTAAAAAAAAACTTGTTTCTCTTTGTATCACCGGAACTAGTAACATAACATAAAATTTTAAGCACGTTTTTTTTTTGTATGACACACATTAATTTGGAAAATGTTGCAAAAATAAAAATAATTGTCGGATTTTAATGAAACTTTCAGAAACTATTCACAAATGATGGAACTTATTACAAATATGTTTTCTTTTATTAAAGTCATGGCAGAATCTTTTTTTCATATGTATTACCTCCCCACTCCAACTAATTGTACGAAAACTATAATTTCAATTTTGAGGAGTTTAGTGATTATATTAGTTAAAAGCACAAGGCTTTGAGGAAACCAAATCATGTTTTTATTTTTTTTTTTGGTGGACCACCTCTACCTGAAAATCATCTCCGAAATGTAACATGCAAAACTAGGAACCTTCATGTAAATAGATAACTCGACAAAAACGGCCTGAAAATTAATGAAAAAAAATTTTCTTCATGTTAAATGTATATTTCATTATTTAGAAGAAACACTAAAGTATTTTTTGAATATTTTTTGAAATTTTTTAATCATTCTGAGCATGTCTTAATTTTAGTTAAAAATATTGTTTACGAAATATCGAACAAAAACTCGATATCAGTCATTTTTTTTTTTAAATTTTGATTTTTGAAAAATAAGTTAAATTACTTGTTTAAAAATCGTTTAAAAATTTAATTATACGTTTTTCAAAATTTATTCAAAGAAAATTAGAAAATTTAAAGTTTATTTAAAATATTTTGAAAGAAACTTTTACTTACTTTCTTCGTAGAAAAATGTTGTTTAAATAAAAGGGCGCCGATCTTAACATTTCCGACGTTTTGACAAGTGATGAAAGATGTCATTATAAATTATTGACAGCTGACGTGAGATTCGAGTTCTCATACGGAAGTACAGAATGGACATATTTTTTTTAATTGGACTTGCTTAAGTAGTACCTTGTAATAATTAAAGTAAAAAAACTTTCAGCATTCCAATTTTTGGATTTTTTTTGTGTTTTTAGTACTGTAGCTTTCACTATAAGTTTGTTGATACTATCTGGAGAAATTATAAATACTATAAAAAAAAAAATTAATTAAGATACAAGTGCTGCACTGCTGTTTCAGGGCCCATATAGACCCTACTAAATAAAGTCAATTCAGATCTATCATAAAAAAATTTATATCCTCAGTAAAAATAATCAAACATAGTAAAAGTCACAGCCTATTTTCTCTGAAAAAAAAATGAATTTTCATATTTTTATTGGGGTAAAAATAAAAAAATTGATTTATCATCTGAAGAAAATATCAAGGAACATTTATGTGAACCCCATGAAACTAGATATTTTCTGAAAGCAAACAATATGATCTTTCATTTAAAAATAAAATTGGTCAGTTTAAATGACTCAAGAAATTTTTTCAGGGGCCAAAATGAGAAAAAAAAATGTAAATTTTGCATTTTTTGTAGTTCTAAGCAAAAATTTTCCCCATTACACGCATAAGATTGAGAACTTTGCATTCTATGATGGGTTTAATATATTTGCTTAGAACTACAAAAAATGCAAAATTTACATTTTTTTTTTTTTCTCATTTTGGCCCCTGAAAAAATTTCTTGAGTCATTTAAACTGAGCAATTTTATTTTTAAAAATAAACATTTACTCATTTTGAAAAGGACCTTTTTTTTTTTTGGTTTAAAACAGACATAAATTTTCTTCAAACATTTTTCTCATCTAAAACTTAAAAGTTCATAACTTTTCTTTTTTCTTCACATCTAATTATTTTATAAATTTATTTCTTCTTAGTCCTCTTTTCTTCTTAATTTTATGACATTGCTTCTTCATAATTCTCCTTTTTCTTGTCTTTTTAATGCTAACTTTGCCTCTTTTTTATACTGCAAAGGAACAGTTAATTAAACAAATTCTAACCAAGGCCTGTAATATTTACTTTAAGTTACTGTCTTTTGAAAAGATTAATAAAATAATAAAATTATTTGTATTGAATGACTTTAGTGTTTTGTAATGTTAGCTTTCTGAGCTAACAAATCAATTTTACAAGTTTTCCCATCTTGAGAACAACTTTATTTCTTCTAATAGTCATGTCCTTTAGAGACTAATTTCAGAATGAGTAACAAGCCGTAAATTAAACAATTTGATGTCCTTTACAAATATGTTTCATTTCCATCAACAAATCTTACAATTTAAAAATGAGTAACTTTCACAAGTTTAGGTATGTTCAATAATTTGCCGAAAAAGCAGCATATCATGATGAGAATGATGACTTCTGTTTTACCAATAGATTTTGCTTGGGCTCTGGACTTCATACAATCACTCGTCCAGTTGGTGATTTATAATGCCTTTCTCCCAGATTTGATGACCTTTCTTGTACGATCACATTCATACAATATTACCTTCACTCAGCATGTGCATGATGGTCATAATATTTAGCCTGAGTCAGAGACTGATCTGTGTTCATGTCTTTGGGGGGGGTTTTTTGCTGTTTTAACTGCAGATTCATCTTAACCATTTACCTGTTGATTTCTGGGGATCATCATGAGATGTTCAAAATCCCAAAGCTTTCAATTGACTAGTCATAGCTTCACAACTTTAGCACATGTCAATGCATTGTCTGAGGGTTAGTGTTGAATGCTGTAACATTCTTTTCCATGCCAAGTTGTCTCTTATACCTAGAATTATGCAGTCACATAGCAAAGAATCATGTAAACAGTCACAAAAATGACAGAATTTCATTAGGTTATGAAGCATAGTTACATAAGAATCAATGTTTTCATGTTGTTTCTCGTCTCTCTTGTTGAAGATCTATTTTGCATACGTCTCATTAGTATATCCAATAATTTGTTTGTCAAACTTGGCTGTTACTGTGTCCAAGTCATCTTTGTATAATGTGAAGAAACAGTGCCATTTGGTACTCCTTACTTTAATCGGCCAAGTTAAAATGCTGAAGTTGTTTCCAGAGTTTTCATCCTTCAGAAGCATCTGACATGGTATCCAATATGTCTCTACTTGTATTAACAAAAGTGCATTATTTTTCCCAGTTTGTTAATTGGTGATATAGTTCAGGCATAAATACAAAATAAAATTTATTTTTTGATTGGAGGAACTTCCATACTTAGACTGCAGTACAGAAAAAAAGCAGACAATAAGAAAAGTGGATACAGAAAAGTTGAATAAATTTTTGGAACATTTGCATCATTAAAAAATGGGTTTTAAAGAAAAAATTGAATATGAAAACTATTTGCATACTTTATATAATATTCTTTTAATATTTATATATGCACATATGATCTTTAATAATAACTTCTTTTTCTTTCAGATATTTTCACTCTGTTGGGAAAGAAATGAACATCTTTTGGCAGCTGTACATAGTTTTCAAAGAAACAGTGATTTTCATTTCCATGTTGAATATGAATTTATTTATTTAAGGTGATACCTATACCTTTAAAGTACATACGTTTTTTAAAAATAAAGAAAATTTAAAAACAGCCACAATGTAAAGAAAAAACAATGCTTTTCCAAAAGGCAATAGAAAGTACTCATTTCCTTGTGTGAAGTTTCAACATATCTGTTAAAATGAGTCTTCAAGGAATTATAGATATGCAAACACAAACTAATGTGAAACCACATGTGTGTGAAGTGTGTGGTTCAACCTTTTCAAAGAGATCCCATTTAAGGAATCATATACGGACACACACTGGGGAGAAACCATATACATGCAAAGTATGTGGTTCAGCATTTTCACGGAGTTCAAATTTAACTAATCACATGCGGACACACACTGGCAAGAGACCATATGGGTGTGAAGTGTGTGGTTCAACATTTTCACAGAGAGCACATTTAAATAATCATGTGCGGGGACACACTGGAGAGAAACCATATATATGTGAAGTGTGTGGTTTAGCATTTTCTCAGAGATCACATTTAAGTAGTCATATGCGAAGACACACAGGAGAAAAACCATACACATGTGAAATATGTGGTATGGCATTTACACAGAGTTCAACTATGAAGATTCACATGCGAACACATACAGGAGAAAAACCATATAAATGCGAAGTATGTGATACAGAATTTTCACGCAAATCACATTTAAACTGTCACATGCAGTTACACACAGGAGAAAAGCCCTATGCATGTGATATGTGTGGTGCAGCATTTGCAGCACGTTCAGCTCTACAACATCACATGCGAAAACATACAGGAGAAAAGCCATATTCATGTGAGGTGTGTGGTTCTGCATTTAAATGTCAAACTGATTTAGTAAGACACATGCGATTACACACAGGTGAAAAGCCATATTCCTGTGAGGTGTGTGGTTTAGCATTTATAAGAAGATTGGCTTTGAATGTTCACATGCAAACACACCCAGGAGAAAAACCATAGAAGTGTGAAATTTGTAGTTTAACATTTATCACTAGTTCACTTTTAAAAAGACACGTGCAGACACACACTGGTGAGAAACCCTATGTCTGTAAATTGTGTGGTTCAGCTTTTTTCTGCAAATCAGATTTAAACAGGCACAATGTGACACACACTGGGGAGAAACCACATGCTTGTGAATTATGTGGTTCAGCATTTTCACACAAATGGCATTTAAGTAGTCACATGAGGACACACACTGGTGAGAAACCATATGCATGTGATATCTGTGGTTCAGCATTTTCACAGAGATCGCATTTAAAGGGTCATGTGCGAACACACACAGGAGAAAAACCATACACATGTAAAGTATGTGGTGTAGCATTTTCAAATACTTCAACATTAAGAAGACACTCACAAAGACACACTGGTGAGAATTCATTTCCATGTGATGTATGTGGCTCTGCATTTTCATGCAAATCAAATTTAAGAAGTCACATGCGAATACACACAAGATAAGAACCATATGCATGAGAAATGTGTGGTGAAATTTTTATCACATATTCAACTTTACATCATGAAATGCGAAAACACACAGGAGAAAGCCATATTTTTTGTGCATTACATAGTGATGTGCATTTCTTATTATTTTCATGGCTTCCATATTTATATACAAACACACAATAGAAAACCAAGTACCTGTGAAGTGTGTGGTTCATGATTTACTAATAATTCACTTTTAAAACAATCATGTGAACACTGGAGAGAAACCATATTTATGTTGTGTGTGTATTTTAAAATGTTCTCCTTTTTAAAAGGCACATGCAAACACGTGCTGGTAATCAACTTTGGGTCAGCATTTCAGCATAAATCAGTTTTAAAAATCCAAATGCACATACACACCAGAGAAAAAACACATGCACGTTAAGTATGTTGTTCAGTATTTACATAGAATTGAGATTTAATGAAACCCATGGAAAAGACCATTCCTAAGGAACCATATTAATGTGATGTGTGCAGATCGGCATTTTCACAGTGATCTGATTGAAAAGGATGCATGCAGATGTAAATAATATGGTTCAGTATTTTCAAAACATTCTTCTTTTTTTTAAATTCCTATTAAGCTGCAGTCTTTGGCATGTATTCCTCAAAAGCTTTTGTCAAAACAATGCAATATTCAGACACAAATCAACTGCTAGTATAGAAAACATATTCAGTTTGTTATTCTGTTTTTTCAATAAGGTCCTCTCTTTGACATATATTCCTCAAGAAATCTTGTAAAAACCAATATAGTTAAGCATCCTAAACTACATACACGTCCTGGGTAAGATGATAACTACGTCCAACAGCAAGGGCTCTGATTAGGAGGTTTTTAGGAGTGTGGAACCACCTCTTTATTGCTGGTGTTCCCAGGTCCACTCTGACACAGGGTGGTAGCACCTGTTATGGTCCCAGCTATAGGCAAATAGTTAACACTCAGACTACATCCGTGTCCTGGGTATGACGATAAACTACACCCAACAGCAAGGGCTCTGATAATGTTTTTGAACAAATAATGTTGCCAGCTATACGTTTTTGAAAAAAAAAAAAATATTACTAACTATACGTTTTTGAAAAAATAATATTACCAGCTATACATTTTTGAGAGAAAATATTAACAAATAGATTTTTGACAAAGCAAAAAATATTACCAGGAAAAAAAAGTTATAGGCATTGAATGACACATTGAGGTTGATATACCGTCAAACAAAACAAACCAAAATATAGTTAAAAGCAATTATTCTTATGAAAAGAACAGTTATTGCTAATAATTTACAAGACTTGTATTGATCCTGAAGATGTCATTTTATAAAACCATTCTAATATAAACACAAGTGGAAATAATTTTAAATTTGCTGTGTGCATTTATTTAATAGTGTGAAACTTGTGTCAGTGTTTCCACATCAATAAATTTTAAAAATCCAAATGCACATACACAGTGGAGAAAAACCATATGCATGTTAAGTCTGTGATTCAGCATTTACATATAATTCAGATGTAATGAGCCCATGCAAACAAACATTCCTGAGGAACCATATTAATGTGACGTGTGCAGATCGGCATTTTCACAGTGATCTGATTGAAAAGGATGCATGCAGATGTAAATAATATGGTTCAGTATTTTGAAAACATTCTTTTTTTAAAATTCCTATGGAAATATAGACTAGAGGTTAAAGATCAACTCTCAGATACGTGGCTATAACCAAAATTGCAGCTCTATTCTTGAGGTCTGTGGTTTAGCACTTCCAGGAAATTAACATCTGTAACTGCATGCACAAATAGCAATGCACTTAAAGACTACTCTCTTCTTTTTTCATCTGATAAAACTGACTGGAGAATATATTTTCTGAGGTTTGACTATTATTATTTTCAGAGTTTTTTTTTTTTAATATCTCGAGGTGAACACAGTGCTGATAAAATTATTTTTTGTGAATTGTATTTTCAACTCCAGTCATTTTACAAAGACACAAGCAAACATAATTTTAAGAGAATCCATTAGGTGATTCAGTATTTTTTTTGCTTGTCATTAAAAAATCAACTACCAAAAACACCCAGTATAGAAAATATATTCAGCATTTACAAAGGATTCTTGTGTAAACCACTATGAAGAAAATCATAAATATGCTTAGTGACTGTTACTTTCCCCTCCAGCAATAAGGTGTAGTGTTTGGCATGTATTTCTCAAGAGCTGTTGTCAAAACAATACAATAATCAGACACAATCAAATCAACTGCCAGTATAGAAAACATATTCAGTTATTTATTAATCTGCATTTTCAATAGGATCGTATCTTTGACATGTATTCCTCCAGAGCTCTTGTAGAAACCAATATAGTCAAATGCAATTATTCTTACGAAAAAAAAAACGTCATTCCTAATACTGTATAAAATTTGAATTGATCCTGAAAATGTGGACTTATGGCACCGTTCTTATATGAAGACAAGTGGAAATAATTTGAAATTTCCTCCATATGCATCTAATTTGTAAAAATAGAAATTCTTTAGGAAATAAAATGAAAATGTTTATGAAGGAACATAAGACAGAAGAATAACCCTTAATGACATGATGGGATAAAAGCAGGCACAAACCTGGCAGTAAATATTTATAGCAAGCAGAAATTGATTAAGTCTTAAAATATCAGTGATGAGGAAAAAGATAAAATTCAGTTAATTTGAATGAAATAATGGTATGTAAATATCCAGCAAATTTATTTAAAACAATTTTTTTCTTCTGTATCAAAATTTTTCCCACAAATAAAAAACCTTACAAAGAATGTTTCTAATATCTTCCCTTATTCTTCGCAGATCGTCTGGCATTGCTTATAGCTGTACTCATTGAAGTAAAAACAGCAGAGTACTTTCTCAAGATATGTCTTTTACACTTAGCAACCCAATATCTTTTACCTTTAAATTCCTCTAATTTCTGTTCATATTCAATTTGAAATATTTGCCTAACGGCTGTGAGGGCTTTTGCATTTCTTCAATAGAATAAAGTCAAGTTTGCATTCTGAGTTTTGATACCCATTTTTTTTTATAAGAAGTTAATTATTTCTGTTTTATAAGACATTAATAAAATACTACTATAGAATTAACAAATGTTATTAGTTTAAACTAACTATAAAAATAAATAACTATGCCTTGTATAGGTTTCTCTTTCATATGCATTGCTGTATTATATATGAGCCTTTTAAACTTTGGTTACTGCAGGTGTGTCAGGTGAACTATGACATGTTAACACATTAAGTACACCTTTTTCTCCACTCTTGATGTTGAATAAGTGGTTGGGTTGGGAGAAGCTAGGGGATGGTGGAAATTGTTGTTTTTCATTCGATATTGTGAATCTTCCACTGCTACCATTTAAGGTTTAGTTGCCATTAAATATTGAGTGAAAGGTAAAATTATATTTATATATTTTATTAATATTTACTTACAGTCAATAAGTTAGGATACACAGTGATTATTTCCAGAATTCCAAGTGAAACTTTCCTCTAGCCGTATCCCTACACTAAGGGGTTTACATCAAGTGTGCAAAGGAAAGCGTTTCCTATGCTACTGTTGAATTGATTTTGCTTCCAAATTCAGAACTAGACACATGACTGAAAAGGGGCACAGCTGGATTCTGGTGTGATAGGAGGGGAGCTGGAGGAGGAGAAAAGCAACCAGGATGAAAGTATGTACATTTCATTTAACCTCACTCTGATACATTTTCAATGCCGTTGCTTTTCTTCTCCTCCTCCCCTTCTACCGCACTTCATGTTGTGTGCTTATTTATTTATTTTCAAATAATGAAATGTTTATTAATTTTAAAAATAAAGCATTCGGAAATCAATTGACCCAAATTGCATGAAGATTCTGAAAGGTTGAAACCGAGGGAGCAGAATTGGCTAAGCTCTAAATTTTTAAAACTTTTTTTGTCTATACGTGTATTGAACACTTTTAATACTACTCTTTCCTGGTCTTATTTAACTCTGACCAATAATATTTTTATTACACACACACACATATATATATGTGTAATTTGGCAGCAACTTTTCTTTTAAACATGTAGTATTGAATGTTAAAGACAACATAGTCTTGCATATTTTCTTTTGAATTTTCTCATATTCTCAATAAATTTAATTTAATAAAGCACTTTCTCTTTAGATTTACTACGAAATACATTCAGAGTAAAGAAATAAGATTTTGAAAAGACTAAATGTTTTCACTTTGCTATAAAGGAAAGTATTAAAAATAGCAAATTTACAATTTAGTACAAATAAAAACTAGTGAGTTTAATGTAATAAGAAAATATTATGTAACTCATTGGCAAGTAGGTGGAAAGCAAGTTAAGAATGATAGCGTAACAAAAAAAGGAAGAAAATCACTGACAGAGGCATCTTCCCATGTTTGAACCCAAGCCACTAAATGGGTCTCCTGACTAAAAAAGGCTGGCTTAAGATTTGAATTTCCGCTATATAAGGGTGCACAGTACTGAAGGTCGATATGAAACTCAAAAACTCAAAATAAATTTAGGGTTAACCTATATCAATCTACCTGCCAACATTTTTAATATTAAACTTGTGTAAAAAAAAAAATTATGCTGTTTAGCATACCAAAATATAAAGTGAATATTTTGCTTATAGGAAAAAGAAACAGAACTATTTTGTTTTGGTGTTAGGGTCCTCTTTTACTAGGGAGTAACCAGAACTCACTATGTCTATTGGAACTATTTTTGAGAGTGAACTAGACTGACCATCTCTACCGAAATGTTGACAGGCACTGAAAAGCAGCTGCTTATTTATCAGTAAAAACAAATAACTAGCAGCAGCCACAGTGTGGTATAATGATAAATTAAGAAAACACCTTAAAAATCCATATTGGGTATTTATTTCATGAATATTCTTATATTCATCTCTTAAGACTGAATATTTTTTAAGAAATGTAATCAATCCTCCTCACAGATATACCAGGATAAAAAGAAGAAAGGATAGAGATATATATATATATATATATATATATATATATATATATATATATATAATGATAAATTAAGAAAACACCTTCAAAATCCATATCAGTTGTAATTTATTACATGAATATTGTGTGTGTGTGTGTGTGTATATATATATATATATATATATATATATATATATATATATATATATATATATACTTAAAAGGCGCCCTATTGGCTGAAATTTAATCTAGTTCCTGCAGAGTGCACCTTTAGTCCCAAACTTAATAAAAACAAAGTTTGATCATCAAAAATTTTATTATTAAGAGGAAAGATCAGAAGATCATTTGATTATTAAATTTAATATTTTAATACTTTTTTTTTACTGCATTTGTTTAAAAATCTTGTCAGTTACTGAAAATCTGCATTGAATCTTAAAATACAATAAAACTAAGAGATTATTAGAAAAAGCTTTTAATTGCTTTTAGGAATAAAATATGTTAAGGGCACTATTGTCTTAAGGAAATAATTGTTTTTGATGAATAAAAATTTTTTTTTAATAATAATTACAATAATTTATAAAGTTTTAAATCTTTAAATTTCTGTATTAATTTTTACCAGTTAAGATAATCTTGTTACTAATTAAAAACTATATTTACTAATGATAAATGGAAAAGCTTACTACAATTCAGCAACCCCCACTATAAAAGAAAATTTGAGTTTTTTTTTTTCCTGCATTTATAAAGATGTCATTTTTTGTAAATACAGATATCCAGACACAACTTTATCACAAAATAAGTGCAAAATTAGATACTCTTCCGTTAAGCTGCCAACCAGCCAACACCTGAAATAAGCAGATACCGCTGTTACATTTAGTCATAGAAAACAGGAGAGATTCAGTTTTAGAAAAGAGCAGACATAAACATGACCAGCATTTATTAGATATGTGAAGAAAGAGTGAGAGAAATGGGTTCGAGAGGAAAAGGACATATCAGGGAGTGAGAATCACGTTCCTTAACATTGAGCAGGGAGTGTGCATTAAACTGTGAGGCAGAGGGAGAATACATTAAATAATTATGTAATACCCCCCACCTCTTGTAAATGGAGACTGAAGTCTAACATATAGTGTTTGACTCATTTTACATGGTCTTTCAGATGTGCTGATTGACGTATCCGTCATCCACCACACGTTAATTTCAGCAGGCAATTTGCATTTTTCTTGTTTTGGTTGTGTTAGCGCTTTCACTTGTGACAGCTGAGGCCCATGAGGATACAGTTAGAGGTGGTGGAGCTTTTTGTGTTTTTTCCATGTCATGTGGCAAACCTTGACTATCAGTAGGGGTTGGTGATGGCTGACCATTTCTTGCAGGCTTTACTGGTTCAGATGATTTAAATAGATGACTTCTGTTTTGCTGATAGGTTCTGCTTGGGATCTGGACTTCATACAAATTCTTGCCCACTTGATGATTTTTAATGCCTTTCTCCCAGATTCGATCACCTTTCTAGTACAGGCACATTCCTACAACATTAACTTTACTCAGCACAAGTGTGATGGTCGAAGTATTTAGCCTGAACCTTCTGCTTGTGTTCCAGCAGAGTCTTCTCACTTAGTTCAATAATTGCCATCCTAAGGTTTAGCAAATGGTTCCACATGAGAAGCATACAGCCATGGAAGTTTAGTAGAAGCTAAGAAGAGCTGCTTCCTATTTATTAAGTTTTGATGTTCCTGACATCAAGCAGTGCCAGAGAATGGTCTATGATGGTGTCTATTTTTTTTTATTTTCTTTTTGCATGAACCATTTTTTTGCCCTCTTAACTGCAGATTCATCTTTCCCACTTACCTGTTGATTTCTGTGAATCATCATGAGATGTTTGAAATCCCAAAGCTTTCAAGTGTATAGTCATAGCTTCAAAATAGTTTTTTTTTATATTTTATTATTCCCACTTAGAAATTTGTATATTATCATGACTTCATCATCTCAGATCTTTCGTTTGCCCAAGAAATGAAAAACTGCTGGCAAAATTCAGGAAATTGTAAGCAATTACAAGATGGAAAAATACTAAAAACATTATTGACTGATCTTAAAAACTCCTTAAATTGAAATTGAAATTAGATTTAATCAAGAACATTGAGGTGTTTGGATGGGCTGATCATCTAGTGGAAAGGTTGATGTGTTGAGCTGAACTGCTTGTCAGTGAGGAGTGCCATATTTTTATACCTGTGGATTAACAGTTACAGGCTTACAGACACATCCTTTTGCAGGGGGTGGGGAGCAGCAATGTTCATGATTGTCTATTGTATTTTAAATTTTTGTTCAGATTTGTTTTCTGAACTGAATGTGATGCTTGGAGCCCCTGTGCAGAAGATGATTTTTTATTTGGGATTTTACTTTTTTGGCACGCCCATCCGGGCCAATATATCGAGTAAAATGTGCTTATGTATCAGAAAGAGGTCTTGATCAAATAGTATACCATACTAATGACATTAGTGAGTATCTTGTGGGGAGGCAGGTCCCCTAAGTTACGTTGGGAGATCTGTTACCGCCACCCATCTGATGGTGGTTTGGGTGTGCCTAGCATTAGATTCATCGAAATGCGCTTCACATTTCTTTCCTAAATCGAATATGTTTGCAATTGGATGAGAACACAAATTCTGGAAGGAAGACATCCATAAGAACATTCCATCCCTCAGAAGTGTGCATTCATCCGAGGAGGAGGCCTGCTGTCCACCCCGAGGTGACTGCTCCTTCTCTCGTGAATGTCAACTTGCTCACAAGTTCCTCTTTACAAGCAACGGATGGCCTCTTTGATGATCAGGCATTGTTTCGTAAAGCGTTATATAAAGTGCTAGTTAGGGTGTCCGTTCGGGATCATCTGATAGGCAAGCTTGGTTTGACGAGGCAGGAGGCTCACTCTCTATGGCCTTGGACGCCTGGGTTGAAATACTTCACTAATAATGAGGCATCACTGGTGATTTGAAGGGCCCTCTGGGTCAGCAAGACACGTTCACTGCGGTGAGTCAGTGGAGAATCTGGATCACGCCTCCTCCACTGCATGATCGTAGACACTTTGTGCAAGTTTGTTGAGGACATCATGGTTTGCACGCTGAGCAGAAAGGTCTTTGTCCTCAAGACCCGTTTTATTTGTAGTAATGTACAACCTTTGTCTAAGGCTGAGCACTATGTGTTCTTTTGCTTACTAGGGGTTATGCGAGTTGTGATATGGACGACTTAACATAAGGAATTCTATGGGGACAAGAAGTTTACCACTTCCCAACCAGTTTGGTTCTTTCGCCATCAGCTTAAAATCAAGATTAGGACGTAAAGAAAACGACTCCTTCCATTAGAATTTGGTGAAAGGTAGTTGAATCTTGTGCGTCTGTGTCAAGAAAAGGCACTGATTTAGAGTGGCATTTTGATGTTGGTTAGGAATTTAAGAATATTGGAAATTTGGATTTGAATATTGGCAACCCTGCTCAAAACAGGCTAGGTTAGGCTTGTTTTTTATTTTCATTTTTGCTGCCAAGTTAACTTACCTAGGGGATGTGTGCGCATTGGTTCCTTTATTTTTTCTCTCCCTCTTTCTTTAATTTAAATTCCCCTGCCATGCCCAATTAGGTGATCAGAGATGTCAGTTCTTTGGTGGATTCAGGACATCTTTCAACTTTTGGGTGTTTTTTTTTTGTGTGTTTGTATGAATGTGTGTTTGTGTGAGTGCTTTGGTTTAATGATTGATCATATTCTTTCAAATCCCGCATTATTTTCATCCAGTTAACTGATGTTTCCATCACATTTAAGGATTGGGGAGGGGGGGTCTATTAATAACACTATTTTGTTTTGTACCTGTATATAATTTGTTTCCAGTGTAAATATCCATCAGGGTTAAATTTTTAAAAGTTGTTATTTTATCCACCCCACCAAGACAAATTGTATATATTTGGACTTCATACAGTCAATGCGGTATTATGGTGGATGCAGTAAGAAAGGTACGGAAGAATGTGGTGTTTTGGTGCAAGGATTATTGGAGCTGTAGCATGTTTCGGTCAGTGATTGTGGCTAGCTAAAGTTTTAGTTTTAAGACAAGTGAAGATCAGTCCTCCCTTACGTTTGTAATTTTTCACAATAAATATTGTAGCGGCGACGCGAATAAGGTCGAACTTATATTGTCGATAAATAAAACTCCGACCTTTCCGCAAATAACTCTTCTTACTGCTATTTTCGAAATAAGCATGGAAATTTACACCAAAATGGAAATTTTCTGAAAATTTTCATTACAATTGGTTTTCAGGGCTTAATTTGCAAATTTACCTTTAAAAATTATGGGTAGGAAAGAAATAAAATTACTTTCAATTTAAGTATTGTATTGAAAATGAATGTTATCTTTTTTTTTCGTAAAGAATAGGAAACCGAAGTCTAAAATTATTTTCATGAATTATCTCCCTTGAGATTTGCTCTTCTGATCTCAAATATATTCTTTAGTTTAGAGAAAGGAAGGTCAACACTGAAATTGGTTGTTTATTTTATTAAAAATTCATACCTTTTCTCGAAAGTATCCAATTGCCTTAAAAAAACAAACAAACAAACAAAAGAAAACAGTGAGTATAGCAGTCAATTGTTTTTGTTTACAAACCAATACAAATTTACGAGAAAAAAATTACTTCATTGAACAAGCAAGAAGTTTGTTAATGTTACACAGTGATGTACTGTTTTTTAAACGTGATTTTTTTTTCAGAAATGAATTTTTATTTTATTCTTATTAATAATGACTTGTATTTATAAATGATCTCAAATACGTTTTGTTTTTAAGGTATTTAGAAACGATAAAATAATATTCGTCTTTGTTTTTAAAATATAAAAATCTGGTATCAACGCGTGCGTACTAAAAAACGTATTTTAATAATTTTAAATTCATATATCATTTTATCTTAAATTTAAATTCATATATCATTTCAGGTAAATTTTCGTTTTATTTGAAAAGTAATATCATCAGGGTAATTTGTAAGTAAAGATAAAAATGATTTTACCAATTTAAATAAGGCTTGTAGACATTTTAAAAACAACACTTTTGAACTCCAATCCAAAATCATGCGGACTTTCGACACTGGAAGGTTAAAAAATAACTAACAAATAAAAAAAAAAAACAACCCATTTTTAAAGAAATTACCAAAAATCAAAACCTTATCAGATGTTGGAGTAGGTCACTCCACGAAATCGCTAAAAAATGGCAAAGCATGATTAAAAAAATACGCCAAACTTCACGAAAACAAAATTTTAGCGTCTAAATACTTACGTTATTATTGAGAGGAAAGATCAAAGTATTTTTTAATTATTTTAAAAACATTTTCTTTCTTTTTTGAACATTCTAAATTTTGATTAAAAAAAACCTTGTTTCTCTTTGTATCACCGGAACTAGTAACATAACATATAAAATTTTAAGCACTTTTTTTTTTGTATGACACACATTAATTTGGAAAATGTTTCAAAAATAAAAATAATTGTCGGATTTTAATGAAACTTTCAGAAACTATTCACAAATGATGGAACTTATTACAAATATGTTTTCTTTTATTAAAGTCATGGCAGAATTTTTTTTTCATATGTATTACCCTTCCACTCCAACTAATTGTACGAAAACTATAATTTCAATTTTGAGGAGTTTAGTGATTATATTAGTTAAAAGCACAAGGCTTTGAGGAAACCAAATCATGTTTTTATTTTTTTTTGGTGGACCACCTCTACCTGAAAATCATCTCCGAAATGTAACATGCAAAACTCATTAAAACAAAAATAATATTTAATTTCAAAAGCTTTTAATTGCTTTTATTTATTTTGATGAACATGGACAATATTGTCTGAAAGCAAAAATATATTTCGATAAAAAATAAATTTTTAAAACAATTATTTGTTGTTTCTGAAATAATTTTTTTAATTTTTACTAAATTTTTACATTATGTTGCTAATTCTTATAAAATTAGGGAAAAGTTTGTACAACTTAACGAATGTTGTTATTAAGTAGATATATATTTACAGATTATAAATTCCAAAGCATCTTACAAACTAACGAACAGATGTATATTAAAAAATTTAATTTGTCTCAATCATGTGTCAATAATGTGTCTGCCAATGAAATCTACAGAAGACCGGAAGTATCATGCGTGCAATAAAAGAACGTCACTTATTAGCTACCTATTCAATGAAATTTATACAGTATTATTTTTGTATTATGTCAGTTATGATATTTTTCTATGAGATATTTTTAAAATTTAATAAAGTGAGCATAAAAAAGACAATGAAATTTCATAAGTGTACTTTAAATTATAGTATAACTTAATGTACATGTCTTGTTAAATTTTATCTCACTCAGCCACAGCTGATTAAAATGCTTGTTTCTGTCATTTAGGAAAATCCAACAAAATATTAGATAAATATTCTCATTCGTCAGCAACATTAAACACATCATTGAATGTAAAGTTCTCAATCTTATGCGTGTGTGGGGAAAATATTTGCTTAGAACTACAAAAAATGCAAAATTTACATTTTTTTTTTTTCTCATTTTGGCCCCTGAAAAAATTTCTTGAGTCATTTAAACTGAGCAATTTTATTTTTAAAAATAAACATTTACTCATTTTGAAAAGGACCTTTTTTTTTTTTTGGTTTAAAACAGACATAAATTTTCTTCAAACATTTTTCTCATCTAAAACTTAAAAGTTCATAACTTTTCTTTTTTCTTCACATCTAATTATTTTATAAATTTATTTCTTCTTAGTCCTCTTTTCTTCTTAATTTTATGACATTGCTTCTTCATGATTCTCCTTTTTCTTGTCTTTTTAATGCTAACTTTGCCTCTTTTTTATACTGCAAAGGAACAGTTAATTAAACAAATTCTAACCAAGGCTTGTAATATTTACTTTAAATTATCTCAAATTACCGAGTTACTGTCTTTTGAAAAGATTAACAAAATAATAAAATTATTTGTATTGAATGACTTTAGTGTTTTGTAATGTTAGCTTTCTGAGCTAACAAATCAATTTTACAAGTTTTCCCATCTTGAGAACAACTTTATTTCTTCTAATAGTCATGTCCTTTAGAGACTAATTTCAGAATGAGTAACAAGCCGTAAATTAAACAATTTGATGTCCTTTACAAATATGTTTCATTTCCATCAACAAATCTTACAATTTAAAAATGAGTAACTTTCACAAGTTTAGGTATGTTCAATAATTTGCCGAAAAAGCAGCATATCATGATGAAAATGATGACTTCTGTTTTACCAATAGATTTTGCTTGAGCTCTGGACTTCATACAATCACTCGTCCAGTTGGTGATTTATAATGCCTTTCTCCCAGATTTGATGACCTTTCTTGTACGATCACATTCATACAATATTACCTTCACTCAGCATGTGCATGATGGTCATAATATTTAGCCTGAGTCAGAGACTGATCTGTGTTCATGTCTTTGGGGGGTTTTTTTTGGTGTTTTAACTGCAGATTCATCTTAACCATTTACCTGTTGATTTCTGGGGATCATCATGAGATGTTCAAAATCCCAAAGCTTTCAATTGACTAGTCATAGCTTCACAACTTTAGCACATGTCAATGCATTGTCTGAGGGTTAGTGTTGAATGCTGTAACATTCTTTTCCATGCCAAGTTGTCTCTTATACCTAGAATTATGCAGTCACATAGCAAAGAATCATGTAAACAGTCACAAAAATGACAGAATTTCATTAGGTTAGGAAGCATAGTTACATAAGAATCAATGTTTTCATGTTGTTTCTCGTCTCTCTTATGGAAGATCTATTTTGCATACGTCTCATTAGTCTATCCAATAATTTGTTTGTCAAACTTGGCTGTTACTGTGTCCAAGTCATCTTTGTATAATGTGAAGAAACAGTGCCATTTGGTACTCCTTACTTTAATCGGCCAAGTTAAAATGCTGAAGTTGTTTCCAGAGTTTTCATCCTTCAGAAGCATCTGTCATGGTATCCAATATGTCTCTACTTGTATTAACAAAAGTGCATTATTTTTCCCAGTTTGTTAATTGGTGATATAGTTCAGGCATAAATACAAAATAAAATTTATTTTTTGATTGGAGGAACTTCCATACTTAGACTGCAGTACAGAAAAAAAGCAGACAATAAGAAAAGTGGATACAGAAAAGTTGAATAAATTTTTGGAACATTTGCATCATTAAAAAATGGGTTTTAAAGAAAAAATTGAATATGAAAACTATTTGCATACTTTATATAATATTCTTTTAATATTTATATATGCACATATGATCTTTAATAATAACTTCTTTTTCTTTCAGATATTTTCACTCTGTTGGGAAAGAAATGAACATCTTTTGGCAGCTGTACATAGTTTTCAAAGAAACAGTGATTTTCATTTCCATGTTGAATATGAAATTATTTATTTAAGGTGATACCTATACCTTTAAAGTACATACGTTTTTTAAAAATAAAGAAAATTTTAAAACAGCCACAATGTAAAGAAAAAACAATGCTTTTCCAAAAGGCAATAGAAAGTACTCATTTCCTTGTGTGAAGTTTCAACATATCTGTTAAAATGAGTCTTCAAGGAATTATAGATATGCAAACACAAACTAATGTGAAACCACATGTGTGTGAAGTGTGTGGTTCAACCTTTTCAAAGAGATCCCATTTAAGGAATCATATACGGACACACACTGGGGAGAAACCATATACATGCAAAGTATGTGGTTCAGCATTTTCACGGAGTTCAAATTTAACTAATCACATGCGGACACACACTGGCAAGAGACCATATGGGTGTGAAGTGTGTGGTTCAACATTTTCACAGAGAGCACATTTAAATAATCATGTGCGGGGACACACTGGAGAGAAACCATATATATGTGAAGTGTGTGGTTTAGCATTTTCAAGGAAATCACATTTAAGTAGTCATATGCGAAGACACACAGGAGAAAAACCATACACATGTGAAATATGTGGTATGGCATTTACACAGAGTTCAACTATGAAGATTCACATGCGAACACATACAGGAGAAAAACCATATAAATGCGAAGTATGTGATACAGAATTTTCACGCAAATCACATTTAAACTGTCACATGCGGTTACACACAGGAGAAAAGCCCTATGCATGTGATATGTGTGGTGCAGCATTTGCAGCACGTTCAGCTCTACAACATCACATGCGAAAACATACAGGAGAAAAGCCATATTCATGTGAGGTGTGTGGTTCTGCATTTAAATGTCAAACTGATTTAGTAAGACACATGCGATTACACACAGGTGAAAAGCCATATTCCTGTGAGGTGTGTGGTTTAGCATTTATAAGAAGATTGGCTTTGAATGTTCACATGCAAACACACCCAGGCGAAAAACCATACAAGTGTGAAATGTGTAGTTTAACATTTATCACTAGTTCACTTTTAAAAAGACACGTGCAGACACACACTGGTGAGAAACCCTATGTCTGTAAATTGTGTGGTTCAGCTTTTTTCTGCAAATCAGATTTAAACAGGCACAATGTGACACACACTGGGGAGAAACCACATGCTTGTGAATTATGTGGTTCAGCATTTTCACACAAATGGCATTTAAGTAGTCACATGAGGACACACACTGGTGAGAAACCATATGCATGTGATATCTGTGGTTCAGCATTTTCACAGAGATCGCATTTAAAGGGTCATGTGCGAACACACACAGGAGAAAAACCATACACATGTAAAGTATGTGGTGTAGCATTTTCAAATACTTCAACATTAAGAAGGCACACACAAAGACACACTGGTGAGAGTTCATTTCCATGTGATGTATGTGGGTCGGCATTTTCATGCAAATCAAATTTAAGAAGTCACATGCGAATACACACAAGATAAGAACCATATGCATGGGAAATGTGTGGTGAAATTTTTATCACATATTCAACTTTACATCATGAAATGCGAAAACACACAGGAGAAAGCCATATTTTTTGTGCATTACATAGTGATGTGCATTTCTTATTATTTTCATGGCTTCCATATTTATATACAAACACACAATAGAAAACCAAGTACCTGTGAAGTGTGTGGTTCATGATTTACTAATAATTCACTTTTAAAACAATCATGTGAACACTGGAGAGAAACCATATTTATGTTGTGTGTGTATTTTAAAATGTTCTCCTTTTTAAAAGGCACATGCAAACACGTGCTGGTAATCAACTTTGGGTCAGCATTTCAGCATAAATCAGTTTTAAAAATCCAAATGCACATACACACCAGAGAAAAAACACATGCACGTTAAGTATGTTGTTCAGTATTTACATAGAATTGAGATTTAATGAAACCCATGGAAAAGACCATTCCTAAGGAACCATATTAATGTGATGTGTGCAGATCGGCATTTTCACAGTGATCTGATTGAAAAGGATGCATGCAGATGTAAATAATATGGTTCAGTATTTTCAAAACATTCTTCTTTTTTTTAAATTCCTATTAAGCTGCAGTCTTTGGCATGTATTCCTCAAAAGCTTTTGTCAAAACAATGCAATATTCAGACACAAATCAACTGCTAGTATAGAAAACATATTCAGTTTGTTATTCTGTTTTTTCAATAAGGTCCTCTCTTTGACATATATTCCTCAAGAAATCTTGTAAAAACCAATATAGTTAAGCATCCTAAACTACATACACGTCCTGGGTAAGATGATAACTACGTCCAACAGCAAGGGCTCTGATTAGGAGGTTTTTAGGAGTGTGGAACCACCTCTTTATTGCTGGTGTTCCCAGGTCCACTCTGACACAGGGTGGTAGCACCTGTTATGGTCCCAGCTATAGGCAAATAGTTAACACTCAGACTACATCCGTGTCCTGGGTATGACGATAAACTACACCCAACAGCAAGGGCTCTGATAATGTTTTTGAACAAATAATGTTGCCAGCTATACGTTTTTGAAAAAAAAAAAAATATTACTAACTATACGTTTTTGAAAAAATAATATTACCAGCTATACATTTTTGAGAGAAAATATTAACAAATAGATTTTTGACAAAGCAAAAAATATTACCAGGAAAAAAAAGTTATAGGCATTGAATGACACATTGAGGTTGATATACCGTCAAACAAAACAAACCAAAATATAGTTAAAAGCAATTATTCTTATGAAAAGAACAGTTATTGCTAATAATTTACAAGACTTGTATTGATCCTGAAGATGTCATTTTATAAAACCATTCTAATATAAACACAAGTGGAAATAATTTTAAATTTGCTGTGTGCATTTATTTAATAGTGTGAAACTTGTGTCAGTGTTTCCACATCAATAAATTTTAAAAATCCAAATGCACATACACAGTGGAGAAAAACCATATGCATGTTAAGTCTGTGATTCAGCATTTACATATAATTCAGATGTAATGAGCCCATGCAAACAAACATTCCTGAGGAACCATATTAATGTGACGTGTGCAGATCGGCATTTTCACAGTGATCTGATTGAAAAGGATGCATGCAGATGTAAATAATATGGTTCAGTATTTTGAAAACATTCTTTTTTTAAAATTCCTATGGAAATATAGACTAGAGGTTAAAGATCAACTCTCAGATACGTGGCTATAACCAAAATTGCAGCTCTATTCTTGAGGTCTGTGGTTTAGCACTTCCAGGAAATTAACATCTGTAACTGCATGCACAAATAGCAATGCACTTAAAGACTACTCTCTTCTTTTTTCATCTGATAAAACTGACTGGAGAATATATTTTCTGAGGTTTGACTATTATTATTTTCAGAGTTTTTTTTTTTTAATATCTCGAGGTGAACACAGTGCTGATAAAATTATTTTTTGTGAATTGTATTTTCAACTCCAGTCATTTTACAAAGACACAAGCAAACATAATTTTAAGAGAATCCATTAGGTGATTCAGTATTTTTTTTGCTTGTCATTAAAAAATCAACTACCAAAAACACCCAGTATAGAAAATATATTCAGCATTTACAAAGGATTCTTGTGTAAACCACTATGAAGAAAATCATAAATATGCTTAGTGACTGTTACTTTCCCCTCCAGCAATAAGGTGTAGTGTTTGGCATGTATTTCTCAAGAGCTGTTGTCAAAACAATACAATAATCAGACACAATCAAATCAACTGCCAGTATAGAAAACATATTCAGTTATTTATTAATCTGCATTTTCAATAGGATCGTATCTTTGACATGTATTCCTCCAGAGCTCTTGTAGAAACCAATATAGTCAAATGCAATTATTCTTACGAAAAAAAAAACGTCATTCCTAATACTGTATAAAATTTGAATTGATCCTGAAAATGTGGACTTATGGCACCGTTCTTATATGAAGACAAGTGGAAATAATTTGAAATTTCCTCCATATGCATCTAATTTGTAAAAATAGAAATTCTTTAGGAAATAAAATGAAAATGTTTATGAAGGAACATAAGACAGAAGAATAACCCTTAATGACATGATGGGATAAAAGCAGGCACAAACCTGGCAGTAAATATTTATAGCAAGCAGAAATTGATTAAGTCTTAAAATATCAGTGATGAGGAAAAAGATAAAATTCAGTTAATTTGAATGAAATAATGGTATGTAAATATCCAGCAAATTTATTTAAAACAATTTTTTTCTTCTGTATCAAAATTTTTCCCACAAATAAAAAACCTTACAAAGAATGTTTCTAATATCTTCCCTTATTCTTCGCAGATCGTCTGGCATTGCTTATAGCTGTACTCATTGAAGTAAAAACAGCAGAGTACTTTCTCAAGATATGTCTTTTACACTTAGCAACCCAATATCTTTTACCTTTAAATTCCTCTAATTTCTGTTCATATTCAATTTGAAATATTTGCCTAACGGCTGTGAGGGCTTTTGCATTTCTTCAATAGAATAAAGTCAAGTTTGCATTCTGAGTTTTGATACCCATTTTTTTTTATAAGAAGTTAATTATTTCTGTTTTATAAGACATTAATAAAATACTACTATAGAATTAACAAATGTTATTAGTTTAAACTAACTATAAAAATAAATAACTATGCCTTGTATAGGTTTCTCTTTCATATGCATTGCTGTATTATATATGAGCCTTTTAAACTTTGGTTACTGCAGGTGTGTCAGGTGAACTATGACATGTTAACACATTAAGTACACCTTTTTCTCCACTCTTGATGTTGAATAAGTGGTTGGGTTGGGAGAAGCTAGGGGATGGTGGAAATTGTTGTTTTTCATTCGATATTGTGAATCTTCCACTGCTACCATTTAAGGTTTAGTTGCCATTAAATATTGAGTGAAAGGTAAAATTATATTTATATATTTTATTAATATTTACTTACAGTCAATAAGTTAGGATACACAGTGATTATTTCCAGAATTCCAAGTGAAACTTTCCTCTAGCCGTATCCCTACACTAAGGGGTTTACATCAAGTGTGCAAAGGAAAGCGTTTCCTATGCTACTGTTGAATTGATTTTGCTTCCAAATTCAGAACTAGACACATGACTGAAAAGGGGCACAGCTGGATTCTGGTGTGATAGGAGGGGAGCTGGAGGAGGAGAAAAGCAACCAGGATGAAAGTATGTACATTTCATTTAACCTCACTCTGATACATTTTCAATGCCGTTGCTTTTCTTCTCCTCCTCCCCTTCTACCGCACTTCATGTTGTGTGCTTATTTATTTATTTTCAAATAATGAAATGTTTATTAATTTTAAAAATAAAGCATTCGGAAATCAATTGACCCAAATTGCATGAAGATTCTGAAAGGTTGAAACCGAGGGAGCAGAATTGGCTAAGCTCTAAATTTTTAAAACTTTTTTTGTCTATACGTGTATTGAACACTTTTAATACTACTCTTTCCTGGTCTTATTTAACTCTGACCAATAATATTTTTATTACACACACACACATATATATATGTGTAATTTGGCAGCAACTTTTCTTTTAAACATGTAGTATTGAATGTTAAAGACAACATAGTCTTGCATATTTTCTTTTGAATTTTCTCATATTCTCAATAAATTTAATTTAATAAAGCACTTTCTCTTTAGATTTACTACGAAATACATTCAGAGTAAAGAAATAAGATTTTGAAAAGACTAAATGTTTTCACTTTGCTATAAAGGAAAGTATTAAAAATAGCAAATTTACAATTTAGTACAAATAAAAACTAGTGAGTTTAATGTAATAAGAAAATATTATGTAACTCATTGGCAAGTAGGTGGAAAGCAAGTTAAGAATGATAGCGTAACAAAAAAAGGAAGAAAATCACTGACAGAGGCATCTTCCCATGTTTGAACCCAAGCCACTAAATGGGTCTCCTGACTAAAAAAGGCTGGCTTAAGATTTGAATTTCCGCTATATAAGGGTGCACAGTACTGAAGGTCGACATGAAACTCAAAATAAATTTAGGGTTAACCTATATCAATCTACCTGCCAACATTTTTAATATTAAACTTGTGTAAAAAAAAAAAATTATGCTGTTTAGCATACCAAAATATAAAGTGAATATTTTGCTTATAGGAAAAAGAAACAGAACTATTTTGTTTTGGTGTTAGGGTCCTCTTTTACTAGGGAGTAACCAGAACTCACTATGTCTATTGGAACTATTTTTGAGAGTGAACTAGACTGACCATCTCTACCGAAATGTTGACAGGCACTGAAAAGCAGCTGCTTATTTATCAGTAAAAACAAATAACTAGCAGCAGCCACAGTGTGGTATAATGATAAATTAAGAAAACACCTTAAAAATCCATATCGGGTATTTATTTCATGAATATTCTTATATTCATCTCTTAAGACTGAATATTTTTTAAGAAATGTAATCAATCCTCCACACAGATATACCAGGATAAAAAGAAGAAAGGATAGATATATATATATATATATATATATATATAATGATAAATTAAGAAAACACCTTCAAAATCCATCAGTTGTAATTTATTACATGAATATTGTGTGTGTGTGTGTGTGTGTATATATATATATATATATATATATATATATATATATATACTTAAAAGGCGCCCTATTGGCTGAAATTTAATCTAGTTCCTGCAGAGTGCACCTTTAGTCCCAAACTTAATAAAAACAAAGTTTGATCATCAAAAATTTTATTATTAAGAGGAAAGATCAGAAGATCATTTGATTATTAAATTTAATATTTTAATACTTTTTTTTTACTGCATTTGTTTAAAAATCTTGTCAGTTACTGAAAATCTGCATTGAATCTTAAAATACAATAAAACTAAGAGATTATTAGAAAAGGCTTTTAATTGCTTTTAGGAATAAAATATGTTAAGGGCA
Source organism: Acanthosepion esculentum (assembly GCA_964036315.1). Lineage (NCBI taxonomy): Eukaryota > Metazoa > Mollusca > Cephalopoda > Sepiida > Sepiidae > Acanthosepion > Acanthosepion esculentum. The sequence goes on along the minus strand of OZ038479.1, from coordinate 32,077,419 downwards.
CTATTGTCTTAAGGAAATAATTGTTTTTGATGAATAAAAAATTTTTTTTAATAATAATTGCAATAATTTATAAAGTTTTAAATCTTTAAATTTCTGTATTAATTTTTACCAGTTAAGATAATCTTGTTACTAATTAAAAACTATATTTACTAATGATAAATGGAAAATCTTACTACAATTCACCAACCCCCACTATAAAAAAAAATTTGAGTTTTCTTTTTTCCTGTATTTATAAAGATGTCAATTTTTGTAAAGACAAATGTCCAGACACAACTTTATCACAAAATAAGTGCAAAAGTGTAGAAAAAAATTAGATACTCATCCATTACGCTGCCAACTAGCCAACACCTGAAATAAGCAGATACCGCTGTTACATTTAGTCATGGTAAACAGGAGAGATTCAGGTTTAGGAAAGAGCAGACATAAACATGACCAGCATTTATTAGATATGTGAAGAAAGAGTGAGAGAAATGGGTTCGAGAGGAAAAGGACATACCAGGGAGTGAGAATCACGTTCCTTAACATTGAGCGGGGAGTGTGCCTTAAGCTGTGAGGCAGAGGGAGTATACATTAAATAATTATGTAATACCCCCCCCCCCCCTTTGTAAATAGAGACAGCAGTCGAACATACAGTGTTTGACTCATTTTACATGGTCTTTCAGATGTGCTGATTGACATATCCGTCATCCACCACAAGTTAATTTCAGCAGGAGATTTGCATTTTTCTTGTTTTGGTTGTGGTAGTGCTTTCACTTGTGACAGCTGAGGCCCATGAGGATACAGTTAGAGGTGGTGGAGCTTTTTGTGTTTTTTCCATGTCATGTGGCAAACTTAGACTATCAGTAGGGGTTGGTGATGGCTGACCATTTCTTGCAGGCTTTTCTTGCCCACTTGATGATTTATAATGCCTTTCTCCCAGATTCTATCACCTTTCTTGTACAGGCACATTCCTACAACATTAACTTTACTCAGCACAAGTGTGATGGTCGAAGTATTTAGCCTGAACCTTCTGCTTGTGTTCCAGTAGAATCTTATCACTTAGTTCAATGCTTGTCATCCTAATATTTAGCAAATGGCTCCACATGAGAAGCATACAGGTGAGGCAGTTTAGCAGAAGCTCAGAAGAGCTGCTTCCCATTTATTGAGTTTTGATGTTCCTGACATCAAGCAGTGCCAGAGAATGGTCTGTGATGGTGTCTATTTTTTTTACTTTTCTTTTTGCATGAGCCATTTTTTTGCCCTCTTAACTACAGATTCATCTTTCCCACTTACCTGTTGATTTCTGTGAATCATCATGAGATGTTTGAAATCCCAAAGCTTTCAAGTGTATAGTCATAGCTTCAAAATAGGTTTTTTTCATATTTTATTATTCCCACTTAGAAATTTGCATATTATCATGACTTCATCATCTCAGATCTTTCGTTTGCCCAAGAAATGAAAAACTGCTGGCAAAATTCAGGAAATTGTAAGCAATTACAAGATGGAAAATTTCTAAAAACATTATTGACTGATCTTAAAAACTCCTCAAATTGAAATTTAAATTAGATTTAATCAAGAACATTGAGGTGTTTGGATGGGCCGATCATCTAGTGTAAAGGTTGATGTGTTGAGCTGAACTGCTTGTCATCAGTGAGGAGTGCCATATTTTTATACCAGTGGATTAACAGGTACAGGCTTACAGACATATCCTTTTGCAGGGTGTGGGGAGCAGCAATGTTCATGATTGTCTATTGTATTTTAAATTTTTGTTCAGATTTGTTTTCTGAAGTGAATGTGATGCTTGGAGCCCCTGTGCAGAAGATGATTTTTTATTTGGGATTTTACTGTTTTGGCACTCCCATCCGGGCCAATATATCGAGTAAAATGTGCTTATGTATCAGAAAGAGGTCTTGATCAAGTAGTATACCATACTAATGACATTAGTGAGGATCTTGTGGGGAGGCAGGTCCCCTAAGTTACGTTGGGAGATCTGTTACCGCCACCCATCTGATGGTGGTTTGGATGTGCCTAGCATTAAATTCATCGACATGCGCTTCACATGTTTGCAATTGGATGAGAACGCAAATTCTGGAAAGAAGACATCCATAAGAACATTCCATCCCTCAGAAGTGTGCATTCATCCGAGGAGGAGGCCTGCTGTCCACCCCGAGGTGAGTGCTCCTTCTCTCGTGAATGTCAACTTGCTCACAAGTTCCTCTTACAAGCAACGGATGGCCTCTTTGATGATAAGGCATTGTTTCATAAGGCACTATATAAAGTGCTAGTTAGGGGGCTTGTTCAGGATGATCTGATAGGCGAGCTTGGTTTGACGAGGCAGAAGGCTCACTCTCTATGGCCTTTGGACAGCTGGGTTGAAATACCTCAGTAATAATGAGGCATCACTGGTGATTTGAAGGGCCCTCTGGGTCAGCAAGACACGTTGTTCACTGCAATGAGTCAATGCATATTCTGGATCACGACTTCCTCCACTGCATGATCGTAGACTCTTTGTGCAAGTTTGTTGAGGACATCATGGTTTGCATGCTGAGCGGAAAGGTCTTTGTCCTCAAGACCCGTTTTATTTGTAGTAATGTTGTACAACCTTTGTCTAAGGCTGAGCACTATGTGTTCTTTTGCTTACTAGGGGTTACGCGAGTTGTGATATGGACGACTTAACATAAGGAATTCTATGGGGACAAGAAGTTTACCACTTCCCAACCAGTCCTGTTCTTTCGCCATCAGCTTAAAATCAAGATTAGGATGTAATGAAAACGACTCCTTCCATTAGAATTTGGTGAAAGGTAGTTGAATCTTGTGCGTCTGTGCCAAGAAAAGGCGCTGATTTAGAGTGGCATTGTGATGTTGGTTAGGAATTTAAGAATATTGGAAATTTGGATTTGAATATTGGCAACCCTGCTCAAAACAGGCTAGGTTAGGCTTGTTTTTTATTTTCATTTTTGCTGCCAAGTTAACTTACCTAGGGGATGTGTGCGCATTGGTTCCTTTATTTTTTCTCTCCCTCTTTCTTTAATTTAAATTCCCCTGCCATGCCCAATTAGGTGATCAGAGATGTCAGTTCTTTGGTGGATTCAGGACATCTTTCAACTTTTGGGTGTTTTTTTTTTGTATTTTGGATGAATGTGTGTTTGTGTGAGTGCTTTGGTTTAATGATTGATCATATTCTTTCAAATCCCGCATTATTTTCATCCAGTTAACTGATGTTTCTGTCACATTTAAGAAAGGGGGGGGGGTCTATTGCTAACACTATTTTGTTTTGTACCTGTATATAATTTGTTTCCAGTGTAAATATCCATCAGGGTTAAATTTTTAAAGGTTGTTATTTTATCCACACCACCAAGACAAATTGCATATATTTGGACTTCATACAGTCAATGCGATATTATGGTGGATGCAGTAAGAAAGGTACGGAAGAATGTGGTGTTTTGGTGCAAGGATTATTGTAGCATGTTTCGGTCAGTGATTGTGGCTAGCTAAAGTTTTAGTTTTAAGACAAGTGAAGACCAGTCCCACCAAATTTAAGGCCATGTGCCACATTTGTAATTTTTCACAATAAATATTGTAGCCGCGACGCAAATAAGGTCGAACTTACTTATATTGTCGATAAATAACTCCTACCTTTCCGCAAAAACCCTTCTTACTGCTATTTTCAAAATAAGCATGGAATGGAAATTTACACCAAAATGGATATTTTCTGAAAATTTTCATTATAATTGGTTTTCAGGGCTTAATTTGCAAATTTACCTTTAAAAAATTATCGGGAGGAAAGAAATAAAATTACTTTAAATTTAAGTATTGTATTGAAAATGTATGTTAGTTAAATCTTTTTTTTTTTTCGTACAGAAAAGGAAACCAAAGTCTAAAATTATTTTCATGAATTATCTCCCTTGAGATTTGCTCTTCTGATCTCAAATATATTCTTTTACTGAAAGGTCAACACTGAAATTGGTTATTTATTTTTTTAAAAATTCATTCCTTTTCTCGAAAGTATCCAATTGCCTTAAAAAAATCAAAAGAAAGCAGTGAGTATAGCAGTCAATTCTTTTTGTTTACAAACCAATACAAATTTACGAGAAAAAATTACTTCATTGAACAAGAACTTTGTTACACAGTGATGTATTGTACTGTTTTTTAAACGTGATTTTTTTTTCCTAAATGAATTTATTTTATTCTTATTAATAATGACTTGTATTTATAAATGATCTCAAATACGTTTTGTTTTTAAGGTATTTAGAAACGTTAAAATAATATTCGTCTTTGTTTTTAAAATGTAAAAATCTGGTATCAACGCGTGCGTACTAAAAAAACGTATTTTAATAACTTTAATTAATTCATATGTTGTTTCAGGTAAATTTTCGTTTTATTTGAAAAGTAATATCCTCAGGGTAATTTGTAAGAAAAGATAAAAATGATTTTACCAATTTAAATAAGGCTTGTAGAGACATTTTAAAAACAACACTTTTGAATTCCAATACAAAATCATGCGTACTTTCGACAGTAGGAAGCAAAAAAAAAAAAGATTTTTTAAAAAATTACCAAAAATCAAAAACTTATCAGATGTTGGAGTATTCAGCATTTAGTGAATTAATTTTAAATTTAATACATTTATTTTCTTTTAACATTTTGACTTTGTTGAAATGTTTTCAGGTCATTTACAGTTGGGTTATAAGTAGAAGAAACTAACAAACCCGTGGCTAAAATAAATCGGTATCAAATCAAATAGCAAACTGCTATATTTTAATAAAAATTAAACAACTTTCTTACTGAAAAAATAGCGTGGCATGATAAAAAAAAGGCTCCAAAATGAACAAAAACAAAGATTTATCGTCAAAATGTCTCTATAAGGAAATACCAAAGTATTTTTATTATTTTATTAAATCTTTTAATAATCCTTTCCAGCCCGTCCAAAATTGGGGTTAATAAAAAAAAACCTTGTTATTTTACGTCAGCGGTCGATGTAATTGTAATAGTGTTTTAGTGCCTTTGAAAGAAAAATATAATATATTATTATGTATATAATATTTACGAGAGGGGAGTAGATGATGGTTGTAAAAGGGTATAAAAAAATATTAACATTATCTTGTAGGAAAAGGGGAAACACTCATGGATTTTTCTCGCTGCGTTCTTTCAATAATATTGGGTTGGTGCATAATTATCAGGCGTTTTTAAACAATGTTTATTATAAAACGCCTGATAATTATGTACCGACCAATATAAATTCACCAACGAAAAAGGTTCACAGGTCTTAAAATTTTTATTGTAACAGAAAAAGAAGACATACATATTATTCCATATATCATGCAAAAACAACAAAATAAAGAGGTTACTCCACGAAAAATCGCTAAAAAATGGCATAGCATGCTAAAAAAAAGTCACCAAACTTGACTAAAACAAAATTTTATCGTCTAAAATAAATGCTTATTTCATTATGAAGAGGAAAGACCAAAGTTTTTTTTAATTATTTAAAAAAAAAATTTCCTTCTTTTTAGAACATTCTAAATTTTGATTAAAAAAACGTTGTTTCTCTTTGTATCACTACTAAAATAACATATACAATTTTTAGCACGTTTTTTTTTGTTTGACACACATTAATTTGGAAAATCTTGCAAAAATAAAAATTGTCAGATGTTAATGAAACTTTCAGAAACTATTCATAGATGATCGAAATTATGACATACATGTGTTTTACTTATTAAAGTCATGGCAGAAATATTTGTTTTTATATTTATTACCCCCTCCCCGCCATAATTAATCTTATGAAATTGTGTGAGAAGTTCGATCGCATCGGGTTTAGTGATTACAATAGTTAAAAGCACAAGGCTTTGAGAAATGCAAATCATTTTTTTTTTTTGGTTTTTAATTGGACCCCACGTACCTGAAAATCAGCTATGAATTGTAACATACAAAACTCAGTAAAACAAATAGATTATTTTATTTCAAATGCTTTTATTTGCTTTAATGAATATGGACAATATTTTCTTAAAGCAAAAAATTTTTTCAATGAAAAATGAATTTTTAATATAGTTATTTGTTATTTCTTTAATTACAATAGATTTTTACATATAAGCTGTTAAAATATTATAAAATTAGTGAAAAGCCGCATCGGGTTTCCTAAGTGTTCTTATGAGATAGATCTTTTTTTAGCGCTTTGTAAATTGTATCGTTTTGACTAATCAGAAGATCCGCAGTAATTAAGAAATGTAATTTTGTCTTCATAAAAATCGTTAAAATGGATGTAATTAAAAAGTACGGAAGGTCACAAGGAATAAAACATCGCGTGGCTTGAGTGTAAGCATTCTCTACTGAATGTTGATTTCATTATTGTAAATTCTTTGTGCAAAACATATGTTGAGCATTTCTCAGTCCTTGGTCCATTGTGCCTGCAGCTCATAATCATTCCTTAAATGTTGATGTCATCACCCTGCTCAAAATGTGCTAAAAAACAAAAATACATCAAGCCATTGTTCAAACAGATTTTTAAAAAATAGGATTTTTTACAAGGTGATGACAGCTCGGTAGTTTTGGCTGGCTGGCCTTTGACCCAGCAATGTCAGTCAATTTTGGCTTAATTTCAACACTCTTTTCCTTATCGCTGATTAAAAAAAAAAAATACATATAAAAAAAAGCAGGGTTTCCAGTGTTCAGGAATAGCAATTTTAACTATTTTTTTATATTTTATCCCCAGAAAAATTTTTTATAATCATTTACACCAACCAGTTTCACTTAGAAATGAAAGAGCATTCTTTGCTTTCAGGAAATACCTAGTTTGATGGGGTGCAGTTTCTTTGATGTTTTGTTCAGATTATGACAAAAGTTATTTTTCAATATTTTCTTTCCGTGCAAATAGGCTGAAGTGTAACAAAATAACTTTTGATAAGTTCATGATGATTTTTACTTGGGATAGAAATGTTTTATCATAGCAGATCTGCATTGACTTTAGGGGGGCTATAGTTGGCCTCAAAAAGCTGTGCAGCACTTGTATTTTAATTTATTTATAGTATTAATAATTTCTACAGATAGTATCAACAAACTTATGGTGTAAGCTACAGTAATAAAAAAACAAAATAAAAGAAACTGGAATGTGGAAAAAATTTTTTTACTTTAATAATTACGAGGTACTACATAAGCTGGTTCACGTAAAAAAACGTTACGTCAATTATGTCCTTCCGTTTGATAACTTGAATCTCACGCTAGCTGTCGATATGTGATGACAGCAAACATTCGTCACCTGTCAATAGTCAACGATGTTAAGATTGCCTATTTTTATTTTAAACAACATTTTTTTTCGAAGAAAGTAAGCAAAAGTTTTTTTCAAAATACATTAAATAATCTTTAAATTTGCTAATTTTCATCAAATAAATTTTGAAAAACGTATAATTGATTTTTGGATGAATTTTAAGGTAGGATTTTAACTTAGTTTAAAAAATTTTTGAAAATGACTGATATCGAGTTTTTTTTTTTAGTAATTTCACTGACAAAAAAAAGAAGATTTTTAACTAAAATTTTGGACATGCTAAAAATGAGTAAAACAATTAAAAAAATAATCAAAAAATACTTGGTATTTCTCCTTAATAATGATATATATACTTAAGCAGATAAAAAAAATTTTTCATCAAATTTAAGGTCGTTCTTGTCATGCTATGCTCTTTTTGTTTACTTTTTGTGGAGGTACCTACATAAACATTTACTCACATTTGAAAAAGACCTTTTTTGGGGGTTTAAAACAGACATAAATTTTGTTCAAACATTTTTCACATTTAAAAGTTCGTAACTTTTCTTTTTTCTTCATATTTAATTATTTTATAAATAAATTTATTTCTTCTTAGTTCTCTTTTCTTCTTAATTTTATGACATTGCTTCTTCATAATTCTCCTTTTTCTTGTCTTTTTAATGTTAACTTTGCCTCTTTTTTATACTGCAAAGGAACAGTTAATTAAACAAATTCTAACCAAGGCTTGTAATATTTACTTTAAATTATCTCAAATTACCGAGTTACTGTCTTTTAAAAAGATTAACAAAATAATAAAAATATTTGTATTGAATGACTTTAGTATTTTGTAATGTTAGCGTTCTGAGCTAACAAATCAATTTTACAAGTTTTCCCATCTTGAGAACAACTTTATTTCTTCCAATAGTCATGTCCTTTAGAGACTAATTTGAGAATGAATAAAGAGCCGTTAATTAAACAATTTGATGTCCTTTACAAATATGTTTCATTTCCATCAACAAATCTTACAATTTAAAAACAAGGAACTTTCACAAGTTTAGGTATGTTCAATAATTTGCCGAAAAAACAGCATATCATGATGAAAATGATGACTTCTGTTTTACCAATACATATTGCTTGGGCTCTGGACTTCATACAATCACACATCCAGTTGGTGATTTATAACACCTTTCTCCCAGATTCAATAACCTTTCTTGTATAATACCTTTCTCCCAGATTAAATAACCTTTCTTGTATGCTCACGTTCATACAATATTACCTTCACTCAGCATGTGCACGATGGTCATAATATTTAGCCTGAGCCTTGTGTTTGTGTTCCATTATTGTCTTAAAACTTGGTTTGATGCTTGCCATCCTAAGGTTTAGCAAATGGCTCCACATGAGAAGCATACATGCACCACCATTTAGTAGAAGGGCTACTTCCCATTTATTGATTTTTGATGTTTTTGGCATCAAGCAGTGCCAGAGACTGATCTGAGTTGGTGTCTTTGTTTTGTTTATTTTTTTGCGGTTTTGCACTCTTAACTGCAGATTCATCTTAACCATTTACCTGCTGATTTCTGGGGATCATCATGAGATGTTCAAAATCCCAAAGCTTTCAATTGACTTGTCATAGCTTCACAACTTTGCCATATGTCAATGCATTGTCTGAGGGTTAGTGTTGAATGCTGTACCATTCTTTTCCATGCCAAGTTGTCTCTTATACCTAGAATTATGCAGTCACATAGCAAAGAATCATGTAAACAGTCACAAAAATGACAGAATTTCATTAGGTTATGAAGCATAGTTACATAAGAATCAATGTTTTCATGTTGTTTCTCGTCTCTCTTATGGAAGATCTATTTTGCATACGTCTCATTAGTCTATCCAATAATTTGTTTGTCAAACTTGGCTGTTACTGTGTCCAAGTCATCTTTGTATAATGTGAAAAAACAGTGCCATTTGGTACTCCTTACTTTAATCAGCCAAGTTAAAATGCTGAAGTTGTTTCCAGAGTTTTCATCCTTCAGAAGCATCTGTCATGGTATCCAATATGTCTCTACTTGTATTAAAAGTGCATTATTTTTCCCAGTTTGTTAATTGGTGATATAGTTCAGGCATAAATAAAAAGAATAAATTTATTTTTTGATTGGAGGAACTTCCATAGTTAGGCTGCTGTACATAAAAAAAGCAGACAATAAGAAAAGTGGATACAGAAAAGTTGAATAAATTTTTGGAACATTTGCATGATTAAAAAATGTGTTTTTAAGAAAACATTGAATATGAGAACTATCTGCATACTTTATGTAATATTCTTTTAATATTTATATATAAACATATGATCTTTAATAATAATTTCTTTTTCTTTCAGATATTTGCATTCTGTTGGGAAAGAAATGAACAACTTTGGCAGCTTTACATAGTTTTCAAAGAAACAGTGATTTTCATTTCCATGTTGAATATGAAATTATTTATTTAAGGTGATACCTATACTTTTAAAGTAGATACTTTAAAAAAAAACACGATGAAAAGAAAAAACACAATGTTTTTCCTAAAGGCAATAGAAAGTACTCATTTCCTTGTGTGAAGTTTCCACATATCTCTTACAATGAGTTTTCAAGGAATTATAGATATGCAAACAAAAACTAGTGTGAAATCACATGTATGTGAAGTGTGTGGTTCAACTTTTTCACAGAGATCCCGTTTAAGTAATCACATACGGACACACACTGGGGAGAAACCATATACATGCAAAGTATGTGCTTCAGCATTTACAGGCAGATCAAATTTAAGTAAACACATGCGAACACACACTGGGGAGAAACCATTTGGGTGTGAAGTGTGTGGTTCAACATTTTCACGGAGAGCACATTTAAATAATCATGTGCGGGGACACACTGGAGAGAAACCATATATATGTGAAGTGTGTGGTTTAGCATTTTCTCAGAGATCAAGTTTAAGTAGTCATGTGCGAAGACACACTGGAGAAAAACCGTACACATGTGAAATATGTGGTATGGCATTTACACAGAGTTCAACTATGAAGATTCACATGCGAACACATACAGGAGAAAAACCATTTAAATGCGAAGTATGTGATACAGAATTTTCACGCAAATCACATTTAAACTCTCACATGCGGATACACACAGGTGAAAAGCCCTATGCATGTGATATGTGTGGTGCAGCATTTGCAGCACGTTCAACTTTACAACATCACATGCGAATACATACAGGAGAAAAGCCATATTCATGTGAGGTGTGTGGTTCTGCATTTAAATGTCAAACTGATTTAGTAAGACACATGCGATTACACACAGGTGAAAAGCCATATTCCTGTGAAGTGTGTGGTTTAGCATTTATAAGAAGATTGGCTTTGAATGTTCACATGCAAACACACCCAGGAGAAAAACCATACAAGTGTGAAATGTGTAGTTTAACATTTATCACTAGTTCACTTTTAAAAAAACACGTGCAGACACACACTGGTGAGAAACCCTATCTCTGTGAATTGTGTGGTTCAGCTTTTTTCTGCAAATCAGATTTAAACAGGCACAATGTGACACACACTGGGGAGAAACCACATGCCTGTGAATTATGTGGTTCAGCATTTTCCCACAAATGGCATTTAAGTAGTCACATGCGGACACACACTGGTGAGAAACCATATGCATGTGATGTCTGTGGTTCAGCATTTTCACAGAGATCACATTTAAAGAGTCATGTGCGAACACACACAGGAGAAAAGCCATACTCATGTAAAGTATGTGGTGTAGCATTTTCAGATAATTCAACATTAAGAAGACACACACAAAGACACACTGGTGAGAATTCATTTCCATGTGATGTATGTGGCTCGGCATTTTCATGCAAATCAAATTTAAAAAGTCACATGCGGATGCACACAAGATAAGCACCATATGCATGAGAAATGTGTGGTGAAATTTTTATCACATATTCAACTTTACATCATGAAATGCGAAAACACCCAGGGGAAAAGCCATATTTTTTGTGCATTACGTAGTGATGCGTATTTCTTATTATTTTCATGGCTTCCATATTTATATACAAACACACAATAGAAAACCAAGTACCTGCGAAGTGTTGGGTTCATGATTTACTGATAATTCACTTTTAAAACCACCATGCGAACACTGGAGAGAAACCATATTTATGTTGTGTGTGTATTTTAAAATGTTCTCCTTTTTAAAAGGCACATGCAAACACGTGCTGGTAATAAACTTTGGGTCAGCATTTCAGCATAAACCAGTTTTAAAAATCCAAATGCACATACACACCAGAGAAAAACCACATGCACTAGTGTGAAACTTGTCAGTGTTTCCACATCAATAAATTTTAAAAATCCAAATGCATATACACAGTGGAGAAAAACCATAAGCATGTTAAGTCTGTGATTCAGCATTTACATATAATTCAGATGTAATGAGCCCATGCAAACAAACATTCCTGAGGAACCATATTAATGTGACGTGTGCAGATCGGCATTTTCACAGTGATCTGATTGAAAAGGATGCATGCAGATGTAAATAATAAATGTCATGTATTTATGGTTCAGTATTTTCAAAAAATTCTTTTTTTAAAATTCCTATGAAGATATAGACTAGAGGTTAAAAATCAACTCTCAGATACGTGGCTATAACCAAAATTGCACCACTTTTCTTGAGGTCTGTGGTTTAGCACTTCCAGTAAATTAACATCTGTAACTGCATGCACAAATAGCAATGCACTTAAAGACTACTTTCTTCTTTTTTCATCTGATAACACTGACTGGAGAATACATTTTCTGAGGTTTGAGTATTATTATTACAGTTTTATCTTAGGTCAACACAGTGCTGACAAAAATTTTTTTTTTTGTGAATTGTATTTTCAACTCCAGTCATTTTACAAAGACACAAGCAAACATACTTTTAAGAGAATCCATTAGGTGATTCAGTATTTTTTTCGCTTGTCATTAAAAAATCAGCTACCAAAAACACAGTATAGAAAATATATTCAGCATTTACAAGGGATTCTTGTGTAAACCACAATGAAGAAAATCATAAATATGCTTAGTGACTGATACTTTCCCCTCCAGCAATAAGGTGTAGTGTTTGGCATGTATTCCTCAAGAGCTGTTGTCAAAACAATACAATAATCAGACACAATCAAATCAACTGCCAGTATAGAAAACATATTCAGTTATTTATTAATCTGCATTTTTAATAGGATCATATCTTTGACATGTATTCCTCCAGAGCTCTTGTAGAAACCAATATAGTCAAATGCAATTATTCTTATGAAAAAAAAATAACAGTTTTTCCTAATACTGTATAAAATTTGAATTGATCCTGAAAATGTGGACTTATGGCACCGTTCTTAGATGAAGACAAGTGGAAATAATTTGAAATTTCCTCCATATGCATGTATTTTGTAAAAATTGAAATTCTTTAGAAAATAAAATGAAAATGTTTATGAAGGAACATACGACAGAAGAATAACCCTAAATGACATGATGGGATAAAAGCAGGCACAAACCTGGCAGTAAATATTTATAGCAAGCAGAAATTGATTAATTCTTGAAATATCAGTGATGAGGAAAAAGATCAAATTCAGTTAATTTTAATGAAAGAATGGTATGTAAATATCCAGCAAATTTATTTAAAACAATTTTTTTCTTCTGTATCAAAATTTTTCCCACAAATAAAAAACCTTACAAAGAATGTTTCTAATATCTTCCCTTATTCTTCGCAGATCGTCTGGCATTGCTTATAGCTGTACCCATTGAAGTAAAAACAGCAGAGTAATTTCTCAAGATATGTCTTTTATACCTAGTGACCTTTAAATTCCTCTAATTTCTGTTCATATTCAATTTGAAATATTGCCCAATGGCTGTGGGTGCTTTTGTATTTCTTCAATAGAATAAAGTCAAGTTTGCATTCTGAGTTTTGATACCCATTTTTTTTTTTATAAGAAGTTAATTATTTCTGTTTTATAAGACATTAATAAAATACTACTATAGAATTAACAAATTTTATTAGTTCAAACTAACTACAAAAATAAATAACTATGCCTTGTGTAGGTTTCTCTTTCATATGCATTGCTGTATTATATATGAGCCATTTAGACTTTGGTTACTGCAGGTGTGTCAGGTGAACTATGAAATGTTAATACATTAAGTACACCTTTTTCTCCACTCTTGATGTTGAATAAGTGGTTGGGTTGGGAGAAGCTAGGGGATGTTGGAAATTTTTCACATCTAATAAGTTGTGGTTTGGAAAAATGTAAATTTAAGTCATGGGTAAGATTACTCAACAGTTGTTGCATTTTCATAGGTACCATGTAACAGAAGATAAACTGCTTGAAGCTGAACAAAGGCCCTGCAAATCCCTTACGAAAATGAAGAATCTGAGATGATAAAGTCATGATAATATACAAATTTCTTGGAATTTTTCCATTATATTAACGTCAGTGTAAAATGCCTTGGCAAGTTATTTTAGTTGATCATTAGTTTGAATTTTAACTCTAAACAAACATGGAGGTTGTGACTTTGAAGAGGATAATAATTCAACAAGAAATAACCATGTGGCTGTGAATTTCCAGTAACAGTGCAAGATGTTTGCTATTTCTGGAGATATTTTAAGTGCAGAGAATGCTGCTAAAACATGAAAGTTAGACAAGAGAAATGAAAGACATAGAGTGTCGGTAGGCAATCCAAAATCTTGCACTTTATCTGTTTTGGGGCTTCCTGGTTTTTCTCATGAGAGTCATTGTGATACATGATTTAAAAACACTGACATGGACATGGATAACACTTAACATCTTGTGTTCTTGACTTTTGAAGTCTGGTCGTGACATGTACAGGTGTGATGTTAATTTTGTCCAGTTCAATACACATTTTTGGTATTTCATGATGTGCCATGCGTGATACACGCTTAGGCAATAATGTATCTTTTGATATATGACTGACGAGGGAGATTTTTTCCTGCAATAGATTGCCATTACTTTCTGCGGTAGACCAGTTGCTATCCAAGGCTATAGAACCCGGTCTATCCTGCTATTTACCCCTTGCTGGTGGGGAAAGAAGAGGATTCATACCTTTCCCAAGGGTATGAATGCATAAGTGAATGTAATCGATTTGACTGGAATTCAAACTCGGCTCTTCAATTCCTTAATCCGAGCCACTATCAACTACTCCAGTGTGTCTCATCTTCCATCTAAAAACATTGGCAGGCTTGATAATGTCTTTTTTTAGGGATGAAATTGACAATGCTGAGGTGTTTCACTGGGCCGGTTATCTAATGAAGAGGTTGGTGTTTTGAGCTGAACTATTTCTCATCAGTGAGAAGTGCCATTGTTTTATACCTGTGGACTAACAAGTGCAGGCTCGCACACACATCTTTTTTTTTTTTTTTAGGAGGTTGGGGAGAATCAGTGTTCATGATTGGTTATTGTATTTCAAATTTTTCTCTGGACTGAATGTAATGCTTGGAGCCTCTGTGCAGAAAACTATTTTTTATTTGGAATTTCATTTTCTCAGCACTCATAACTGCTCCGATACATCTAGTAAAATGTATTTATGAATTAGAAAGAGATCTTGGTCAGGTAGTATAACACCGGGTAATAAAACAAATTTATGCAGCATTCTACATGACTGACCAGACCCTTGGTAGTGACAAGGTTTTTCATTCAACAGTTATGTCTTCAGCCAGTAGCAGCAGCAGAGACTAACTCTCAACTACTGCAACGCAATAAGTCTATCTTACAAATCTACACATGCATGTTGATTTTCTTCCATGAGTCTGTCTCACTCAATTTATTTTTTAATCATTTCACCTCAAGCAAGGCAATAAAGCCACTTGGATGCAAGAGGTTACTGAGTGTTAGAGAATTTGAGAAAAACTATTAAGGAGAGAGGACAATAAAAGAACAAGAATTAAGAAGACAAAAGATAACAATTGACATTGCATTTAAATTTTTCCAGTCAAATTTGATTTTCAAAACTTTAAATGCAATGTTAATCATTATTTTCTGTCTTCATAATTCCTGTTCTGTAATTGTTCTCTTTCCTTAATAATATTTTTTATTCACTCATATTCTCTCACACTCAGTAACTCTGTGTGTCTTAGTGGCTTTAATGCCTTGCTTGGTGTGAAATGATTAAAAAAATCATTTTTTTTACCATTATAGTCATTTCATAAAACTGTTCTCAATGAAAATATCTTCATGTATAATTCATTTTCCAAGTTTATGTTGTTTAAATTTTTCATTTTGCCACAGTAAAACATTAAGATAAGTGAGTGTAACTTTAACTTCAAGACATAGATATATTTTTATATTTCAAATCACTTTTACTATTGATTTTTCCCAATAAAATGTAAGAAAATTACTTAAATGTCTGCTATTGACTAAGTAGATATTATGTTTCATAAAACTTTCCATTTTTGTACATATGTCCACTACATTGGTAAAAAAGTGGCATACCCTAATGAAAAAAGCCCCAAACTGAAAACCAGTTTTATTACGAAAACGTTTATCTTATAATTAGAGGAAAGACCAATGTATTTTTTAATTATTTTTTTATTTTTCATGCTTGAAATTTTGGTTGAAAATCTTGTTCTTTTGTTTTGTTTTTTTTAGGTCAGAGATCACCTAATATTTAGCATTAGGTTTTTTTAGCACCTTTTTCAGTTGAAAATACATTAATGTGGAAATTATTACAAAAATCAAATAATTGACAGAATTTAATGAAACTTTCAGAACTTATTAAAAAACGAATGAATTAATTTTACAAATTTTTGTATTTTAGAAAGTCAGAGTAAAAATCAATTTTTTTTTACATTTGTTACCCCCCTTATTTAATGATCAAACCAACAATGTCCCACTAAAAAGGATACTATTACCAGGGTAAGGCAAAGAGACCCGTGTAGAGGCAAGTGGTGCATTGATAGCAAAGAACTTGATGTGTCAGTAGATGCAAGTTCTTTGGCTACTAGAGTCTTGCTTGCATGACGTGGGTCTGTTATCAAAGTTGCATATTGGTTGCGGCCAGAACTGAACATGTAACGCATCATCTTCACCGCACTTGATGATATTAATAAAGAGGGTAAACCTGGCTATACACTGGGAAAGTAAGACTCTACACTTAAAACTGATTTGCTAAATTATTTAGTAGTATCCTGGACTCAAAGAGAAATGAGGATTTTTTTAATCAAATGTTAGAATGTTCTAAAAAGGATGGGAAGATTTTTAAAAATAATTAAAAATTACTTCGTTCTTTCCTCTTAATAGTAACATAAACATTTTGACGATAAAATTTTGATTTCATCAAGTTTAAGTACGTTTTTATCATGCTATGGTCATTTTTCAGATTAATTAAACTTTAAATCATCGAATCTTCCTCAAATAAAGTTTCAGAAAAGTATATTTTATTTTTGAAAGATTTTAATAAGGAGAATTACATGTTGATAGATTTGTAAATATGGACAATTTAACTATTTTTAGCAATTAAAAATCATTTCAATCTGTTTAAATTCAGTTTGAAATCCAGCAATGTATTTTGCTTACTGGAAATATTAAATTTAATCTATTAGCTTGAAATAAGAGCTTCAAAAATGATTTTTCAGTTTTTTAAATTAATTTTAAAGTTTAAGCTTTGTTTTTTGTAGGTACCTATTTATAAAGTATCACTACAAAATTAGTCAAATTAAATTTTGTTTTTATTTGAAAGATAACAGCCTAAAGCTCATTTGTAAAAACAAACTATTTTCCATATTTAAGATTTTACATGGACATTCACCAAATTTCTATTCTTGATGACAAATGAAAATAAGAAATATAATTTTTTTAAGTTGGCTATCAGCAACTCACTGCCAAAATAATTTTTATATTGTCATGAATTCTTTTAAGATTTTGAATCATATTTTTGAAGTGTTTACAGTTGATACTATATATATTTAAAAAAAAAATGTTATAAAACCCTCTCGGTTCTAAGTTTATAAAGATGAAAAATGTAGGAATATCCAGCCTTTATTATTATAAATCTGCTTTTTCTTTCCTTTGTCTTGGAAGTGGAGATGAATCAACTGATTGTCCTGTCATCAAGTAGTTGCAAAGAGATTTACTTCTGCTGGTGTTGACCTTGATCCCTAAGTTGACCTTTCAGTGCTTTCAAAACACTGCTTGCTGTATGTCTTTGATGAAGATATTTCTTGGTAAGGTTTATGATGAAATTTCAATAAGTTTACAATTGAATTTGAATATATTATATATACTTTTGTGCAAGTGTAAAAAATATTTCACAAATAGCCTCAAAATTTAAATGTATTAACAATAGTTACAGTTGGGACAGAACTGAATAAAAAAAATAACCTGCATCATTTCCCCATTAATAACCCTCAAACATGCTCAAGCAAGGGAAAGCTCTTAATAAATAATAAATCAGAAAATTATTTAGCAAATTTTCTGTTTGCAAAATCATCGGCTTGTACATTGTTAACATATTAAAATCATCTTTTGAATGTTACCTAATGAATACTTTTCGTAATAAATTATGCAGATACCAACTCTCAGTGAAAATATTTTTGGAGTTTTATTAAGATATTTTTGGTAAAGTCCATGACTAACTTTCAATATGTTCATGGTTGAATTTGATTATTTTATTTTAACATCTTCAAATACCCTCAAAATATAAACATTTATGTGTTCACGATATTTAAAAATTGAGGTGGAGCTGAAAGTAAAAAAGACAACATGTGTCACTCCACTATAAATCAACCACCACATGCAGCTTCCTGCCACCTGTCCCTCAAAGAAGTGCGTGAGAAAACCAACCCAAGAACTGCAATGAATGCTGAGCCTGCTGTTGAATAAACACACACATCAGTGCTCTAGTTGGCAGGCCAAGGTTTCATTCATTTACAGAATCAACCAGAGGGATCATTCCACCAACTAAGAACGGCTGTGCACCACCACCCACCAAATCGAGAAGGAGCTATCAATCTTCAATCCTACCGGTGGGATTGGCAGATTGATATAAATTTTGTAATTTTATCTTTTGTGGAAGTAATTTCTGAGCTCATTTAACTCCATTGCCTTAACATGTGGCAAATCCCTATTAGTAGGTATCACCAACTATGCAAGTTTACAGTAAGAACACATCAGGATTCCTTCTATTTGAATGGCTGATATCTCCTTTATTTTCTAGGTTACTTTTATTAAAAATTAGCATACCATGTAGAAAAAAATGTCCCAAACTTAATAAAAACAATGTTTGATCATCAAAATCTTTATTATTAAGAGGAAACATCAGAGGATCATTTGATTATTAAATTACATTTTTTGATATTTTTTTCTTTTTACATTTGTTTAAAAATCTTGTCAATTATTGAAAATCTGCATTGAATCTTAAAATACAATAAATCTAAGAGATTATTAGAAAAAGCTTTTAATTGCTTTTAGGAATAAAATATATTAAGGACACTGTTGTCTTAAGAAAATAATTGTTTTTGATGAATAAAGATTTTTGTAATACAGATATATCCAGACACAACTTTATCACAAAATAAGTGCAAAAATGTAGGAAAAAAAATTAGATACTCTTCAGTTAAGCTGTCAACCAGTCAACACCTGAAATAAGCAGATACCGCTGTTACATTTAGTCATGGAAAACAGGAGAGATTCAGGTTTAGGAAAGAGCAGACATAAACATGACCAGCATTTATTAGATATGTGAAGAAAGAGTGAGAGAAATGGGTTCGAGAGGAAAAGGACATATCAGGGAGTGAGAATCACGTTCCTTAACATTGAGCAGGGAGTGTGCATTAAGCTGTGAGGCAGAGGGAGTATACATTAAATAATTATGTAATACCCCCCCACCTCTTGTAAATGGAGACAGCAGTCGAACATACAGTGTTTGACTCATTTTACATGGTCTTTCAGATGTGCTGATTGACATATCCGTCATCCACCACACGTTAATTTCAGCAGGAGATTTGCATTTTTCTTGTTTTGGTTGTGTTAATGTAGGTGAATCTTGTGCGTCTGTGCCAAGAAAAGGTGCTGATTTAGAGTGGCATTGTGATGTTGGTTAGGAATTTAAGAATATTGGAAATTTGGATTTGAATATTGGCAACCCTGCTCAAAACAGGCTAGGTTAGGCTTGTTTTTTATTTTCATTTCTGCTGCCAAGTTAACTTACCTAGGAGATGTGTGCTCATTGGTTCCTTTATTTTTTCTCTCCCTCTTTCTTTAATTTAAATTCCCCTGCCATGCCCAATTAGGTGATCAGAGATGTCAGTTCTTTGGTGGATTCAGGACATCTTTCAGATTTTCGGTGTTTTTTTTTGTGTTTGGATGAGTATGTGTTTGTGTGAGTGCTTTGGTTTAATGATTGATCATATTCTTTCAAATCCCACATTATTTTCATCCAGTTAACTGATGTTTCTGTCACATTTAAGGATTGGGGGGGGGTCTATTACTAACACTATTTTGTTTTGTACCTGTATATAATTTGTTTTCAGTGTAATTATCCATCAGGGTTAAATTTTTCAAAGGTTGTTATTTTATCCACCCCACCAAGACAAATTGTATATATTTGGCCTTCATACAGTCAATGCGGTATTATGGTGGATGTAGTAAGAAAGGTACGGAAGAATGTGGTGTTTTGGTGCAAGGATTATTGTAGCATGTTTCGGTCAGTGATTGTGGCTAGCTAAAGTTTTAGTTTTAAGACAAGTGAAGACCAGTCCTCTCAAATTTAAGGCCATGTGCCACATTTGTAATTTTTCACAATAAATATTGTAGCCGCGACGCGAATAAGGTCGAACTTACTCATATTGTCGATAAATAACTCCTACCTTTCCGCAAAAACCCTTCTTACTGCTATTTTCAAAATAAGCATGGAAATTTACACCAATATGAAAATTTAAAAAATTTTTTCATTACAATTGGTTTTCAGGGCTTAATTTGCAAATTTACCTTAAAAAAAATTAAGGGGAGGAAAGAAATAAAATTACTTTAAATTTAAGTATTGTATTGAAAATGTATGTTAGTTAAATCTTTTTGTTTCGTACAGAAAAGGAAACCGAAGTCTAAAATTATTTTCATGAATTATCTCCCTTGAGATTTGCTCTTCTGATCTCAAATATATTCTTTAAAGAAAGAAAGGTCAATACTGAAATTTATTGGTTGTTTATTTTATTAAAAATTCATTCCTTTTCTTGAAAGTATCCAATTGCCTTAAAAAATCAAAAGAAAGCAGTGAGTATAGCAGTCAATTGTTTTTGTTTACAAACCAATACAAATTTACGAGAAAAAAATTACTTCATTGAACAAGAAGTTTGTTACACAGTGAGTGATGTACTGTTTTTTAAACGTGATTTTTTTTCCTAAATGAATTTATTTTATTCTTATTAATAATGACTTGTATTTATAAATGATCTCAAATACGTTTTGTTTTTAAGGTATTTAGAAACGTTAAAATAATATTCGTCTTTGTTTTTAAAATATAAAAATCTGGTATCAACGCGTGCGTACTAAAAAAACGTATTTTAATAATTTTAATTTAATTCATATATCATTTTATCTTAATTTTAAATTCATATATCATTAAATTTTTGTTTTACTTGAAAAGTAATATCCTCAGGGTAATTTGTAAGAAAAGATAAAAAATGATTTTACCAATTTAAATAAGTCTTGTAGACATTTTAAAAACAACACTTTTGAACTCCAATCCAAAATCATGCGGACTTTCGACACTGGAAGAAAAAAAATAACAAACAAATAAAAAAACAACAATCCATTTTTAAAGAAATTACCAAAAATCAAAACCTTATCAGATGTTGGTGTATTCAGCATTTAGTGAATTAATTTTAAATTTAATACATTTATTTTCTTTTGAAATGTTTTCAGGTCATTTCCGGCTGGAAACTAACAAACCGGTGGCTACTGCTATTTTTAATAAAAATTAGTTAGTATGTAAACAACATTTTCACTGAAAAAATAGCGTAGCATGATAAAAAAAAGGCTGCAAAATGAACAAAAACAAAGATTTATCGTTAAAATACCAAAATATTTTTATTATTTTATTAAATCTTTTAATAATCCTTTCCAGTCCGTCCAAAATTGGAGTTAATAAAAATCTTGTTTTTTTACGTCAGCGGTCGATGTAATTGTAATATTTACATTTTAGTGTTTTAGTGCCTTTGAAAGAAAAATATTATTATGTATATAATATTTACGAGAGGGGAGTAGATGATGGTTGTAAAAGGGTATAAAAAAAATATTAACATTATCTTGTAGGAAAAGGGGAAACACTCATGAATTTTTCTCGCTGCGTTCTTTCAATAATATTGGGTTGGTGCATAATTATCAGGCGTTTAAAAACGCCTGATAATTATGCACCAACCAATCAAAGAAAAAGGTTCACAGGTCTTAAAATTTTTTTTGTAACAAAAAAAGAAGACATGCATATTATTCCATATATCATACAATAACAACAAAAAATAAACAGGTTACTCCACGAAATCGCTAAAAAATGGCATAGCATGATGAAAAAGACGCCAAACTTAAAGAAAAGAAAATTTTATCGTCTCTAGTCTAAATGCTTATGTTATTATGAAGAGGAAAGAGAAAGACCAAATTTTTTTTTAATTATTTTTTAAAATTTTCCTTCTTTTTAGAACATTCTAAATTTTGCTTAAAAAAACCTTTTTTCTCTTTGTATCACCGGAACTATTAAAATAACAATACAATTTTTAGCACGTTTTTTTTTTGTATGACATACATTAATTTGGAAAATCTTGCAAAAATAAAAATAATTGTCGGATATTAATGAAACTTTCAGAAACTATTCAGAAATGATCGAAATTATTATAAATATGTTGTTTTTTTTTTTTATTAAAGTCATGGCAGAAATATTTTTTTTATATTATTACCCCCCCTAATTAATTTTATGAAAACGCTAGAAATTCGATCGCATCATGTTTAGTGATTACAATAGTTAAAAGCACAAGGCTTTGAGGAATGGAAATCATGTTTTTTTTTGTTTTTAATTGGACCCCACGTACCTGAAAATCAGCTCTGAATTGTAACATACAAAACAAAATAAAACAAAGATATTATTTAATTTCAAATGCTTTTAGTTGTTTTTATGAATATGGACAATATTTTCTGAAAGCAAAAAAATTTTTCGATGAAAAATGAATTTTTAATACAATTATTTGTTATTTCTTTAATTATAGTAGATTTTTACATTTAAGTTGTTAAAATATTATAAAATTAGTGAAAAGCCGCATCGGGTTTCCTAAGTGTCTTTATGAGATAGATCTTTTTTTAGCGCTTTGTAAATTGTATTGTTTTGACTAATCAGAAGATCCGCAGTAATTAAGAAATGTAATTTTGTGTTTATAAAAATAGTTAAAATGGCTGTAATTAAAAAGTACGGAAGGTCACAAGCAATAAAACGTTGCGTGGCTTGAGTGTAAGCGTTCTCCACTAAACGTCGATTTCATTATCGCAAATTCTTTGTGTGAAACACATGTTGAGCATTTCTCAGTCCTTGGACCATTGGGCCTGCAGCTCATAATCATTCCTTAAGTGTTGTTGTCATCACCCTGTTCAAAAGGTGCTAAAAAAACAAAAATACATCAAGCCATTGTTCAAACACATTTTAAAAAAATGATTTTTTACAAGGTGATGACAGCCTGGTATTGTCGGCTGGCTGGCCTTTGACCCAGCAATGTCAATTTTGGCTTAATTTTAACACTTTTTTTCCTTATCGCTGATTAAAAAAAAAAAATAAAAATAAAAAACACATATAAAAAAAAAGCCTTGTTTCCAGTGTTCAGGAATGGCAATTTTAACTATTTTTTCATATTTTATCCATTACACCCTAATCTTTATTCGGTAAAAACTTCATTGCTAATCATGCATTACTTTTTAAGTAACACACATATTTATGTCTTTGTTGTTTCCATTCCTTATATTATGGCCGCTACTGTATACTGAAGCAGATAAAAATTTTCTTATTCAAATTTAAGGGCGTTCTTGTTATGCTAGCTCTTTTTGTTTACTTTTTGTGGAGGTACCTGAATAAAAATTTATTCACATTTGAAAAAGACCTTTTTTTTTTTTGTTTAAAACAGACATAAATTTTCTTCAAACATTTTTCACATTTAAAAGTTTGTAACTTTTGTTTTTTCTTCAAATTTAATTATTTTATAAATTTATTTCTTCTTAGTTCTCTTTTCTTCTTAATTTTATGACATTGCTTCTTCATAATTCTCCTTTTTCTTGTCTTTTTAATGTTAACTTTGCCTCTTTTTTATACTGCAAAGGAACAGTTAATTAAACAAATTCTAACCAAGGCTTGTAATGTTTACTTTAAATTATCTCAAATTACCGAGTTACTGTCTTTTGAAAAGATTAATAAAATAATTTATACTGAATGACTTTAGTATTTTGTAATGTTAGCTTTCTGAGCTAACAAATCAATTTTAGTTTCAAATTTAGGTATGTTCAATAATTTGCCGAAAAAACAGCATATCATGATGAAAAATGATGATTTCTGTTTTACCAATAGGTTTTGCTTGGTCTCTGGACTTCATACAATCACTCATCCAGTTGGTGATTTATAATGCCTTTCTCCTAGATTTGATGACCTTTCTTGTACGATGACATTCATACAACATTACCTTCACTCAGCATGTGCATGATGGTCATAATATTTAGCTTGAGTCTTGTGTTTGTGGTATTTTTTATGTTTCTGACATCAAACAGTGCCAGAGACTGATCTGTGTTCGTGTCTTTGGTTTTTTTTTGGGGGGGGGGCTGTTTTGCAGTCTTAACTGCAGATTCATCTTAACCATTTACCTGTTGATTTCTGGGGATCATCATGAGATGTTCAAAATCCCAAAGCTTTCAATTGACTAGTCATAGCTTCACAACTTTGCCATATGTCAATGCATTGTCTGACGGTTAGTGTTGAATGCTGTAAGATTATTTTCTATGCCAAGTTGTCACTACCTAGAATTATGCAGTCACATAGCAAAGAATCATGTAAACAGTCACAAAAATTACAGAATTTCATTAGGTTATGAAGCATAGTTACATAAGAATCAATGTTTTCATGTTGTTTCTCGTCTCTCTTATGGAAGATCTATTTTGCATACGTCTCATTAGTCTATCCAATAATTTGTTTGTCAAACTTGGCTGTTACTGTGTCCAAGTCATCTTTGTATAATGTGAAGAAACAGTGCCATTTGGTACTCCTTACTTTAATCGGCCAAGTTAAAATGCTGAAGTTGTTTCCAGAGTTTTCATCCTTCAGAAGCATCTGTCATGGTATCCAATATGTCTCTACTTGTATTAACAAAAGTGCATTATTTTTCCCAGTTTGTTAATTGGTGATATAGTTCAGGCATAAATACAAAATAAAATTTATTTTTTGATTGGAGGAACTTCCATACTTAGACTGCAGTACATAAAAAAAAAACAGACAATAATTAGAAAAGTGGATACGGAAAAGTTGAATAAATTTTTGGAAATTTTGCATCATTAATACATGGGTTTTTAAGAAAAAATTGAATATGAAAACTATTTGCATACTTTATGTAATATTCTTTTAATATTTATATATGAACATATGATCTTTAATAATAACTTCTTTTTTTTTCAGATATTTTCACTCTGTTTGGAAAGAAATGAACACCTCTGTGAGCTGTACATAGTGTTCTAAGAAACAGTGATTTTCATTTCCATGTTGAATATGAAATTATCTAAGTTAATACCTATACTTTTAAAGTACATACTTAAAAAAAAAACACGATGAAAAGAAAAAACAATGCTTTTCCAAAAGGGAATAGAAAGTACTCATTTCCTTGTGTGAAGTTTCAACATATCTCTTACAATGAGTTTTCAAGGAATTATAGATATGCAAACAAAAACTAGTGTGAAATCACATGTGTGTGAAGTGTGTGGTTCAACTTTTTCACAGAGATCCCGTTTAAGTAATCATATACGGACACACACTGGGGAGAAACCATATACATGCAAAGTATGTGCTTCAGCATTTACAGGCAGATCAAATTTAAGTAAACACATGCGAACACACACTGGGGAGAAACCATATGGGTGTGAAGTGTGTGGTTCAACATTTTCACGGAAAGCACATTTAAATAATCATGTGCGGGGACATACTGGAGAGAAACCATATATATGTGAAGTGTGTGGTTTAGCATTTTCAAGGAGATCACATTTAAGTAGTCATATGCGAAGACACACAGGAGAAAAACCATACACATGTGAAATATGTGGTATGGCATTTACACAGAGTTCAACTATGAAGATTCACATGCGAACACATACAGGAGAAAAACCATTTAAATGCGAAGTATGTGATACAGAATTTTCACGCAAATCACATTTAAACTCTCACATGCGGATACACACAGGAGAAAAGCCCTATGCATGTGATATGTGTGGTGCAGCATTTGCAGCACATTCAACTTTACAACATCACATGAGAATACATACAGGAGAAAAGCCATATTCATGTGAGGTGTGTGGTTCTGCATTTAAATGTCAAACTGATTTAGTAAGACACATGCGATTACACACAGGTGAAAAGCCATATTCCTGTGAGGTGTGTGGTTTGGCATTTGTAAGAAGATTGACTTTGAATGTTCACATGCAAACACACCCAGGAGAAAAACCATACAAGTGTGAAATGTGTAGTTTAACATTTATCACTAGTTCACTTTTAAAAAGACACATGCAAACACACACTGGTGAGAAACCATATCTCTGTGAATTGTGTGGTTCAGCTTTTTTCTGCAAATCAGATTTAAATAGACACAATGTGACACACACTGGGGAGAAACCACATGCATGTGAAGTGTGTGGTTCAGCTTTTTTCTGCAAATCAGATTTAAACAGGCACAATGTGACACACACTGGGGAAAAACCACATGCATGTGAAGTGTGTGGTTCAGCATTTTCACACAAGTGGCATTTAAATAGTCACATGCGGACACACACTGGTGAGAAACCATATGCATGTTATGTCTGTGGTTCAGCATTTTCACAGAGATCACATTTAAAGAGTCATGTGCGAACACACACAGGAGAAAAACCATATGCATGTAAAGTATGTGGTGTAGCATTTTCAGATAATTCAACATTAAGAAGACACACACAAAGACACACTGGTGAGAATTCATTTCCATGTGATGTATGTGGCTCGGCATTTTCATGCAAATCAAATTTAAGAAGTCACATGCGGACGCACACAAGATAAAAACCATATGCACATCAATAAATTTTAAAAAGCCAAATGCATATACACTGGAGAAAAACCATATGCATGTTAAGTCTGTGATTCAGCATTTACATATAATTCAGATGTAATGAGCCCATGCAAACAAACATTCCTGAGGAATCATATTAATGTGATGTGTGCAGATCGGCATTTTCACTGTGATCTGATTGAAAAGGATGCATGCAGATGTAAATAATATGGTTCAGTATTTTGAAAACATTCTTTTTTTTAAATTCCTTTGGAAATATAGACTAGAAGTTAAACATCAACTCTCAGATACATGGCTATAACCAAAATTGCAGCTCTATTCTTGAGGTCTGTGGTTTAGCACTTCCAGGAAATTAACATTTGTAACTGCATGCACAAATAGCAATGCACTTAAAGACTACTTGCTTCTTTTTTCATCTGATAACACTGGCTGGAGAATAGATTTTCTGAGGTTTGAGTGTTATTATTTTCACAGGTTTTTGGGGTTTTTTTTACTTGAATATCTCCAGGTGAACACAGTGCTGACAATAATTATCTTTTGTGAATATTATTTTCAACTCCAGTCATTTTACAAAGACACAAGCAAACATGATTTTAAGAGAAGCTATAAGATGATTCAGTATTTTCTTTGCTTGTCATTAAACAATCAACTACCAAAAACACACAGTATAGAAAATATATTCAGCATTTACAAAGGATTCTTGTGGAAACCACTATTCAGAAAATCATAAATATGCTTAGTGACTGTTACTTTCCCCTCCAGCAATAAGGTGTAGTGTTTGGCATGTATTCCTCAAGAGCTTTTGTCAAAAAAATACAATAATCAGACACAATCAAATCAACTGCCAGTATAGAAAACATATTCAGTTATTTATTATTCTGCATTTTCAATAGGATCGTATCTTTGACATGTATTCCTCCAGAGCTCTTGTAGAAACCAATATAGTCAAATGCAATTATTCTTATGAAAAAAAAAACAGTTATTCCTAATACTGTATAAAATTTGAATTGATCCTGAAAATGTGGACTTATGGCACCGTTCTTATATGAAGACAAGTGGAAATAATTTGAAATTTCCTCCATATGCATCTATTTTGTAAAAATAGAAATTCTTTAGGAAATAAAATGAATATGTTTATGAAGGAATATAAGACAGAAGAATAACCCTTAATGATATGATGGGATAAAAACAGGCACAAACCTGGCAGTAAATATTTTTAGCAAGCAGAAATTGATTAAGTCTTAAAATATCAGTGATGAGGAAAAAGATCAAATTCAGTTAATTTGAATGAAAGAATGGTATGTAAATATCCAGCAAATTTATTTAAAACAATTTTTTTCTTCTGTATCAAAATTTTTCCCACAAATAAAAAACCTTACAAAGAATGTTTCTAATATCTTCCGTTATTCTTCGCAGATCGTCTGGCATTGCTTATAGCTGTACTCATTGAAGTAAAAACAGCAGAGTACTTTCTCAAGATATGTCTTTTACACTTAGCAACCCAATATCTTTTACCTTTAAATTCCTCTAATTTCTGTTCATATTCACTTTGAAATATTTGACCAATGGCTGTGAGGGCTTTTGCATTTCTTCAATAAAATAAAGTCAAGTTTGCATTCTGAGTTTTGATACCCATTTTTTTTCTTTCATATGAAGTTAATTATTTCTGTTTTATAAGACATTAATAAAATACTACTATAGAATTAACAAATGTTATTAGTTTAAACTAACTATAAAAATAAATAACTATGCCTTGTATAGGTTTCTCTTTCATATGCATTGCTGTATTATATATGAGCCTTTTAAACTTTGGTTACTGCAGGTGTGTCAGGTGAACTATGACATGTTAACACATTAAGTACACCTTTTTCTCCACTCTTGATGTTGAATAAGTGGTTGGGTTGGGAGAAGCTAGGGGATGGTGGAAATTTTTCACATCTAGTAAGTCGTGGGTTGGAAAAATGCAAATTTAAGTCATGGGTAAGATTAGTCAACAGTTGTTGCATTTTCATAGGTACCATGTAACAAGATAAACTGCTTGAAGCTGAACAAAGGCTCTGCAAATCTCTTACACAAATGAAGAATCTGAGATGATAAAGTCATGATAATATACAAATTCCTTAGTGGGAATTTTTCCATTATATTAACGTCAGTGTAAAGTGCCTTGGCAAGTTATTTTAATTGATCATTAGGTTGAATTTTAACTCTAAACAAACATGGAGGTTGTGACTTTGAAGATGATAATAATTTAACAAGAAATAACCATGTGGCTGTGAATTTCCAGGAACTGTGCAAGATGTTTGCTATTACTGGAGATATTTTAAGTGCAGAGAATGCTGCTAGAACATGCAAGTTAAACAAGAGAAATGAAAGACATAGAGTGTCGGTAGTCAATCCAAAATCTTGCACTTTATTTGTTTTGGGGCTTCCTGGTTTTTCTCATGAGAGTCATTGTGATACATGATTTAAAAACACTGACATGGATAACACTTAACATCTTGTGTTCTTGACTTTTGAAGTCTGGTGGTGACATGTACAGGTGTGATGTTAATTTTGTCCAGTTCAATACACATTTTTGGTATTTCATGATGTGCCATGCGTGATACACGCTTAGGCAATAATGTATCTTTTGATACATGACTGACGAGGGAGATTTTTTCCTGCAATAGATTGCCATTACTTTCTGCGGTAGACCAGTTGCTATCCAAGGCTATAGAACCCAGTCTATCCTGCTATTTACCCATTGCTGGGAGGGAAAAGAAGAGGATTCATACCTTTCCCAAGGGTATGAACGCATAAGTGAATGTAATCGATTCGACTGGAATTCAAACTCAGCTCTCCGATTCCTTAATCCAAGCGGCTATCCACTACTCCACTCTCTCATCTTCCATCTAAAACCATTGGCAGGCTTGATAATGTCTTTTTTTAGGGATGAAATTGACAATGCTGAGGTGTTTCACTGGGCCGGTTATCTAATGAAGAGGTTGGTGTTTTGAGCTGAACTATTTCTCATCAGTGAGAAGTGCCATAGTTTTATACCTGTGGACTAACAAGTGCAGGCTCACACACACATCTTTTTTTTTTTTAGGAGGTTGGGTAGAATCAGTGTTCATGATTGGTTATTGTATTTCAAATTTTTCTCTGAACTGAATGTAATGCTTGGAGCCTCTGTGCAGAAAACTATTTTTTATTTGGAATTTCATTTTCTCAGCACTCATAACTGCTCCGATACATCTAGTAAAATGTATTTATGAATTAGAAAGAGATCTTGGTCAGGTAGTATAACACCGGGTAATAAAACAAATTTATGCAACATTCTACATGACTGACCAGACCCTTGGTAGTGACAAGGTTTTTCATTCAACAGTTATGCATGTTGATTTTATGCCATGAGCCTCAGCCAGTTTTTTTGTTTTTTTTAATCATTTCACCTCAAGCAAGGCAATAAAGCCACTTGGATGCAAGAGGTTACTGAGTGTTAGAGAATATGAGAAAAACTATTAAGGAGAGAGGACAATAAAAGAAGAAGAATTAAGAAGACAAAAGATAACAATTGACATTGCATTTAACTTTTTCCAGTCAAATTTGATTTTCAAAACTTTAAATGCAATGTTAATCATTATTTTCTGTCTTCATAATTCCTGTTCTGTAATTGTTCTCTTTCCTTAATAATATTTTTTATTCACTCATATTCTCTCACACTCAATAACCCTGTGTGTCTTAGTGGCTTTAATGCCTTGCTTGGTGTGAAATGATTAAAAAAATCATTTTTTTTTTACCATTATAGTCATTTCATAAAACTGTTCTCAATGAAAATATCTTCATGTATAATTCATTTTCCAAATTTATGTTTGTTATGTTTTTCAAATTTTTCATTTTGTCACAGAAGAACATTAAGACAAATGAGTATAACTTTCACTTCAAGACATAGAAATATATTTTTATATTGCAAATCACTTTTACTATTGATTCTTTTCAATAAAATGTAGAAAATTACTTAAATGTCTACTAAGTAGATATTATATTTCATAAAACTTTCCATTATATTTTTGTAGATATGTCCACTTCATTGGTAAAAAAGTGGCATACCCTAATGAAAAAAGCCCCAAACTTAATAAAAAAAAGTTTTATTACGAAAATACTATACTATTAATTAGAGGAGAGACCAATGTATTTTTTAATTATTTTATTATTTTTCATGCTTGAAATTTTGGTTGAAAATCTTTTTTCTTTTAGGTCAGAAGTCACCTAATATTTAGCATTAGGTTTTTTTAGCGCTTTTTTCAGTTGAAAATACATTAATGTGGAAATTATTGCAAAAATCAAATAATTGACAGAATTTAATGAAATTTTCAGAACTTATTCAAAAATGATTGAATTTATTTTACAAATGTTTGTATTTTAGAAAGTCACGGTAAAAATCTATGGGTAAGGCAAAGAGACCCGTGTAGAGGCAAGTGGTGCATTGATAGCAAAGAACTTGATGTGTCAGTAGATGCAAGTTCTTTGGCTACTAGAGTCTTGCTTGCATGACGTGGGTCTGTTATCAAAGTTGCGTATTGGTTGCGGCCAGAACTGAACATGTAACGCATCATCTTCACCGCACTTGATGATATTAATAAAGAGGGTAAACCTGGCTATACACTGGGAAAGTAAGACTCTACACTTAAAACTGATTTGTGGTGTGTGTAACAATGACTCACAAACATGCTGAGAGGCAAAGCCAGAGTGAGCACTTATGCTGC
The DNA here is from genome assembly GCA_964036315.1 of Acanthosepion esculentum. NCBI lineage: Eukaryota > Metazoa > Mollusca > Cephalopoda > Sepiida > Sepiidae > Acanthosepion > Acanthosepion esculentum. Next base: position 32,046,166 of record OZ038479.1, on the reverse strand, counting down.
AAGTAAGATGCTGATCAGCAGTCAGCTACAAATCTTTTTGGAGTTGGTTAAGGAGTTAATGCTGGACATTACACACATCAAACTGAATCAGAACAAAGTGGACAGAAGCACCAGAGTTCTACAGAGGTGGCTGGAAGCAATGAAGAATGAGGCAGAACCTGTGCTACAGGTATGTCGTGCAATGGCAGCAGTATAGAACAGACTCAAATAAGCTCACACAGCGAACACCCCAGTGTAAAATGAACATTGTACTTTGTCAGTCTACTGATATTTGTTAACCAGCCAATCTTCCCTATGAATGTTTTATGGATTTTTTTCTCTTCATCTGTTGCTAGTCTGCTTTAATTTCTTATTTGCTCAGGACTCATTATAATTTCTTTTATAGACAATAGTTTCTGTATTATAATTACAGAACACTCCTTCTGCTTTAGATCAATACAAAGATATGTGAAAAAACCTTCTTTAGAGATTCTAAACGTCAGCTTAAAAATTCTGATATACCCATGGATAATTATTTTTTGAACCAGCATAAAGAAAATCATCCGCATGAATGAGGATTACACCTTCCAATTTTTCTTCATATTTGTAGTGGAATATCAAACATTGATATTTGAACATCCAACTTTAAGAAATTCCTCACACACTCTCAGGTACCAACTGCAAGAAGCATCTGCTAGTCTATAAACAACTTTATTCAGTTTCCAGATAAAACCAGGCCTTCTTTGTTCCTTTGGTAAAGCAATGAAAAGTTCTTCAATGTAAGCCTTGAGTAGTTGTAGTAGTAGCGGTTTTGTGACGTGTTGCAACTCACACACTGTCCTTTGTGTTAATTGCAAAATTGAGCATGATGACTATTCACATCCCATTTCTGCCCCCATGTTATGTAGGTGTGTATAATTCCAAAGAGAGTTTTACACCTGTGGAGAGAATAAAGCCGGACATATGGGTCGATATGGTAGAAGACAAATAAGGAAAACAGTGTGACACACGTATTTTTTATAATGATGCCATGACAGTCTACCCTTCTCTGGAGAGTAAAGTACAAGGGAGATAACCAGAATGCATACACATAACATCCCCTCTCCCAAGTCACTTATTATTATATTTTTTGCTACTAAAAATGTATTTAATTTTTGACTTCATGTTCTTATAGTGAAGCTCAGCAGTGGCACATACTCTCAGACATAATTGATGTTGTTCGTTTAAATTTGAGTTAACCAACAGTTTAAAGCCTAGCACAACATCTGGCAAAAACACTTTGTACTTGGAACTTTTCGTATATTGTTGATTGAATTCAGTGATATATATATATATATATATATATATATTCATGTTTCCACTTCTACAAAAACTGTCAAAATGTTTATATACATTGTCTGCCATATTCTAATTTCACTTTTTCAAATTTGGATGGATTTTTGTAATCTCTGCTACCATGAATTAACTACAAAATGATTAGACTCAAGTTACTTACTTACTTTTATTCTCCATAAGACAATCCATATTCGTAAATCTTCAACAGTAACTTAGTCAACAAACCAACACAATACTCTGTACATTATTTCTACTCTCCATTCGAACTCCACTACATTTTTCAGTCATAAAAGAGTTACTTCCCTTTTTATTAAGTTTTTCCCCTAATAACAAATTGTTGTTTTTCATTCGATATTGTGAATCTTCCACTGCTACCATGTAAGGTTTACTTGTTAAATATTGAGTGAAAAGTGAAATTATATTAATATATTTTATTAATATTTACTTACAGTCAATAAGTTAGGATACACAGTGATTATTTCCAGAATTCCAAGTGAAACTTTACTCTAGCCGTATCCCTAAAACTAAGGGGTTTACATCAAGTGTGCAAAGGGAAGCGTTTCCTATGCTACTGTTACATTGCTTTTGCTTCCAAATTCAGGACTAGACACATGACTGAAAAGGGGCACAGCTGAATTCTGGTGTGATAGGAGGGGAGCAGGAGGAGGAGAAAAGCAACCAGGATGAAAGTATGTGCATTTCATTTAACCTCACTCTGATACATTTTCAATACTGTTGCTTTTCTTCTCCTCCTCCCCTTCTACCACACTTCATGTTGTGTACTTATTTATTTATTTTTAAATAATAAAATGTTTATTAATTTTAAAAATAAAGCATTTTGAAATCAATTAACCCAAATTGCATGAAGATTCTGAAAGGTTGAAACCGAGGTAGCAGAATTGGCTAAGCTCTAAATTTTTAAAACTTTTTTTGTCTATACGTGTCTTGAACACTTTTAATACTACTCTTTCCTGGTCTTATTTAACTCTGACCAATAACATTTTTATTACACACGCACACACACACACACACATATACATACATACATATATATATATATATATATATATATATATATATATATAATACCAATTTCTAATTGGTAGGGATTATTCCAAGGAGGACTTTAATCCAATGAGAGCTCATTGCAAATTACAGAGCATGTAATTGCTTTTGCCTTAACTTGTTTGAGACTACTAAGAACTTTGTGAAGTATGTCCAAGGCTTGTATTTATCAAAACATACTACTGAGTCTGTGAAAACTGCAAATAATTAAAACAAAGAAGTGTGCAGATACAAAGTAATACAAAATATAATTTACAAACATTCAAAGAATATCACAACAATACATGACAAAGCCACATGTGGCACACAGCAATAGCAAAGAAAATGGGAAAAGTAGTTAGAATATAAGGGAGAGGAATATTTATATGCTATTTAAGTATATATGTGTGTATAGCATAAATTACTAACAGAAAACTTCTAACAAGGCATAAAGCACTTACTCTTTAGATTTACTACGAAATACTTTCAGAGTAAAGAAATAAGATTTTGAAAAGACTAAATGTTTTCACTTTTCTATAAAGGAAAGTATTAAAAATAGCAAATTTACAATTTAGTACAAAAAAACCCTAGTGAGTTTAATGTAATAAGAAAATATTATGTAGCTCATTGGCAAGTAGGTGGAAAGCAAGTAAAGAACAATAGGGTAACAAAAAAAGGAAGAAAATCACTGACAGAGGTATCTTCCCATGTTTGAACCCAAGCCACTAAATGACTGACTAAAAAAGGCTGGGTTAAGATTTGAATTTCTGCTATATAAGGGTGCACATTAATAAAGGTAGACATGAAGCTTAAAGACTCAAAATAAATTTAGGGTTAACCTATATCAATCTACCTGCCAAAATTTTTAATATTAAACATGTGTAAAAAAAAAAAAAAACTTATGCTGTCGAGCATACCAAAATATAAAGTGAATATTTTGCTTATAGGAAAAAGAAAGAGAACTACTTTGTTTTGGTGTTAGGGTCCTCTTTTACTAGGGAGTAACAAAAACTCACCATTTCTCTTGGAACTATTTTTGAGAGTGAACTAGACTGACCATCTCTACCGAAATGTAGACAGGCACTGAAAAGCAGCTGCTTATTTATCAGTAAAAAAAAATAACTAGCAGCAGCCACAGTGTGGTATAATGATGAATTAAGAAAACACCTTAAAAATCTATATCGGGTATTTATTTCATGAATATTCTTATATTCATCTCTTAAGACTGAATATTTTTAAGAAATGGAATCAATCCATCCTCACAGATATACCAGGATAAAAAGAAGAAAGGATATATATATATATATATATATATATATGATGATAAATGAAGAAAACCCCTCCAAAATCCATATCAGTTATAATTTATTTCATGAAAATGGTGTGTGTGTGTGTATATATATATATATATATATATTTTGAACGATAAAAATTATTAAAAAAATCAATTAAAATCTTCAGACATACTGGGTTGTAGATTAATTTTCTTATGCTTTTATTGTTATTATTTCATTTAGGTTCCTTGACTAGTTTCGGCCAACATGGCCATTATATATATATTGCAGAGAGCTGTAGAATTGCCCTTCAGTTTGTTCAGGAGTTTAAGAGTCGAAGTCTTTGTATATTCTCAGCATTGGAAGCCCTCTTGACTGCTGTTTGATCAGGGTTTCATTTGCAAGGGACTTTCTCTTCCTCATTGCAGCCTTGGCTCTTTTGATTGCAATCTGGTCCTCTGTTGGTGGAGATTTCTTTTTGTGTGTTATACTGCTGATATATTTGATAGGCAACAATACGCTACAGAAGAAGTAAAAACTGATCACTGCATTTAAATTTAAGCATTGCATTAATATTTAAGCTTACCTTTTAAAGAGTTCAATGATAATTCTTCTGCAGCCACTTAATTTAAATAGAATTCCATGTGTGTGTATGTTCCTACTTTTTACATCAACAATTATTTTGATTTCATGGGTAACTTTTGTTGGATTTTGCAATTAATTTCAACTATTCCAAAATTCATTTCTAAGTTATAAAAATTGTTATTGTACAACAAAAAAAATGACAGAAAGGATTTGACTTTCAAAAACAAAAGTTACAGTTATGTGGAAGAAAGAAGAAGGGCCTTGGTAGTTGCTGGTAGGAGAATTTTGGTATTCTTTGGCAAATGGCCACAGGTACTTTTAGGAAGTAGATTACAGCAAAACTAAAAGCCACGAACAACAATAATGAACTGAAGAAAATAAACAGGAAGAAACTGAAATAAAAGAAAACGGAAAGAAAAAATGCTACAATTTTAAAGGGATACACAATTATCCTTCTGTGGTAATTTGTGAAAGTTTGTCTCAAAATTATAATTATTGACATTGAACTTTGAACTTATGAAATTATGAGTTTTATCTCAGTTTTTAAAATTGAACTGTTGTCTAAACAAATCAGAAACCAAGCAACAGCTGTGAATTTACCATCATTCTCAACCACTTTCAACATTTGTATGAAATGAAGTGAACATTTTGTTGATACTAATAATAATTGTTATATCGCTCAACCATATTGTAATTAGAACCTATTATCTTGCCTAATTGTTAGGCACACAAAGAAAAATTTTGTACAAATCTCTTTTGTAAAATTTGTATTTTATGCTAATACAGTGTAACCCGGATATAAGAGAGATTTTCTCTGGTCCCAAATTAGAGCTTGTGTTAATAAAACAAAATATACCAAACCCTGATATAAGAGAAACCCGGATATAAGAAACTTCTTCTCCAGTCCCGACAACTCTCTTATATCCGGGTTACTCTGTATTATTTTTCATATGCAATAAATGTAAATTTTCAAATTTCATACCCGAGTAAGAGTTTTGTGTTTTTCCGTTTGTGCCTTTCTAATACTCAGGATAAGACATCTGACATTCTCTCTTCTCAAAAACATCACCTTTTCTTTTTTTCTTTTAATTTTGATTTTGCAAGGCATATTTCACCATTCAATTTGCTGTCACATTTTTTGTTGTCTTATTTTCTGCATGACACACACACAAACAAACACACACAACAAAAAACTTGTGTTCAGTGACGTTCTTCAGTTTTATAATCTTTTAATTTCTCATTGGAATTTTTGACATAACTTTTTTAAATTTCTCGTAATTCTATTCAAATTAATTAATTTTTAAAATAGGGAATACACAGTTTTAAAAATACTTTATGTATCCAATTTAAATAAAATTAGGATAGATTTTTTAAAATTATGGGAAAGAAAGAAATGTATTGAATGTTGTTATCTTTTTTGCTCTGTACGGAAAAGTAATCAGAAGTGAAAAATTATTTTCATGAGTTATCTCCCTTGAGACTTGCTCTCCTGATCTAAAATATATTCTTAGAAAGATAGGTCAGCAACGAAATTGGTTGTTTATTTTATTAAAAATTATTTCCTTTTCTCGAAAGTATCTAATTGCCTTCGAAAAAACAAAAGAAAATAGTAAGTATAGTCGTTTATTATCTTTGTTTACGAAACAATACAAATTTGCGAGAAAAAATTTACTTCATTTATTTTAAAATTTAAATTCACTTCCATTGAACAAGCTAAGAAGAGTGACAATATAAATGTACTGTTTTTTTTTTTTTGTAATAACATGATTTTTTTTCTAAATGAATTAATTTTATTTTTATTAATAATGACTTGTATTTATTTACAAATGCTTTTAAATACATTTTGTGTGTTTAAGGTATAAACGATTTAGGGATGTCCATTTTAGGTAGGTACCTCTACGATATCGCTAAAAAAATGGCATAAAGCATGATTAAAAAGACGCCAAACTTGACGAAAACAAAATTTTATCTTTTAAATGCTTATATTATGTGGAAGAGGAAAGAACAAAGATTTTTTCATTATTTTTAAAAAATTTTTCCTTCTTTTTAGAATATTCTAAATTTTGATTAAAAAACTTTGTTTATCTTTGTGTCACGGTCACCAGTGAAATAACATATACAATTTTTATCACTTTTTTTTTGTATGACACACATTATTTTTGGAAATCTTGCAAAAATGAAAATAATTGTCGGATCTTAATGAAACTTTCAGAAAGTATTCACAGATGATCGAAATTATTATAAATATGTTTTTTTTTATTATAGTCATGGCAGAAATATTATTTTTATATTTATTATCCCCCCACCATAACTAATTTTATGAAAACTCTAGAAATTCGCTCGCATCGGATTTTTAGTTATTACAATAGTTAAAAGCACAAGGCTTTGAAGAATGCAAATCACGTTTTGTTTTTTTTGTAATAACTCCACTTGTACCTGAAAAATAGCTTTGAACTGTAATATACAAAACTCAATAAAACAAATATATTATTTAATTTCAAATGCTTTTATTTGCTTTTAGTTGTTTGTATTAATATGGACAATATTTTCTGAAAGCAAAAATTTTTTCCGATGAATAATAAATTTTTTATTCAGTTATTTCTTAATTATTTAACTATAATACATTTTTTACATTAAGTTGGTAAAAAATATTTTAAAATTACTTACAAGCCGCGTCGGATTTTCTAAATGCCCTTATGATATATAGATCTTGTTTTAGTGCTTTATAAATTGTATCGTTTTGACTACTCCGAACTCCACACGTACTTAAAAAATGTAATTTTGTCTTAAAAAAAAAAGTTAAAACGGTTGTTATTAAAATGTATGAGAGGTAACAAAAGTATAAAAGGTCATGTGACTTGAGTTTAAATGGCGTTAAAAATTCTTAGCGAGACAAATGTTGTGCATTTTGAATTAGCGGTTTTTACTCATTACAAAAATTTGAACATCATCCTAAGCCATTTTCACCATCAACATTACTACATTTTTAAAAATACCATTTATTTCATTTATCATTTTACATATTTCATTGCAATTTCAATGTTTTGAAGTTGTTTTACAGCTTTCACTTTTTTTCTTTCAGTGAGCCGTCTGTCAATTTTTCAATTACGATTCATTTTCATACTGTACCATTTGATTTATTTTTAATTTTTTTATATAGCTACTTTTTCAATATATTTCTTGAATTTGTGAAATTCTTTTTATAGATTTTTTAATTCATGTATATTTTTTTTTGTTATGAAATAAGAAAGATAACATATCCAACCGAGCACTGAAATTTGGCGCACTCAGATATTTTTCGACAATTTTTTTTTTTCTTTTTCGTTTTTTATATTTTTTGATTTAGTTTTAATAGTCTTCATTGAGATTTTAATTCATTTCATTTACATATTTTTCATATAAATAAGAAAAAGAAAAGAAAATTACCTAGCAATAGCTGATATTATTTAATTTTTGTCATCATCATTTATTTATCAAAATACTATATAAATTTACAATTTTTTTTTTTTTTTTTTTTTGCTCCTTATTAGTTTGTTTCATTTCTAGACATAAAGAACAACATATAACTATCTCGGTGATCATTGTGAATTCAAACAAACTATCCAGTATTGCCTCCGAGTCCTTGGTACATTCTGTCTACAGCTCATAAAAATTCATTGTCATCACCCTGCTCAAAATGTGTTAAAAAACAAAAATACATCAAGCCATTTCTCAAACTTAAATTATAAAAAGAAAAAAAGAAAAAATTGGGTTTTTTTACAAGGTGGTGACAACTTGTTATTGTTGGCTGGCTGGCCCTTGACCCAGCAATGTCGAAGTCATTTTGGGGGGCTTAATTTCAACACTGTTTTCCTCAATGCTGATTTCAAATAAAAAACATGCAAAAAAAAAAAAAACTGGTTTCTAATGTTCAGATATAGTAATTTTAACTATTTTTTTTTCATATTTTATGCCCAGAAAAAAATTTTTATAATCATTTTCATTTCACCAACCAATTTCACTCAGAAATGAAAGAGCATTCTTTGCTTTCAGGAAATACTTAGTTTCATGGAGTGCAGATCAAAAGTTTCCTTGATATTTTGTTCAGATGATGACATAAGTTATTTTTCAATATTTATTTCAGGGCAAATAGGCTGCAGAGTGTAACAAAATAACTATTGATATGTTTGTGATGATTTTTACTTAGGATAGAAATGTTTTACCAAGCAGATATGTATTGACTTTAGGAGGCTACCGTGACGTCATTTACGTCCTTCCGTATGATCATTCGGATCTCACGTTAGCTGACGATATGTGATGACAACACATCACTCATTGCCTGTCAATAGCGAAAGATGTTAAGATCGCCTCCCTTTATATTAAACCACATTTTTTTTCGAAGAAAGTAAGTAAAAGTTTCCTTAGAAATATATTAAATAATCTTTAAATTAGATAATTTTCATTAAAAAAATTTTGAACAACCTATAATTTATTTTTAAAAGAAATTTAAACTCGGATTTTAACTTAGTTTAAAAAATTTTAAAATATGGCTGATATCGATTTTTTTTCGATAATTTTGCTGAAAAAAAAAAACAAGATTTTTAACTAAAATTTCGGACATGCTAAGAATGAGTAAAAAAAATTTAAAAATACTCAAAAAATATTTCGGTATTTCTTCTTAATAATGATATATATACTTAAGCAGATAAAAAATTTTTTCGTCAAATTTAAGGCCTTTCTTGTCAAGCTATACTGATTTGTTTACATTTCGTGGAGGTACCTAATTTTAGGCTTTTCTAGCATTACTATTTTAGTTGGGTTTTTTTTTCAGTTGAAAGACACATTGATTTGGAAATTCTTGCAAAAATCAAGTACTTGTTGGATTTTAATGAAAACTTCAGAACTTATTCACAAATGAATGAAATTATTTTAGAAATGTTTGTCTCTTTGAAAGTCATGGTATAAATATTTTTTTTTTATATCTGTTACCCCCCTCGAACTTTTTTTTATTTATTTTTATTTGCAACCTGAATTTTTTTTTAATTAAATGCACAAAACTCTGAAGAATCTAAATTATCGATTTTTTAAAAAAAAAATGTCCCAAATTGTCCAAACTTTTACCTCAATTGTAAAAATACAAAACCCAATAAAACTAAGACAATATTTAATTTAGAAAGTTTTTAATGGCTTTTCTGAAAAATATATACGAAGGTAATTATTATCTGAAAGAAAAAATCTTTTTTGATAAAAATGAATTTTTACATTAATTTTTTTTTTTCAATTTTAAATACACAATATGACAAAAGGTTGTTATATATTTATAAATTAAGTTCTTTATGCAACCTTATGGAAATGATATATTATGTTCTCTACTGTTTAAAGATCATAAATTTGAAAGCTTATTAAAATCTGCCAACCATTGATATTTTTAAAATAATTTTTAATATTCCAAAATTGTATTTAAAATCGTCTCCAACGAAAGTATGGATGCACAGCTTTGAAATAATGTCACGTGAGTAGTTTCCCTTGATAGAAGCAAGTTGTTTTTACTTCAGAAATTGCTTTGCATTCATTCAGTTAACAACACAACAACGCTTATCAAGTTTTCTCACTGAATATCGTCGCATTTTCAATTTTTTTCTTTTTCTTTTCAAATGTAATCAAATAGTGGGATAAAAGAAAATATCGACTATTTACAATTACAAAAACAAAAAAACGCCCTTGGAAGTGCACCTAAATTTTCAAGTTTGAAATCGATTGCATAGCATTTCAATGTTAATTTTATTAATAAATAAAATATGTATAAAACTCTCATGACTGCCATATCACAATTATTAATAAATAGAAAAAAATCTCCCTTAATAAAAAGAAATAAAATCTCATTTCATTAAGTTAACCTGTTTCAATTAATGGTGTTTCATGTAATTTTTATATTCTCAGAAAAGTATTTCATGACTGAAATAATAAACCTCAATTTAAAAAAATGTTTTTATTGTTTTATTTTTACTTGTAAAGTTTGATTTTCTTTCATAATTTAAAAGTAAAAAATATATTTGAAAGTGAATTTTTAAAAAAAATCTACTAACCAGATTCACTTAGAATTAGAATGAATTATATCACTTCTGCACTACAGTCCGATAAATTCCCCTGACGTAAGTTGTCAATATCTTGACGTACATCAATTAACACCTGTCAAACACGCACCAAAGCAAGCACAACGGTTGGAAACATCTCTCTTAAAAAATTTTCTGCTAAAAAAGTAGGTAATGTTTCTTTCAAATTACATTAAGTATACTTTAATCATTCTAAATTTCCTAAGATAACAAAAGAAAAAGGTGTAATTGAATTTTACATGATTTTTTAACTAACTAACTATGATCTTGTTTACAAACTCAGACAGAAAAGCTGATAAGTTCGAATTTATAAAATATTTTTGACTCGAAAAAAACAAGATTTTTAAATAAAATTTTTAACATTTATAGGAAGGATTAAAAAATCTGAAAAAATATTCAGAAAATACTTTGGTCTTTCCTCTTTAATAACAACATAAACATTTAAATTTTAAAGATTGTTTTATCAATTTGGGGACCTTTTTTCATCAAGGTATACCACTTTTTAGCGAGATAGTGGACATACCTAGATAAAATAATATTCGTCTTTGTTTTAAAAATCGGGTATCAAACGTGTGTGTACTAAAAAAGAAAATTATTTTATTTTAAAATAATTTATATGTCATTGCAGTTAAATTTTCTATTTATTTAAAAAGTAATATCCACAGGGTAATTTGTAAGAAAAGAAAAAATAACAATTTTACCAATTTAGGTACCTCCACGAGATCGCTAAAAAAGATCATATCATGATGAAAAAGACGCTAAACTTGACGAAAACAAAATTTTATTGTCTAAATGTTTATGTTATTATTATTATTAAGAGGAAAGATCAAAGTATTTTGTGGGTATTTTTTACATTTTTTAATCGTTCCTAGCACGTCCGAAATTTTCGTTAAAAATCTTTTCTTTTTTTTTGAGTCAACAAAATTGACAGATATCAACCATTTTTTTCCATTTTATAAAAAAAAGAAAATCTCAGTTTGAGATTCTTTTAAAAATCAATTATCATTTTTTCAAAACTTATTTTAAGTAAATCAGAAATTATAATGTTTATTTAAAATATTTTGAACCAAGCTTAACTTTGCTTCTGCACTGAAAAGATGTAATTTGAAAATAAAACAAAGCAGGTCATAACCTTTTGCGTCACTTGACAGGTGATGAATAACATGTTGACAGATTCCATGAGGATAATTTGTTCTATGGAAGGAGCAAAGTGAAATTATTTACACTTAAGTGAACAAATTATTTGCCTCGTTATTTTTAAGGAAAACTTTCAGCACTCTATTTTTTTTTCTGTACTTAGCTTTCACCTTTTAATGCCAAAAATCCCCTTAGAACAACATTAAATAAATATCAATCTGTCAAACTTCAATAAACAGCTATTGTTTGGTTAAAACATGTATTTCTGCAATAATTTAAACTTTAAATTTTTAAAGTAAATAATATTTGTTTCAAATCAGATTAATTATACTTAAAATCAGCTAATATTTCTCAAATAAAGTTTCAGAAAAGTATTTTATTTTTGAAAGATTTTTGATAAAGAGAATTACATTTAGATGAAAAACAACTAAAAAAAGGAGTGCTAATCAAATATTTTAGCAAAAACAAAAAAATCCTTCCTGTCAATTTAATTTTTCATATACAGGAAAGTATTTATTGGAAATATTAAATTTAATCTATTAGCTTAAAATTAAAACTAACATAAAAGCTTTAAGAATTTTCATTTTTTTAAAATTCATTTAAAACTTAAGTATCATGATTTTTGTGGAGGTCTGCAATGTAAATCAATGATTAGTACAGAGAATTTTAGTTTCTTTTTGTAGCGAAAAAGTCAATAATTGGCAGATTGTTATGAAACAAATCTTACTCAGAAATTAAATTATTTAAAAAAATCTTCGTAAAAATATTTTTTTGTACATCTGTTAGTCCCCACTTGTTTAATTTTAAGAATGTAAATTTTGTCCCAATTAATGTCTATATTATCAAAAATTGATTATTTAAATTTTGCTTTTTTACAGAACTCCTTGGAGAATTTAAATCATTAATTTTTTTTTTTTCTAAAACAGGACTCCCAGTTACCAAAAATTTGCTCTGAATCAAAAAATAAAAAATGCAATAAGACTAAAATATTATTTAGCTAGAAAAGCTTTTAATTGCTTTTATGAATAAGATATATTTTGTCTTAGGAAAATACATTTTTTTTTTTTTGTCTTAAGAAATATTTTCTTTTTTGTGGTGAATTGCTGATAGACAATTCAAAGAATTATTTTCTGCTACAGGAAAAAATCTCTCTGGTATATTTGTTTGTGAAAAATTGACATGTATTTTTACAGTATGATTTTGGTGATTGCTGTAAAACTTAATATAAAATTAAGATGTGTTTGACCGATATTGTAAAGTTTGATTCCATTTTAAAGTGAACATCTTTACATTTTTATTTTACAACTATTTCATTTTTTGTTCTGTATAAGATTGTTTCATAGTTCTTTTTTAACTTTATAATGATAAAAAACTAAAAATGAGCATGTTTTAAAAAAATAACTTTATTTTTTATATTTATTTTTACTGTTTCTTTATTATTTCTTTCAATGATTATGTTTTTTATATTTAGTTTTGAAAGTATCTAAAACTAAAGATGAGCATGATTTTAAAAATAATCTAAAATATCTTAAAAAATGTATTCTAATATTGAAATGAATTTTATTGTGAAGATGCTTCATGGAAAAATGTTAGAATATTATCAATAAATTTTTAATTACCTTTATTATCATTAATTTATGAAGATTTGTTATTCATTATCGATCTTTATCAGTTCTGAAATTAAAAAATGGATTATTTAAGGAATTTCACATATCTTGAAGGGAAAGGGAAATAATGCATTTTAAGTGGATCTCCTTAAAAGACAACTTTTTTTACTGATAATGTTGTGTTTGAGCATTCATATTGACAAAAAATGAACACTATTATACACAAAAAAATTCAACATTCTTTTTAGTATATACATCCACAAAGATATCTGAAATAATGACCAATTCAGTATAAAATTAATTCATAAATGAATAAGTATTGAAAATTGAATGATTTCCTAAATGAATAAATTTTATATAGAATTTGTTATGAAACAACCTTTTGGGATTATTATTTTTTCATTTGCACCACTTACACCCCTACTTTTGATAAATCAACACATTTAAAAATAGACATTGATGAAAAATATTTTTATAGATTTGTAAAGAAAAATTACTGAAACGGTCATTTCAATAAAAATATTAATGCAATATCGAAATAGTGACATAGATGTCGAATGGAAGTTAAGAACTTCTGAGAACTGTGTCTTTAGAAAGAGAAAAGATTAAGTTTGCTTTACATACTCATTTATTTTGATTAAATTAGTAAGCAGTTGAAAAGGAGGAAAATTTCACTATTTTGAAATGTTCTTGCACATTAACATAGAATACAAAAGTATCTCAAACTGCCCTAAGAAAATCAAGTTTTTTATAATGACATTTTCCAATTTGTATGTATAGAAAGGGAAACTAAAAACAATATTACTTTGTTAGTACCCTCCCAGTCACTACTTGTTTTAACAGAAATGCATTGTTTTTCCCAATTTGTTAAATGGTGATATAGTTCAAACATTTATGAAAAGGTTTTTCTTTCATTTTCCATACTTTAACTGCAATGCATAAAAAAGCAGAAAATGATAGAAAAGTGGATTCAGAAAAGTCTAATAGATTTCCAAAACATTGATATCACTAAAAATGAACAGATTTCAAGAAAAATCCAATATAAAAACACTATATTGTAATATTAAAAAGTATTGATTCAGTCACCTATGATTTTTAATGTTTTCTTTTTCTTTCAGATATTTTCAATCTGTTGGGAAACAATGAACGCCTGAGAGCTGTGTATAGTGTACAATGTAACTTTGATTTTCAATTCTGTGTTGAATACGAAAATTTGTATCTCAGATAATACCTATATTTTTGCAATGTGCTATTGAAAACAGCTAGAATAAAAAGAAAAAATAGAATCCTTTTTTTTTAAATGTTATTTTACTAAAAACATCTACAAAAGTCAAAACAAAATACCCGTTTTCTTAAGTGGAGTTTCAATATATCCAATAAGATGAGTTCTCAAGGAATTACAGAGATGCAAACACAGACCAGCATGAAACCATATAAATGTGAAGTATGTGGTTCAGCATTTTCACGCAAATCATATTTAAAATGTCACATGCGAATTCACACAGGAGAAAAACCATATACATGTGAGATATGTGGTTCAGCATTTTCATGGAAAGAATATTTAAAAATTCACATACGGATACACACTGGAGAAAAACCATATAAATGTGGAGTGTGTGATTCAGCATTTACAAATAATTTAAATTTAAAAAGGCACATACAATTACACACTGGTGAGAAACCCTATTCATGTCAATTGTGCAGTTCAGCTTTTTCCCGCAAAGCAGAATTAAACAGGCACAACCTGACACACACTGGGGAGAAACCATATGCATGTGAAGTGTGTGGTTCAAAATTTTCACACAAATGGCATTTAAATAGTCATATGTGGACACACACTGGCGAGAAACCATATGCATGTGATGTGTGTGGTTCAGCATTTTCTCAGAGTTCACATTTAAAGAGTCATGTGCGGACACACACAGGAGAAAAGCCATACTCATGTGAAGTTTGTGGTGTATCATTTTCAGAAAATTCAGCATTAAAAAGACATATACAAACACACACTGGTGAGAAATCATTTCCATGTGATGTATGTGGGTCAGCATTTTCACGCAAATCAGGTTTAAGAAGTCACATGCGGATACACACAAGATAAGAACCATATGCATGAGAAATGTGTGGTGAAATTTTTATCACATATTCAACTTTACATCATGAAATGCGAAAACACACAGGACAAAAAAGCCATAAAAAGTCATAATGCAATTCAATCTTATTTTGCTTGTCATTAAAAATCATCTGTCAAAAATACACACTATAGAAAACATATTCCGCTGTCTATTATTCTGCATTTTCAGGGCCTTCACTTGTAATCACACTGAAGAAAACCATGATTATACTCAGTGTCTGCTTCTTTCACTTCCAGTAATAAGCTGCAGTCTTTGGCATGTATTCCTCAAGAGCTTTTGTCGAAACAATGCAATATTCTGACACAAATCAACTGCTAGTATAGAAAACATATTCAGTTATTTACTATTCTGTTTTTTCAATAAGGTCCTATCTTTGACATGTATTCCTCAAGAAATCTTGTAAAAACCAATATAGTTAAGCATCCTGGGTATGACGATAATCTACATCTGTGTCCAGGGGTATTACACATACACACACACACACGCACACACAATATTACTTTGTTAGTACCCTCCCAGTCACTACTTGTTTTAACAGAAACGCATTGTTTTTCCCAATTTGTTAAATGGTGATATAGTTCAAACATTTATGAAAAGGTTTTTCTTTCATCTTCCATACTTAAACTGCAATGCATAAAAAAGCAGAAAATGATAGAAAAGTGGATTCAGAAAAGTCTAATAGATTTCCAAAACATTGATATCACTAAAAATGAACAGATTTCAAGAAAAATCCAATATAAAAACACTATATTGTAATATTAAAAAAGTATTGATTCAGTCAGCTATGATTTTTAATGTTTTCTTTTTCTTTCAGATATTTTCAATCTGTTGGGAAACAATGAACGCCTGAGAGCTGTGTATAGTGTACAATGTAACTTTGATTTTCAATTCTGTGTTGAATACGAAAATTTGTATCTCAGATAATACCTATATTTTTGGAATATGTGCTAATGAAAACAGAATGAAAAGAAAAAATAGAATCCACTTTTTAAAATGTGATTATACTAAAAACATCTACAAAAGTCAAAACAAAATACCTGTTAAGTGAAGTTTCAATATATCCAATAAGATGAGTTCTCAAGGAATTACGGAGATGCAAACACAGACCAGCATGAAACCATATAAATGTGAAGTATGTGGTTCAGCATTTTCACGCAAATCAAATTTAAAATGTCACATGCGGATTCACACAGGAGAAAAACCATATACATGTGAGATATGTGGTTCAGCATTTTCATGGAAAGAATATTTAAAAATTCACATACGGATACACACAGGAGAAAAACCGTATAAATGTGAAGTGTGTGATTCAGCATTTACAAATAATTTAAGTTTAAAAAGGCACATACAATTACACACTGGTGAGAAACCATATTCATGTCAATTGTGCAGTTCAGCTTTTTCCCGCAAATCACAATTAAATAGGCACATCCAAACACACACTGGGGAGAGACCATATGCATGTGAAGTGTGTGCTTCAACATTTTCACAGAGGTCACATTTAAGTAGTCATATGCGAACACACACAGGTGAAAAACCATACCCATGTGAAATATGTGGTATAGCATTCAAAGAGAATTCAGAATTGAAAAGACACACATTAACACACACTGGTGAGAAACCATATGCATGTGAAATGTGTGGTTCAGCATTTTCACGCAAATCAAATTTAAAATGTCACATGCGGATACACACAGGAGAAAAACCATATGCATGTGAAATGTGTGGTGCTGTGTTTGCAGCACATTCAACTTTGCAACTTCATATGCGGAAACATACTGGAGAAAAGCCATATTCATGTGAAGTGTGTGGTTCTACATTTACACGTACATCAGATTTAAAAAGTCACATGCGAATACACACAGGTGAAAAGCCATATTCCTGTGAGGTGTGTGGTTCAGCATTTACACAGAATTCAAATTTAAAAATTCACATGCGAACACACACTGGAGAAAAACCATATACATGTGAAGTGTGTAGTTCCACATTTATTAGTAGTTCAGATTTAAAAAGACACATGCGAACACACACTGGTGAGAAACCATATTCATGTGATGTGTGTGGTTTAGCATTTTCATGGAGATTGGGCTTCAATATCCACATGCGAACACACACAGGAGAAAAGCCAAGTACATGTGAAATTTGTGGGTCAGGATTTACTGATAATTCACATTTAAAAGCACACATGCAAACCCACTCTGGTGAGAAACCATATTTATGTGAAGTATGTGGTTTAAAATTTTCTCAGAGAAACTGCTTAAAAAAGCATACGCAGACACACACTGGTGAGAAACCATATCCTTGTGATATTTGTGGGTCAGCATTTTCATGCAAATCAAATTTAAAAAGCCACATGCACATACATACTAGAGAAAAACCATATGCATGTTAAGTGTGTGATACAGCATTTACATTTAATTCATATTTAACAAAACCCAAGCAAAAGCACTTCATGGAGGATCATTTCTGATGTATTCAGATCAGCATTTTCCCAGTGATCTCATTCAAAAAAGTATATGCAGTCACCAATTAAATGATATATGTATATGTATATTTATAGATCAGCATTTTCAAAGTATTCTTATTTAAAAAATTTTATGCAAATATACACTGGCAGTCAATCTTTATCTCTCAGATACATGGCCATAGCCAAAATGTCAGGTCTATTCTTGTGATGTCTTTGGTTCAACATTTCTAAGGAATTAAAATTCAAAACTGCATGTGCAAACAGCAATGCTTTGAATTTATGTGAATGAATTTATTTTTATAAGATTTTAAAAATCTTTGGATAACACTGACTGGATAACAGGTGTATTCTTGCAAAGGATGTGGTTTATTGTTTCCACAGAATTTTTTATTTAAACATACCTATGCAAACACACTGCTGATGAAAAAATCCATGGTAATTAGGTGAAGCTGTATTTTCAACTCAATGTATTTTACAAACTCACAAGCAATCATACTTTGTAGAGAAGCCATAATCTTGTGACTGTATTATCTTAAGACATTACCAACTACAGTGTAACCCGGATATAAGAGAGATTTTCTCTGGTCCCAGAGCCATACTTACCTAAACAAAATAGACCAAACCCGGATATAAGAGACTTCTTCTCCGGTCCCGACAACTCTCTTATATCCGGGTTACACTGTATAAACAATATAGAAAACATTATTCTATTAAAGTTTATTACTCTGCATTTTCAAAGGATTCTCATGTAAACACACTGTGAAAACACTATGTTTATGCTCATTAAGTCAACATTTTTCCATTGTTTAAATTTAAATGCAAAAAATATTTTAAAAATTCCATTTTGGAATGTGTTGTATTAATATTCAGTTTACTTCCCTTGTTATGGATAAGTGATTACCTCCTGTGTTATTGTTTAGGAATACATAGGTACTATGTACTTTTTCACCTCCAGCAATAAGGTCCCGTCATTGACATATAGTTCTCAAAGCCTCTTGTAGAAACAGGTCAAATGAGATTATTCAAATAAAAAAAAAAAGTGATTCCTAATATTTTATAAAACATCCATTCATCCTGAAGACGACTGAAATCTTGTTATGAAACAACGCTTAGGATAATTATATCAAGACAAGTGGAAATAAAACTCATATTTGCTTCAGTCATGTTACAAAGACACTAGCAAACATGCTTTGAAGAGAAGCCATAATCTTGTGACATGCAATTCAGTATTTTTATTACTTCTCATTAAAAATCAACTGCCAAAAACAAAAAGTATAGAAAACGCATTTAGTTGTTTATTGTTCTGATTTTCAATCTTGTGTAAACACCCTGTAAAGAAAATTATGATTAGTGATTGCTTCTTTCTTCTCCAGTCTTTGGCATTTATTCCTCAAGAGCGTTGGTCAAAACAATACAATAATCAGACGCAAACCCATCAACTGCATGTATAGAAAAATTATTCCGTTGTTCATTATTCTGCATTTTCAGTTAGGTCCAATCTTTGACATGTATTCCTCCAAGGCTCTTATAGAAACCGATATGGTCAAATGCGATTGTTCTTATGAAAAAAAAGAGTTATAGCTAATACTTTATAAGACTTGTATTGATTCTGAAGATGCCATCTTCTTAAACCATTCTTATATGAAGACAAGTGGAATTAGTTTGAAATTTGTTCCCTGTACATTTATTTTGTAAAATATGCTAAATTCTTTTGGAAATCTTTTTTTTAAAATCATTCCACCCCAATCAAGGCGAAACCTCTGTGTGTGTGTGTATATTTGGAGACAGACCTCTGTGTATAAAATGAAAATAGTTGTGAAGGAATATAAGACAGATCAGAAGAACAACCCTCAAAGACATGAGAGAAAAAAGCAGGCACAAAGTTGACAGTAAATATTTATGGCAAGCAGAAATTGATTAAGAAATGTTCTCCCAGAAACTTGTCAAAATTCTCCATACTTTTAAACGAGTTAGTTTTAGATGTGTCACAGTTTTCAATGAAGCAATGAAATGATACACAATAATCGGACGTGATAAGCCTGTGAATTTACACTGTGGTATTCATGCTTTAAATTTCATTGCTCTACACTAATATCAAAAGAATTTAAAATAAAATTTGCACTTGCTCTATGTGCATTAATTTTGTAAAAATATGAGTTTTGATGTACCACCATTTTCAGTCAAGCAATGAAATTACATACAATAAACAAACATAATAACTGTAAATTTCCACTGTGGTATTCATGCTTTGAATTATGTTCATATCATTTCCCTGTGCTCGTTGCATATTTCATACCAAAAGTGTCAGGAAAAAGTCTTAAAATTTGGTGCTGATGGAAAATGTGAAATATTGGCAATCTTTCAATCACTTTCTCATGCATCCATTATTTCAATGCTGTCTTTTAGAATTTGAACTTTTGGAATTAGTAAAAGCATTTTGAAAGTGATGTTATCCAGTAATCTTTAAAGTTATATTGGAAGAGTAATCTTGAGCTACAGAATTTAGATTGTATTCTGGGTTTTTATATTCAGTTTTTTACTATGAGAAGCTGATTATTTGTGGTTTATAGAAATCATAAGCCATTAATAAAATACTATTTTAGAAATAGTATTAGTTTTTTTTAAAAAACTATACAAATAAATAACTGACTCGTATAGGTTTCTTTCTCATATGCATGGCTGCATTATATATTTGACCAGGCTCCAAGACTCTGGTATGAACATAAAAAATATTACTTTAAAAAAATAAATAATGTTTCTATATACTTACTGAAAATTCTACATTATTTACAAAATAATGAGGAAAGACAGAATTTTCAATGACTGAAATGTAATTTTGGATTGTGAGAATTCAATGAATTATAATTTGAATTAGCTTTTAGAATCTATATCAAATCAATTTCATGATCACCGAAGTTAAGCAATGCCAAGCCTAATCAGTCCCTAGATTGGTAACTGCATGGGAATACGAGGTGCTGTATACCAACTTGGATGTGCGGGTTGTGTAATGGTAATGGCTCGGAATTGTTGATTGAAGATCCGAGTTCTAATTCCCGTTGTGTTCATTATATTCACTTACCTTGGAAAAAGGTATGAATTCACCTCTTCTCTTCCCCTCATAAGGGATTTGGCTTTGTCGGGTGAACTTCATTGGCAGTTGCCTGGCGAAGGATTCTGAGCATTCATCAGCAAATTACCATGGACAGGTGCAGGAAGAAGACCGGAGAAAAGCTAAAAGTTGGTGACCACAAAACGGAAGTAACAGAAGTAAAAAAAAAAAAAATGTCAGCAGAAAGAGAAAAATATCTACAAATATCTGAAGATTCTATAGTTGTTTGTGAAAATTATTCTGATTTTGAACATTTTATGAAATTATGTGGGGTTTTTTTTTATCTTGTCTCAGTTTGTAAAACTGAGCTGTTGTCTAGACAAACGAGAATCCTGGGAACACCTGTGAATTTGCCGTCATTCTCAACCACTTTCGACAGTCATGTGAACCAAAATAAATAAACATTTTGTTGATACAAATTATAATTGTTTTATGAGCCAAACAAAATTTTAATTAGAATTTATTATTTTGCCTAAAAGTGCACAAAGGAAAACTTTCCTAAAGCCTTTTTCTTAGATTTTATATCCGATGCTATATGATGTAATACATTTAAAATAAAATTTCACACCAGAGTAAGAGTCCTGTGGCTTTTTTGTTTTTTTCGTTTGCACCTTTCTTTCATGCTACTCAGAAGGGATCTGACATTCTCTCGTCTCCTCTCCCTCCCCCAAATCCTTTTAATACTAGGTATCACTGATGAAAATTTCAAACAGGTACTAGGTGTTATCTGATTGTGTCTTCTTAATCTACATGATTAAAGAAACTTAGCAGTTTTTATTTCATTAAAATATCTC
The DNA here is from genome assembly GCA_964036315.1 of Acanthosepion esculentum. Taxonomy (NCBI): domain Eukaryota; kingdom Metazoa; phylum Mollusca; class Cephalopoda; order Sepiida; family Sepiidae; genus Acanthosepion; species Acanthosepion esculentum. Next base: position 32,024,611 of record OZ038479.1, on the reverse strand, counting down.
AAACCGTTTAATTTTGGCAGATTTATTTTTACACGTGCTCGACTTAGCCATTTTTTTTGTCTATTATGTATTAGGACAACATACCATATTTGGACTTCTATATTTTAAAAAGCAATTAAGAACAACAGTTAAAATTATACTAGCTTGTTAGGTACATAACAAAGAAATTAATAATAAAATTACAGATAGTATCACTGCATATTTCTTAAATAAATTCAGTCTGAATATGCAAATTTTATAAATCAAAACTTCTGTGATGATGTGCAAACAACTCATAACCTGAGGTTTGACATTTCATAAAACTGGAAATAAGACCCACATTCATCCCAAATTTCAAATATCACATTATGACTATACCAGTAATATGCCTAATTTTTTGGGGGGGGAGGGGATAGAATGGATATATTCTGGATTATTCCACTTCAAAATTGAAAAAAATTGCTTTTTAACCTTTTGTCACAAGGTATTTGAAAGGCCGATTTTAGACCTGCTTGAATTGTCATAAAATGAATACTTCTTACACTAGAAACACCAAATTTCACATCTAGCCATTTCTGGGGGTGCTCTTTCCATTTATCATGGTTAAAATGACCTAAAATCAACAGATTAGAATGCATATGGAGCAGATGCTGAACAAGTACAGTCCTGACTCAACATGTACAATTTCTGGCCTGTAGAGAGAGAGAGAGAGAAGCTTAATACATGCCAAGCAATACCCACTAATGATTACTAATAATCCGTATGAAATAAATTATTACTAAGAAATAATAATAAATTAAGAAAATGAATATTAAATCATAAATTTGTATCTAGATAGCAATAAATCGTAATTAAAATCCATTCATTAGATAATTTAAAAAGTAAGAAAATTGTTTGAAGGGGTAACTTTAAACAAAATGTTACTAGGTAACTGAAATGCTGATAATTGTGAGAATACTGCAAAAACATAAAAGACATTCTAGAATTTTTTTGTAGAATGTTTTTTATCTCATTCTTTGAATATGAACATTTTTCGATCAATAAGGTCCTACTTTTTTTTTTTTCGTGATTTGAATCTGAGCGTAAAGTAAACAAATCGATTTTTGTTTCATAATTTTTATGACAAAAACGGTTTTTAAATCCCATTTACATTATCATAGAAAATTAATATTTAAAACAAATTCTTAGCAATTTCCTTGAAAATTTCGTTCATAGAAAACATGCTGGTCGATTCTTTTGTGTCCGTGTTGACGCTGTGTATTGACTCTCGCATGGAGTTGAAATGATGGCCGAGCGAGTCGCACACACATAATCGTACACGCGCAAAATGGAGCTATCGTTTCAAATTTGATTTTGAATCTTTGATTTAGTTTCATAGATTATTAAATGAGCGTTTTAATGATATATTTTATGTTTTTATTTTTAAAAGAAGTATTTGAATTTTACGATCAAACTTTTCATTTGAATTATTTACAAACTTCTTACTAAAAATTAAAAAATATAAAATATATGAAATTGAAGCTTAGAATGTTAACTTTGAAACTAACGTGTTACCAAAATTGTAATAAACCCTGCGGAGTGCGCATATTAAAAAATTTGAGGGAGTCTAAACTGCCATCAGTGAAAAAAATGGCCAAAATTTTGCGAAATCACCAAAATGTCTCTATTTTCAAACTGTAATGTTCATCGTACACTAGTAAAAATAAATAAGATAGAAAGAAAGTTCATGAAATAAGCTTTTATTTGGTATGCATTATGTTTTTATGGAGATGTTGAATATATGCATTTTTTAGTGTTTAAGAATTTCATCGGCTGTAAGCTGAGTGTTTTAGTTTTTGGAAGGCATAGTTCACCATTTCAATCTGCCTTCAGATTTGGTTTGGTGTCACATCTTACAGTCTTTCATCCTACGTAAAAAAGATACATTCAATGTCAATGGAATCCTTTTTTAAAATTTTGACCTTCTTTTTTTTTAATTCCTAATGTTATTTTTAAAACTGAGTATTCACAAAAAAGTAAGGAATACACAGATTTGAAATATTTTATGAATTTTCTGTATTTAATTTAAAAATTATATTGGGAAGAGAGAAAGAAAATTATTTAAAATTTCTATATTGAAAGTTAATTTTTTTTTGTTTTATACGTAAAATAAGACCGAAACCGAAAATAAATCCATGAATTATCTCCCTTGACACTTGCTCTCCTGATCTCAAATTTTATTAATTTCCTTCCTTTTCTCGAGAGTATTCAAAGAAAGCAGTAAGTTAAGTATATAAACATTATATTATTTTAGTTAGAACGATAGAAATAAATGTTAGTTTATTCATTTTTAGAAATGTCAAAATTATCACCACGGATGCACTAAAAAAATTAAAAGTATATTTTATAATTCAAATGTCATTGCAGTTAAATTTTCGTTTTATTTGGAATGGAAAGTAATAGCTTCAAGAAGAAGAGTCAGTATTATATTCGTAAGAAAAGAAACATAATTTTACCAATTTAACTAAGGCTTATAGACATTTTAAAACGTTAGCACAATTACTCCATTCCATTTTTCTCTTTGGCGGGGACAAAAATCAGTTTTAAAAATTTATCAAAATCAAAACATTAAAAACGCTTGATTCCATTGGTGAAGTTGATTTAAAAACTAGTAATTGCAAACGATAATATATTGTTAAAAAAAACAACAAATATATTTCGGAAAGCTTTTGTAATCTTTGAACACTGTTGAGAAATATATGAAACACTTTGTACACGATATTTAAAAAAAAAAATTGAAGTTTTTTAAGTGTAAACGTCCCCATTTTATAACTATGGTTATCCATACATGACATTATCCTTAGTGATTTATGAGTTGTCTGGCACTCTGCAATTCTTTCCCTTTCATTATTCAGTTCTGTTTCATCGTTTATGTCTTTGTTATGCTCCCCGTAGGACCCTTCATGAGATCGCTAAAAACAGAGCATAGCATGATGAAAAAGACGCTAAACTTGACGAAAACAAAATTTTATCGTCTAAATTTTTATGTTATTTTTAAGAGGAAAGATCAAAGTATTTTTTAATTATTCTAAAAAATTTTTCCTTCTTTTTAGAACATTCTAAAAAAAATTGGATTAAAAAAAAACTTTGTTTCTCTTTGTATCACCGGAACTAGTAAAATAACAAATTTTTAGCACGTTGTTTTTTGTTTTGTTTTTTTTGTATGACAGACATTAATTTGGAAAATCTTACAAAAATAAAAAATAATTGTCAGATTTTAATGAAACTTTCAGAAACTATTCACAAATGATGGAACTTATAAATATGTTCTCATGGCACAAATATTTTTTCATATGTAAACAACTAATTGTATGAAAACTCTATAATTTCAATTTTGGGAAGATTAGTAATTATATTAGTTAAAAGCACATGGCTTTGAGGAAACCAAATTTTTTTTTTTTTAGTTGGACCACCTCTAACTGAAAATCATCTCTTGAATTAACATACAAAACTAGGTATGTCCAATATTTCGCTAAAAAGTGGTATACCTTGACGAAAAAAGGTCCCCAAATTGATAAAACAATTTTTAACGTTTAAATATTTATGTTGTTATTAAAGAGGAAAGACCAAAGTATTTTCTGAATATTTTTCAGATTTTTTAATCCTTCCTATAAATGTTAAAAATTTTATTAAAAAATCTTGTTTTTTTTTTTTTCGAGTCAAAAAATTCCGTAAAATCGAACTTATCGACATTTCTGTCGGAAAGATCATAGTTTGTTAGTTAAAAAATCATGAAAAATCAATTACACCTTTTTCTTTTGTTATCTTAGGAAATTTAGAATGATTAAAGTATACTTAATGTAATTTGAAAGAAACATTACTTACATTTTTAGCAGAAAATTTTTTTAAGAGAGATATTTCCAACCGAGGTGGTCTATTTTGACAGGCGTTAATTGATGTACGTCAATATATTCAAAACTTACGGCACGGAAATTTATTGGACGGTAGCGCAGAAGTGATATAATTCGTTCTAATTTTAAGTGAATCTGGTTAGTTGATTTTTTTTTAAAAATTCACTTTCAAATTTTTTTTTTTTTACCTTACGTTTGAGGAAGAATTCTGCACTGAAAATAACATTTAAATTATGAAAGAAAATCAAATTTTACAAGTAAAAATAAAACAGTAAAAAAAATACATTTTTTAAAATGAGGTTTATTATTTCAGTCATGAAATATTTTTCTGAGAATATAAAAATTACATGAAACACCATTAATTGAAACGGGTTAACTTAATGAAATGAGATTTTATTTCTTTTTTATTAAGGCAGATTTTTTTCTATTTATTAATAATTATATGGCAGTAATTTTAATATGAGTTTTATTTTATTTATTAATAAAATTAACATGCTATGTTGGTTTTGTTTTGACTCAACAAGTATTTTTTAGTTTGAGTAGTAGCGAGCTAACTCCAGAAAATTTAAACTCCAAAAATCGTTTTAATTGATAATTTGTCGTGTGGATAATAATTCCAAAGTAATGTACAATGAATTTATGCATTCGATTTCAAACTTGAAAATTTGGGTGGACTTCCAAGGGCGTTTTTTTTTTTTTTCGTAATTGTAAATAGTCGATATTTTCTTTTATCCCACTATTCGATTATATTTGAATAGAAAAAGAAAAAAATTGAAAATAATACGACGATATTCAGAAAACTTGACAAGCGTTGTTTTCTTGTTACTGAACGAATCAAAGCCATTTCTGAAGTAAAAAAAAACTTGCTTCTATCAAAGGAAACTACTCATGTGACATTATTTCAACAATGTGCATCCGTACTTTCGTTGTAGACGATTTTAAATACAATTTTGGAATATTAAAAATTATTTTAAAAATAATTATGGTTGTCAGATTTTAATAAGCTTTCAAATTTATGATCTTTAAAAAGTAGAGAACATAATATATCATTTCCATAAGGTTGCAGAAAGAACTTAATGTATAAATATATAACAACCTTTTGTCATATTGTGTATTTAAAATTGAAAAAAAAAAAAAAAATGAATGTAAAAATTCATTGTTCATCAAAAAAAATTTTTTCTTTCAGATAATAATTACCTTCGTATATATTATTCAGAAAAGCCATTAAAAACTTTCTTAATTAAATATTGTCTTAGTTTTATTGGGTTTTGTATTTTTACAATTGAGGTAAAAGTTTGGACAATTTCGGACATTATTTTAACAAAAAAATCGATGATTTAGATTTTTCAGAGTTTTGTGCATTTCATTAAAAAAAAAAAATTCAGGTTGCAAATAAAATTTTTTTGAGTTTTCATAAAATTAAGTTCGAGGGGGGTAACAGATATAAAAAAAAAATATTTATACCATGACTTTCAAAGAGACAAACATTTCTAAAATAAGTTCATTCATTTCTGAATAAGTTCTGAAGTTCTGATTAAAATCCAACAAGTAGTTAATTTTTACAAGAATTTCGAAATTAATGTGTCTTTCAACTGACAAAAAAACAACTAAAAAAAACCGCTAAAATGGCCTAAATTGGACATACCTATACAAAACTCAATAAAACGAAAATATTATTTAATTTCAAAAGCTTTTCATTGAATTTAATGAACATGGACAATATTGTCTGAAAGCAAAAAGATATTTCGATGAAAAATGAATTTTTAAAACAATTGTTATTTCTGAAATATTTTATTATTTTTGCATTAAATGTTAATTCTTCTAAAATTAGGGAAGAGTTTGTAAGATTTAACGAATGTTGTTATTAAGTAGATATATATTTACAGATTATAATTTAAAAAGATTCTTACAAACTAACTAACAAACACCAGTATATAAAAAAAAATATAATTTGTGTCAATAATATGACTGCAAAAATCAAATCTATGCAAGACCGGAAGTATCATGCGTGCAATAAAAAAAGTCATGTGGATTGAGTTTCTGTCTAGTATTTAACTTAAATACTGAATTTTTAATACAATTATTTGTTATTTCTTTAATTATAATAGATTTTTACATTTAAGTTGTTAAAATATTATAAAATTAGTTAAAAGCCGCATTCACTTTCATAAATGTCCTCTTGAGATAGATTTATTTTTGCGAAACACATGTGGAGAAATTAATTTGATTTTTCAATTTCAACTGCGAAGGGTACCTACAAGTATCAGTATCATCTTATGAAAGTAAAATTTGTATTTTATGTACACTTCTGATAAAATTTCATAAGAAAGGTACGTATAAATTAATTAGATACCTTTCTTATGAAATTTAATCTCACTCTCAACAGTCTTATTTTAATTTCTTTATAATATTTTTTTCATAAAGCATTGTAAACATAAAGGTGAAAGCTAAGTACCAAAAAAAATTAGTGCACTGAAAGTTTTCCTTAACGAGGTAAATAATTTGTTCACTTAAATCAAAATAATTTCACTTCTCTGCTTCTGTAGAATAAATTATCCCCTTGTAAGCTATCAATACGTCATGAAAATGTCTTTCATCATCTGTCAAGTGACGCAAAATGTTATGACCTGCTTTGTTTTATTTTCAAACTACACCTCTTCAGAGCAGAAACTAAATAATGCTTGTTTCAAAATATTTTAAATAATTTCTGATTTTCTTAAGTTTTGAAAAAATTATAATTAATTTTTAAAAGATTTTCAAACTGAGATTTTCATATTTTTTATAAAATGAAAAAAAATGGTTAACATGATTGATTATCTGTCAATTTTGCTGACTAAAATAAAAGAATTTTTAATGAAAATTTTGGACATGCTAGGAACAATTAAAAAATGTAAAAAATACCCCCAAAATACTTTGATCTTTCCTCTTAATAATAACATAAACATTTAGACGATAAAATTTTGTTTTCGTCAAGTTTGGCATCTTTTTCATCATGTTACACTCTTTTTTAGCGATCTCATGAAGGATCCTATGCTCCCCACAATTCACATGTTAAGAATAGACCCTTAAATTAATGTGAGCCAAACTGATTATTTCGTCAGGAATTTTAGTTGAAGGAAAGGCTTGAGGGAATATGAATAGCGAATTACACAACTTTAATAATTATAAATTTCTTGAACCTGAACAAGAATTGAAATTGATAAGAAAATGTTCCTTTATTATTATTTTTTTTGATGATATGCATTGGAATGCAAACATTGATATTGATAATTCAATAATTGATTACCAATTGATTATTTAATTAGAAAAAATCTTAATTGCTTTTATAAATAAAATTTATTAAGTACACTATTGTCTGAAGAAAATTTTATTCAGTGAATAATGAATTTTTACAGGATTTGTTTTCATTTTTCTTACATTTTAATTAGAATAACTTAAGTGTTAAATATTTTTTAATCTTTCAAAATTCTGTCTTAATTTGTCTTTTTTCGATGGTATTATTGAGTGAAAACTATATGTAGAAATCATCACCCACCAATACTTTTAAATGAAAATCTTTTTTTATAAACGTACTGATTTTTTTTCATATACATGACATTATCTAAAAATAAGAGCAATTTACAGCCAAAAATATTTAAAATTCAATAAACATTAGATGACAGAATATTTTCTTAAATTTTTAACATTACTGAGTACTTTAAAATGATATATAAAAGGTGTTCACATTAATACAATCACTTTTTTAATGCCCAAATCCCCTATAAAACAACATTTGATAAAATATTAATCTGTCATCAAGTTGTCAAACTTAGTAATGCCTTAAATAAACAGGTAATGTCTGGTTAAAAAATACATTTCTGCAATAATTTAAACTTAAATATTTGTTTCAAATCAGATTAATTATACTCTAAATCAGCTAATATTTCTCAAAGTTTCAGAAAAGTATTTTTGAAAAAATTTTAATAAAGAAAATTACATTGCGATGAAAGATGACTAAAAAACGGGCACTAATCAGCTATTTTAGCCAAAAAAAAATCCTTCTAGTCAATTAGTTTTTTAAATACAGCAAAGTGCTTAGTGGAAATATTAAATTTAATCTATTAGCTTGAAATTAAAACTAAAAGCTTCAAAAAAGATTTTTGTGGATGTCGGTAATGTAAATCATCAATGATTAGCATATGGAATTTTACTTCTTTATGTGGTGAAAAAAATCAAATAATTGTCAGTTTTTAACAAAACTTTCACGACTTATTCAGAAATGAATTAAATTATTTTAGAAAATGTTTGTACATCTGTTACCCTCCACTTATTTAAGTTTAAGAAATTAAATTTTGTTCCAATTAATGCTTATATTATCAAAAATGATGATTTAAATTCTGCTTTTAAACAGAACTCCTTGGAAAATTTAAATCATTAATTTTTTTTATTTCTAAAACAGGACTCCCAGTTACTGCAAATTTGCTCTGAATCATGAAATAAAAAAATGCAGGAAGACTAAAATATTATTTAATTAGAAAAGCTTTTAATTGCAAGATACATTTTGTCTTGAGAAAATACATTTTAATGAAAATGATACATTACAGAAACTTTTGTCTTCAGAAAAGTTTTTTTTTATCAATAATGAATTTTTACAAGAATTGTTTTCATTTTGTATATTTTTAATAATTTATAAGGTTTTAAATCTTAAAATTTTGTATTAATTTGTCACAGGTGATATAGTTATTAAGTAAAAACTATATTTACTATTCAAAAATGGAAAAGCCTACTACAATTCAGGCCCTTCCCTGCTTTAAAAAGATTTATAAATTTTTTTCACATTTATAAAAAGGGGGCTGATTTTTGTAAATATGGACATCCATCCATCCATTCATGACATTATCAGAAAATAAGAATGGTAACTGGACTAGATTTACAATTTATTGGTAATTTTCTAATATTTTCTCAATGAGCATTTTCATAAGTAAGACTATGAATCTAAAGTACCTAAAATCCAATAAAATATTAATTAGTATATTACCTTAATTTTAAAGACTACTAAGTAGTTAAAAAATGACATAAAAAAAATGGTAGCCGCTTTTATCAATTATAAAAAAAAGTCATTCCAATCTGTTTAAATTCATTTTAAAATAGAGCAATGTATTTTATTTATTGTAAATATTAAATTTAATCTATTAACTTGAAATGAAAACTAAAATAAAAGCTTCAAGAAAGATTTTTCATTTTGAAAAAAATCATTTTAAACCTTAGGTATTGCTTTTCTTTGGAGTTATCTAATTATAAAGTATCACTATAAAATTACTACAGAAAACTTTTAATAACTTGTAAATAATTTCAGTGTCTCCTTTGAAGTTACATTTTATTTTTCTTTGAAAGATAACAGCCCAATGCCCATTTTTAAAAACAAAAACATTTTACATATTTAAATAAAGTTTTAACTTTTTCAGATATTTTTAAACATTGCCATGGACACTCACCATTCTTGATGACAGATGAAAATAAGAAAACATCCTTTTTGTTTCAAAGTAAATTAGTAAAATAAAGGAATAAACTGACTGGATTTTGTAAAAATAATAGTAGCATTCTAATGTTAGCACTAGACGATGGTATTACATTTTTGAATTCTTGAAACATAGCCACATTTAATAGAAAAAAAAACGTTATTGGAGGAATTTCAGAATTGCAATGAAAATACTTTCTAAAAAATAGATATTCAATGTAGATTTTTTTGTGTCAAATGTGGAAAAATATTTTTAATTTTGCAAGTACCAGCTCTCAATGAAAATGTTTTATGAAGTTATTTTTGGTGAATTTTCAGTATGCTCACAGTTGAATGTGAATATATTTTTTTACTCAAGTAACATCTTCAGGAATTTTTCTTTAATGCAAGTTTTTAAAAAAATTCTCAAACATCTTCAAAATTTAAATGGGGTAACAATATTTGAAAGGTAGGGAGGAACTGAAAGAGAAAAAAAAGATGACATGCATCACTTCATCATCAGTCAACCTCAAATTTGCTCAAGCAAAACCAGCAACTGACTGATAAGTTCTTGACATTTCAAGAAAGCATGCAAAACATCTGCAACAAAGACACAAGCAACAAGCAGTACCTTGTGAAGGTTCATGTACAAGAAACGATAAAAATCAGAGGCAAAAGAAGAAAAAAAAGTGTCAAGCTGCTGCAGAGAAAAATTAACTTGGTCATCAAGTATGGTGGTTCTGTGAAGATGTACAAGCAGTGGTTTGGAAGCACTGAACAATCAACTTGTATATATGAATGTTCTCTTAGGTATCAAGATCAACACCAGTGGAAGTAAATCTCTGCTGGAAGCTGCTCTTTGCAAGTACTTAATGACAGGAAAAATCAGTTGATTCACTTCCACTCTTAAATGACAATTATAAATACAAAATTTTAAAATGGTTTATCAGTCATCCAAAAAAATGTTTATTGTGTACAGCTTTAAACTTATTTTAAAACTAAAGAATCTGAAATGGATACAAATAGATTTATTGGAACTGATGAAAAAAAAAACTTATTGGACATCTGGAATATTCCTCCTGCATTTCCTCATCTAATTTTGATTTGCAGTCTAAATTTCTTTTAAAGCCTCTGTCATAGTTTGATTCACTGAGTGCCTTTTCTTTCTTTAGATGTGGAGATGAAGTTCCATTAAAAGTTATATCAGTGAAATATCTCTTCCATTCTTCACAGTTTTTAACTTTATCAACATACATTGCAAAGAATTTGTGGTCTTTAGCCAGCTTCTCCCACTTAGGAAAACTACTTCTCAAGGTATCCACTGAACAGAAGATTAAATCTAAATTTTATCAATCTCTTGGGGTGGGGTTACTGCTGTAGAAGGCACTAATACTTAAAAAGAAAACCCTGCTATGTTTATTGTCTTCCATAATGCTGTTATGATAACAGCTTCAGCAGAAAAGAAAATTACAGAAAGACAATGCATGTTTGAAAAAGTTGAACTATAAAATGTATCTATTTTTGTTTCAAGATGTAACAATTTCATTTCACCTCCGAATTAGTAAACAAATAGTCATTTAAAACGAAAGAAGACGATTACAGTTTGAAAATTACTAATTATATTTGAAATTTTATGGACCCACGTGCCAATGTTAGGATTATTAGTTTATGTTTATTTTTTTGATGAAATGTATCAAGTTTCATTCTTTGAAAAGGAAATGTAAAAAAATTTTCAATTTAATCCCTAAATCCCGAGAATTAAAGAAAATATTACCAGCCACAAATTTAAAAGAAAACTAGACACATTTTGAAAATTTTATTTTAATTTTTTACAGACAAACATGAGTGAAATTTAAACAACTAAAAATATATCCAGTCTAGATTTTTATTTTTCTATTTTATGCTTTTAAAGAAAATACGTGAGAACAGAAGCTGATGCAAAAGTGATTCAAGCCTGATAGTTTGGATAAAAAGCAAGAAATAAATACTTTATACAGTTCGAAAATGCATCATTAAAGAAAACATCAGAAACAGATTTAATTTGGGTAATATCCTTTGATAAACCAAGTCTGATTTAAAATCCAGTTCAACTGGTTTACTGTCAGCAATACATATTTTGATGCATTTGACCCAAAGTTTTTGCATGAAATGAATGCAGTGTACCCTCTTTTTTGATTTGTGTGCACCTTGTGTTGCATTGACATAGAGATTTGAAACCAACCAATTATTAAAGATAAAACATTGCTCTATAATGTAATTTTCATTTTTTTTCAGCTAGTTCAATTTCTCTGGTACTTTTATGCACTAAAGTTTTCAACTTAGAAATTTTTTGGTAAAGACAACTTGAAGCCTTATGGTTAGCCCACCAACTTGACAAGCATCTTCTTTCTTTAAGATTAGACTATTTTGATATTCATTGGGAGAAAACAACTTGGAAATGCACCACTATGAAATTGTCGACTCCTGAAAAAGTGTCATCCTACATCAAAATAGTGATATAGTTTAAAAAGATGTAAAAATGAAAGTCAAGCATCTCACGTGAGAACTGTGTCTTTAGAAAGAGAAAAGATTAACCTTGCTTTACATACTAATTTAATCAAAATAAATGAGTAAGCAGTTGAAAAGGAGGGAAATTTCACTATTTTGACATGTTCTTGCATGTTAACATAGAATACAAAAGTATCTCAAACTGCCCTAAAAATCAAGTTTTTTATAATGACATTTTCCAATTTGTATGTATAGAAAGGGAAACTAAAAACAATATTACTTTGTTAGTACCCTCCCAGTCACTACTTGTTTTAACAGAAATGCATTGTTTTTCCTAGTTTGTTAAATGGTGATATAGTTCATATTCATGAAAAGGTTTTTCTTTCATCTTCCATACTTAAACTGCAATGCATAAAAAAACAGAAAATGATAGAAAAGTGGATTCAGAAAAGTCTAATAGATTTTCAAAACATTGATATCACTAAAAATGAACAGATTTCGTGAAAAATCCAATATAAAAACACTATATTGTAATATTAAAAAGTATTGATTCAGTCACCTATGATTTTTAATATGTTTTCTTTTTCTTTCAGATATTTTCAATCTGTTGGGAGACAATGAATGCCTGAGAGCTGTGTATAGTGTACAATGTAACTTTAATTTTCAATTCTGTGTTGAATATGAAAATTTGTATCTCAGATAATACCTATATTTTTGGAATAGGTGCTAATGAAAACAGAATGAAAAGAAAAAATAGAATCCTCTTTTTAAAATGTGATTATACTAAAAACATCTACAAAAGTCAAAACAAAATACCTGTTAAGTGAAGTTTCAATATATCCAATAAGATGAGTTCTCAAGGAATTACAGAGATGCAAACACAGACCAGCATGAAACCATATAAATGTGAAGTATGTGGTTCAGCATTTTCACGCAAATCAAATTTAAAATGTCACATGCGGATTCACACAGGAGAAAAACCATATACATGTGAGATATGTGGTTCAGCATTTTCATGGAAAGAATATTTAAAAATTCACATACGGATACACACAGGAGAAAAACCGTATAAATGTGAAGTATGTGATTCAGCATTTACAAATAATTTAAGTTTAAAAAGGCACATACAATTACACACTGGTGAGAAACCCTATTCATGTCAATTGTGCAGTTCAGCTTTTTCCCGCAAATCACAATTAAATAGGCACATCCAAACACACACTGGGGAGAGACCATATGCATGTGAAGTGTGTGGTTCCACATTTTCACAGAAATCATATTTAAGTAGTCATATGCGAACACACACAGGTGAAAAACCATACCCATGTGGAATATGTGGTATAGCATTTAAAGAGAAATCAGAAGTCAAAAGGCACACACTAACACACACTGGTGAGAAACCATTTCCATGTGAAATATGTGGGTCAGCATTTTCACGCAAATCAAATTTAAAATGTCACATGCGGATACACACAGGAGAAAAACCATATGCATGTGAAATATGTGATGCAGCATTTGCAGCATATTCCTCTTTATATCAACATCTGCGAATACATACAGGAGAAAAGCCATGTTCATGTGAAGTGTGTGGTTCTGCATTTGCATATGCATCAGATTTAAAAAGACACATGCGATTACACACTGGTGAAAAGCCATATTCCTGTGACGTGTGCGGTTCAGCATTTACACAAAATTCAACTTTAAAAATTCACATGCGAACGCACACCGGAGAAAAACCATATACATGTGAAGTGTGTAGTTTCACATTTATTAATAGTTCAGGTCTAACAAGACACATGCGAACACACACTGGTGAGAAACCATATTCATGTGAAGTTTGTGGCTTAGCTTTTTCATGGAGATTGGGCTTCAATAATCACATGCGAAGACACACTGGAGAAAAACCGAGTACATGTGAAATTTGCGGATCAGGATTTGCTGATAATTCACATTTAAAAGCCCACATGCAAACACACTATGGAGAGAAACCATATGTATGTCTTGTATGTGGTTTCAAATTTTCTCAGAGAAACTGCTTAAAAAGGCACACACTAACACACACTGGTGAGAAACCCTTTTCATGTGAAGTATGTGGATCAGCATTTTCACGCAAATCAAATTTAAAATGTCACATGCGGATACACACAGGAGAAAAACCATATGCATGTGAAATGTGTGGTGCAGTGTTTGCAGCACATTCAAGTTTACATCAACATCTTCGAATACATGCATGAGAAAAGCTATGTTCATGTGAAGTGTGTAGTTCTGCATTTGCATATACATTACATTTAAAAAGACATTCTGGTGAAAAGCAATATTGTAAGGTATGTGGTTCAGCATTTATGCAGAATTCAACTTTAAAAATTCACATGTGAACACACAGACGAGAAGAAACATATACGTGAGTAGTTCCATATTTATTAGTACTTCAGAATTAAAAAAACGTATGTGAACACACTGGTGAGAAAACATAGACATGTGATGTATGTGGCTTAGCATTTTCATTGCGATTGGGCTTCAATATCCACATGCGAACACACAGTGGAGAAAAACCAAGTACATGTGAAATTTCTAATTCAGGATTTAAAAGCACACATGCAAACACACTGGTGAGAAACAATATCCATGTGATATTTGTAGGTCATCATTTTCATGCAAATCAAGTTTAAGAAGCCACATGCATATACACACTAAAGAAAAACCAACATGCATGTTAAGTGTGTGATACAGCTTTTATATATAATTCATATTTAACAAAACCCAAGCACATTCATGCGGGATCATATATGATGTGTGCAGATCAACATTTTCACAGTGATCTGATTCAAAACAAATATAGGCAGACAGAAATTAATAAATGAGATATGTGTATTTATAGGTCAGCATTTTCAAAGCCTTTGTTTTTTTTTTAAAGTTCTATGAAAATGTGCATTGGAGGTTAATCCGCATCTCTCAAATACATGGCCAGAAACAAAATGGCAGGTCTATTCTTGTGTGTGGTTCAGCATTTCTATGGATTTCAAATTTTGAAGCTGTATGTGCAAACAGTAATGCACTTAATTCATGTAAACACTGTTGCTGTATAATAAAGGTGTTACATACCTTGATTATAAACATTGCAATAACTCGGATACGTGTAGTCAGTTTTTAAGGCATACTTATTAACTGACTTCATTCCTGCTTACAACAATGTAAAAGGAAATGGGTCACTTAGGACCTTAATAGTACTATCATAACAACTCTGGTTTACCATTCTTTTAAAAATAAAATTTGAAAAATATCTTGGTAACATAGTCTGGATAACAGATGTATTTTTGCGAAGTATGTGGTTTATTATTTTCACATAATTTTTTACTTAAAGATCCCCATGTGAACACGCACTGCTGGTAAAAAACCTTATTCCTAGTAATTGGGTGATGTTGTATTTTCTACTCAATCCATTTTTACAATGTCACAAGCAAACTTCTTTTGAAGAGAAGCCATAATGTGACATGCAATTCAGTATTTTTTACACTTGTCATTTAAAATCAACTGCCAAAAATATATAAAGTATAGAAAATATTTAGTTGTTTATTATTCTGCATTTTCAATAAGGTCCAATCTTTGACATGTATACTTCAAAGGCTCCTGTAGAAACTGATATGGACAAATGCAATTGTTCTTCTGAAGAAAAAAAAGTTATTGCTAATACTTTATATGACTTGTATTGATCCTGAAGATATCATCTTATGAAACCATTCTTATATGAAGACAAGTAGAAGTAATTTGAAATTTGCTCCATGTGCATTTACTTTGTAAAAATAAGAGAAATTCTTTGGGAAATGAAAATGGTTCTGAAAGATTATCAGACAGAATAACAACTCTCAATGTCATGAGAGAAAAGAAGGCACAAACTTGACAGTAAATATTTATGGCAAGCAGAAATTGATAAAAACATTCTCTTCCAGAAACGTTTAAAAATATGGAGAATTTTGACAAGGTAGTTTTGAATGTGTCACAGTTTTCAATCAGACACAATAAGCCTGTAAATTTACGCTGTGGTATTCATGCTTTTAAGTTGAAATAAAATTCACATTTGCTTTACTTCTCTTGTAAAAATATGAATTTTGATGTGCCGCACCTTTCAACCAACCAATGAAATTACATCAAATCAGACATATTAACCCTGTGAATTCCTACTGTGGTATTCATGTTTTGAATAACATTCATATCATCCCCCCTGCACTAGTGGCAGGAAAGAGTCTTAAAATATCAGTGCTGAGGGAAAAGGTGAAATAAATTGATAATCTTTCAATCACTTTCTCATCTGTCCATTATTTCAATGTTGTCTTTAAGAGTTTGTATTTTTTGCAATTAGTGAGTGATGTTATCCAGTAATGTCTAAAGTTACATTGGAATAGTAATCTTTAGCAATACAATCTAGATTCTATTCTGAATTTTGATATCCCTTTTTTCTGTTTGTTTGAGAAACCAATTATTCGTGGTTTGTAAGCCATTAATAAAATACTACTTTATAATTAACAAATGTTATTAGTTTTAAAAAACTATACAAATAGCTATACCTTGTACAGGTTTCCCTCTGTATTATATATGAGTCTTTTAAACTTTACTGCAAGTGTGTCTGTTGACCTATGAAAATTTAATGCATTAAGTACACCTTTTTCTACACTTTGGTGCTTGAATAATAGTGGATGATGTAAGAGTAATCTTCCAATCTCGCTTACAAGCACATCACATTGAAACATCAGTTCCCAAACAATCACCAAAAGTTAAGCCACATGAAACTTTGAATGTGTCACAGTTTTCAATTGAGCAATGAAATTACATACAAAAATCTGTTACAATGACCCTGTGAATTTCCACTCTGTTATTCCTGCTTTGAATGACACTTGTATCATTCTCCTGTGCTGGGTAGCATGAAAGAGTCTTAAAATATCAGTGATGAAGAAAAAAAGGTGAAATTTAACGTAAATGGAATGAAAGAATATGTAAGCATCCAGTAAAAATGGCAGAGGGCTTCCTCAAGATAATCTTTGTTTTGTTGAGTTAAGAATATGTCTTTTACACTTAGTGACCTTAATCATTCTAATTCCTGCTCATATGTAGTTTTATATATTTGAAACATTGGTTCCTGTACAATCACTGAAGTTAAGCAACATTGAGCCTGGTCAATACCTAGATGGTTGTCTGGTAATACCAGGTGCTGTATACCAGCTTGGATGTGCAGGAGGCAGTAATAGTACTGGCTTGGAATTGGTAATCAGCAAGGTGAGTTCCAATTCCCTTTGAGTTCGTTATAGTCACATATGCACAAATATCCTTGAAAAAGGCATGAATCCACTTATTCTCTCTCCATCCCTCAGTTGTGGATTAATTAGCAAGAATTGTATCACTAAACCATTATTATCTCAAAAAAGATCTAAAAATGTTTTTTTTGGTTTTAAATCAGTTGCAAAAGTTTGATAAGCCATAGAAAATCAATAAAAATTAAATGTTTTCAAAAGAGTTCCTCCAAAAATAAGTTCACACCATGGGTTGGGGGAGTGGCAGAATAAAAGCTAATGAGTGGAATTGATTTCACAAATTAATAAGCATCAAGTCATTGAAGTTCAACAATATTTACTTACTATTGGGCTTTTCACAGCATTGAACAGAAGCCCCATTTGGGCACCTAGCAAGCCAGCCTGGTTGACAATTACCTTCAAATGTTAACAAAATCTGCAATGATCATCTTTGTCTGAAATTACAAATGTTATAAAAATCAGTTGCAAACATTGGTTCAGGAAAATCAATTTGTATTCTTTAACCTTGCAACATTCTACAGACTAGCTTTTGTTTACAATTTTGGTTCATCAATAATTCCTGCTTAGCTCTTTACAGAAGCAGAACATTTTTCTATCCTGAAATTGCTTACTATTTTCTGAATATTGCCAGGAGTTTTTCATTTCTCTGTGAAAAGTCAATAAATGGTACTTTGAATTTCTATTTTATCTTAAAATTAATGTCAACAAATCAAATCACTTGGGCCAGTTGATGACAAAGGGTTAATCACTTTCAGAATCAAACAGAAGACCAGACTGTTTCGTTTTATGAATTCTTAATAAACAAGGATTTCGCATGAGATTTGCCAACTCATTTTGGATTTTAGGAGAAAGAGGGTTTCTCTCTCATTCGAAAATCACATTTTCAAGTATCTGCAAAAGTGAGAAGAAATTTCCAGGTTTTCATTCAAGGTTATAAACCTCAGGAAGCAATATTTTGAGAAGTTAAATACTGTGTACAATCCAGCAACTCTCTCAGCACGTCTCCATCTTTTTTCTTCTTACTGAATAATTATTAAATAATAGCAAATATTGTAACATACCTACCGAGTCGGACATTGACACATCTATCAAGATATCTATAACCTCTCAACTCACACACCCTTGACACCCAAGATCTATCTCTTCTCTTTTCCTTCTCAGTCATGAGTTGCTAGGTTGGTTGTGTAATACCAACTTTACAGTCAATCAGCTTTCTTTTCCCTCCTTGGTTAGGGGCAGTGTGTCATCTCAATAGGGTAGATTTGGTATCTGTCTATATTTCTGAGATGAGGTATTATGTGCACTATCTACATTGTTTGAACTATCATCCTCATCTTTGTTGCCATATTTATCACAATATTTCGGCTGTTGTACACCCCAACCTTCTTCAGGTGGTTGGAATGTCGAACTGAACCCTTTATTTCGCTTGCTGAGGTAGATTGTTCTAGTTCCAGGTGCCATGTCTAATGGATGTCAGTTATCTCCTGTTAATTCCCCTCTTCAAGTTCCCCACTGCCTTAACCAGGTATTGAACTCACACTCTTTGGGTCCTGTCACTGGATCTAACTAACACTTTTATCCACTGTGCCATGTGTCCTTGAGGACATGGCACGTAGAACTAGAACAATCTACCCCAGCAAGTGAAATAAAGGGTTCAGTTCGACATTCCAACCCCCTGAAGAAGGCCAGTGTGTACAACAGCCAAAATGTGATAAATATGGCAACAAAGATGAGGATGATAGTCTGATCAATGTAAATAGGGTTGGTTTGGGTTTCCCAAAATCTTGCAATATTGGGATTGACAGTGGAGTCTAGTGTGAACCCTTATATACATTGTGTACTATGGATAGGATTATATAACTCCTGTTGAAGATTATGCAACCCCATCCATTACTGTGGTAAACTTGTATCTCTTTCAACCAGGCACTTGTTGGAATGCAGGCTGGAAAAGAAACTTCAATTAAATGCAGAACACTGCTGATAACTCTAACAACAGGTTTATTGAATATGAAGAAAAACTGGTTTAATAAAATGTCTCTATTAGCTACTGTAAATCAAAATACAACGCAGGAGTGGTGATTTGGAGATTATGGTTGCACCTATTAAAAGGGATGTTGAGTCAAATCAGTTATGGTTATGAGTGGGAAATTTCTCATTATATCTGCTCAGGTAATGGCCCATTCATACATTCTGTCATAGGAGATTTATAAATCTTAATCGCTCAAGTAATGACCACTTGTTGACATTTCTCAATTTTGTCATATGTGTTGGTGTTTTCATGACAGCCTTTAAGTTGCAGGTGTGCTCTTTAGCAATGATTGGCCCACACTGAAATGCAGCTTTGGTATCGTGGTTGGCTAATACTGTCCTTAGAATCAATAAGGTTTCTTTCCTTCTCCAGTTGGGGCTGGGGTATCATCTCGATAGGTTTCTTTCCAGCTTTCCCAAATCTTACAATATTGGGATTGATGTTGAAGTCTAGTGTGATTATAGTGATTTTCCAAGCATAACTTAGATGTGGCACAAGGCCGAAAGTATTGAGGACTGAACTCATTATTCAGTTGTAATTGTTCTAGTGAGACAAGCTTGCTAACCATTACACTGCCTTGAGGTGCCTAATGTGAACCACTTATATATGTTGTGTACTATGGGCAAAACTGAACAATTCCTGTTGAAGATTACACAATTCCCTAACAAAGAAGGCAATGTCTTCCATAGCCATGGTAAACTTTTGTCTCTTTCATCTGAGTGCTCATCAGAACTCAGATTGGAAAAAGAACAGGTTTAAAGAAAAACTGGTTGAATAAAATGTCTCTATTAGTTACTACAAATCAAAATACACTACTGCAGGTGATTTGGAGATTCTGGTTGCACCTATTAAAGTGATGTTGAGTCATGGTTATGAGTGGGAAATTTCTAATTATAACTGCTCAGGTAATGGCTTGTTCATACATGTTTCTCAGTTCTTCTGTCATTTATTTATCTAAGGATATTGGGATTAAGAGGAAAATTTAGTGTGCATCCCTTTAAATACATTGGACACCATAGACAAAATTGCATAATTTCTGTCCATGGCCATAGTAAACTTTTGTCTCTAATGTTTGAATGCAACTTCTGAAGTCAGGCTGGAATAAAAACTCCTTCAATAGATGCATAGCACTGCTGATAACTCTACCAGGTTTATTGAATATAAAGAAAAACTGGTTGAATAAAATGTCTCTATTATCTACTGAAAATCAAAATACTCTATTGCAGGTGATTTGGCGGTTCAGTGCACAACCATTAAAATGATAGCCAGCCCATCAACCTTTCCTCAATTCTTCTTCCATGCATGTGTCTCTCATGCCTGACATCTGGGAGAAAAAAAAAAGACCAGCAAGTGAAATGCACACTGGCTTTATATAGAAAAATCTTTTCTGATACCAGTGATTAATGACTTCCTCTACCCACATAGGCCCCAAAAAATGATAATTTATAATGCTCAATTTCATTATCTCCATATTCCTGTAAATTGAGTGTCCTGGGTATGGCGATAAACTACATCTGGCAGCAGGGCCTCTGATCAGATTTTGAGGAGCGTGGAACCACCTCTTAATTGCTCTTTGTTGAGTAATACCAACATTGTGGGTCATCCAGTTTTCTTTTCCCTCCTCAGTTGGGGCCAGTGTGTTGTCCTGGGTTTCCCAAAATCTTACGATATTGGGATTAAGAGGAAAATTTAGTGTGAACCTCTTACATATGTTGTATACCATAGACTAAATTGCATAATTTCTGTCCGTGGTCGTAGTAAACTTTCGTCTCTAATGTTTGAATGCAACTCCTTAAGTCAGGCTGGACTAAAAACTCCTTCAATAGATGCACACCATTGCTGATAACTCTATCAGGTTTATTGAATGTAAAGAAAAACTGGTTGAATAAAATGTCTCTATTATCTACTGCAAATCAAAATACTCTTCTGCAGGTGATTTAGAGATTCGTGCTGCAACCAGCAAAGTGCTGTCCCATTAATTCTTTGGTTTGGCAAGTGTCTGTGTTTTTGCACTGGCCCAGAAATTGTGAGTGTACTCTTTAGTGATGACTGTCTTACAAGCAATTTTAGGCCATAACAAACCACTGAAATGCAGGTGTGTTTCTCAGGTCTGATATCTGCTCCACACTTGGGAAAGAATGACTACCCTGTGAATATGCACTGGCCAATTACATAGAGAAATTTCTAATAACAATGATTGATGACTCCTTTACCTACACAGATGACAGAAAATGACAATTTATAATGCCCAAATTTAATTATCTGTATTTTCTTGTAAGCCAAAATCTGGTCTGTGACACTCGTGCCAAAAATCCAAAGTAATGTCAGCTATAAAAATTTTAGGTGAATGCCGCAGAAAGATAATTTAATTCTCACTCTGAGGCACTATGGTATTTCCTTTGTACATTCTAAGTCTCGCTAATCTTTTAGTAGAGATATTTTTTCTGGGTGGTTGACAACATTTCTACATAAATGAGATGTTCCCTAGTTCTTTGTCCAGAACAATTTTAGTTTGTTATTTTCAGTGCTCAACCTGTTTTCTCTATGGATACACTATTGTAAACAATGTCTTTTTTTTCTACTTTCTTAAGACTCAAAGAACTCTGATGATACAGTTGACATCTCGTCCATATAGGCGGGAAATGGGAAAGGATTGGGAGTCTTACTCTTTGCTCAATGTTACTGAATTCCGTCTAGTTAATTTGGGGTTCAGTTTTTAGAACTGTTCTTAATTTCATTTTACTATTTTAAAACAATTGTTAACACGTTTTTTATTATCTGTCTATATTTCTGAGATGAGGTATTATGTACACTATTTACATTACTCGGACTATCATCCTCATCTTTGTTGCCATATTTATCACAACGTTTCAGCTGTTGTGCGCTCCAACCTTCTTCAGGTAGTTGAAATGACAGTGGATAAAGGTGTTAGTTAGATCCAGTTACAGGACCTAAAGAGTGTGAGTTCAATACCTGGTTAAGGTGGTGGAGAAATTGGAGAGGGGAATTAACAGGAGATAACTGATAACTGACATAAAGGGTTCAGTTCAACATTCCAACCACTTGAAGAAAGCCAGTGTACAATGGCCGAAATGTTGTGATAAATATGGCAACAAAGATGAGGATGATAGTCCGAGCAATGTAAATACATTTTTTCTTAACTATTCAACCCACTTTCCTGAGATGTCATCCAATTACTAGTATCACCAAATTACCATCCTGTAATTTCATGTATTTAAAAGTTTAAACAGGGTCAATGCCCCGTTACAGTATTGACAGTTGCTATTTTCATTTTTCTTTCCACTTAATTAAATTAATGAGCCACCTGATGACAAAGGGTTTGTGGGAAAATAGTAATAAATAAATAATAATTTCCCATGCTAGTAATAAAAGAACCAGAAATTTTATTACACCACTTGGCTTTGTCAAATGCCCATTAGGTGGCGATGTTTAAGTCTATAAAAAGATAAACATTTCCTTCTCTTTTCTCTCTGCCTTTTACTTCAAGATGTAGTAGCACATGGAAAATAGATGTCCCCACCAGGGTGCAGTCGTTTCCCTGATCGACTGATGACTGAACTTTCTTTTCCACATGCCTTCTATGAAGTAAATCTTTTCTTTGGTTGTTCCAACTCAACACAAGGCTGACTCATGACTTGCTCAAACATACTTCTGAACCGGAAAAAGAAATTCTCTTCCTTCCATTTTCAAATGCATAGCATTCACACATTTTTCTGAAACTCCATCAATGAAGCAAGACAAGATCGGTTGTTCCAACTCAGTGCAAAGCTAAAATAAATTTTGTCTTGACCATAATAAGAATGCTTATCCTTACTTACCCCAACTTCTTAACCAAAAAAAGAAAACAGACAACCATACACAACATTATCAGAAAACAAGAGTGATAACTATAGTGAACATTTCTAAAATTCAATCAGAGAATGTTTTTCTAAATTTTTAAGATTACTGACTACTTAAAAAGTTATCTAAAAAGGTGCTCACGTCATTTTCTTCAATTATTTTTCATAGATAAAGTCTCTGTGGAACAACATTAGTTCTGTCATCAGGCTGCCAACATGTTAAAAAATGCATTAAATAATATTGGTTTCAAATGAGATTAATTATACTTCAAATCAGTTAATATTCCTCAAATAAAGTTTCAGAAAAGTATATTTTATTTTTGAAAGATTTTTTTATAAAGAGAATTACATTGCAATAAAAGACAACTAAATAGGGCACTAATCGGGTATTTTAGAAAAAAAAAAAAAAAAAAAGGTCAATTTTAATTAGTTTTTGAAATACCACAAAGTATTTTGCTTATTGGAAATCTTAAATTTAATCTATTAACTTGAAATTAAAAGTAAAATAAATGCTTTAAGAAAGATTTTTGTTTTTCAAACTTGTTTATCATGTTCATTAGAGTGGTCCCTAGTTAAGTGTAATAGCCAAAATACTCAACAAACAGAATTGACAAAGTTCTCAATAAAGTAAAAATACAAAACAATGTATATGAAAGTCAGCAATAGAAATAAAGACAAAACATGAAAGTGAATTTATATATTTTCTTGTTCTTGTGAATTTACAATATTTATCAGATTGCTTATTTATGAAAATAATTCTATATTTACAACATTCTTAAAAGTAATACAATGTGATATTTATCATTTACCAATTTATAAAGAAATAAATGTGAAAAGTTTTTATTCATAAACATTTACTTAATTATTAAAATATGTGAACCAGAGGAAATCCTTATTATTTACCATTTTGAAGTTTGAATCACTTGGCAATTAGCCAATGTTTTGCCAACAATTTAAATAAACAACCTAATAAATAAATAGTTTTTATTATTTTTGTTGTCAGTTCTCAAGAACAAAAACAATGTATAAATTCACTTTCATACTTTTTTAGATTCAATTAAAATTCTAAACATTGCTTTTTGAAACAATAAATATTGTTTGAGAGTGAAGGTAGTTAAAAAAAGTGTCATGGGAAAAGCAGGCCTTATGACACACTGTGTTTTGTGGGCACAAAAGTTAAACATTCTTGGAATTTTTTGCTTCCTATAGCTTTTAACTCAAACTTGCACTTTGATCTTTGCTGCTATCATCAAGGAAAGTTCTTTGTTTACCTTCAATGATACAAATTGAGAATGCCTTTTGTGTCCAAATTCCAAGGTTAAAAATATTTATAAATACCAAGCTTACTATATAATTTCTTCAAAATTCTTAGCACGCATTTTTTAAAAAAATTACAAAATTGAAAGATAAATAAAAGATTGCACAAATGTTTCTATTGTGCACTGAGAAGCTGACAGTTCATTTGGATGAAGGAAAATTTGAAAGTAAATTGCTCTAAAAAAAAAAAAAAAAGTCATCAATATCAGGTCAATCAGGAAGAAAATTAGTGGATATACTAATGTAATGTGCGATGTTTATTTGAAATACAGCTGTATTTTTTGACTTCAGTAAATGGATATATGATTTGGTCAACTGCATAACTAGGGTCAGCAGTTCATATGCTAATTTTAAATCTTGTGTATGATGCAACTTCTTTAAAGTTCTCTTTTTCTATGGAAGTTTATTTGTTAACAACTGCTTATTTTATTGGGGGAGGGGGGGTATTTATTGCTATGAAAAAGACAGTCCCTAAAAGCAGTAATCTTTTTTTTTTTATATATATAGCTTTCTTCCTTTATTTAATATTGCAGTTTAACTTCTTTCATACCCTCAAAAGAAATGGATGCTGGCACGATTATTTTGATCAAGAAACATTTGCTTGACTCCATTTATCTTTAACAGCTTTTATTCAATGCCACTTGGTGCTTCATGCTTGTGTTCCTGCAGAGGTTTGGTGATGCCTGCAACCAATTCCTTCATTGCATGCCCAAGACTCAAGTTGTGTGTGTGTCTGTGGGGGGAGGCTACTCCAGTCTCACTTTTCAAAACAGATCCAAATTCACACCAGCTCGTGGGATTGTAAGGCACTTGTACAAAAAAGCTGACAGAGACAATTTGAAATTAAAAAAAAACTGTGCTGCAAATGCAAGTGTTGTGCACACAACCTCTGGGCTTAGCTGGAAGGCTGCAGGCTGTGTGCACAGGCAGCAAATATCTTTTCCCTAATCTCCTTGCAGATGTTTCAGGATGCCTGGGGGGGGGGGACCAACTCTTTGATTGTATGCCTAAGACTCTCAAGATGGGGTGGGGAAGTCTATAGTGCCTAGTAGCGAGAAATTTGAGAAAGGAAGACATTTTAAATATGTAAAAACAGATGAAGTATGAAATAAACACTTTGTTCAAATTAAATATAAACTAAATTATTTTTTATTTCATTCTTTGATTTGGATAGCTGGGGCTGTCACGCCATCTCCCTTCTGAACAACAAATGACTGCTGAAATATTTTCATGAACATGGAAACTTCACTCTGTAGTTTGAAAACTGCCATGTCATATATGTACCATATTTGATGGCATATAAGACACATCCCAATTTCAGCTGGACAAATCAAGAAAAAATTAGTAATTAGTAAAATTATTAGTAAATGGTACAGCCTAGGCTATATTTATGAGGTATTATTTTGGTTAAACAAGCCATGATTACAACTAAATGAAAAATAATAGGTAAAAAAGAACATGAGCCTATAAAAACTTTATTACAACCTGTGCCTTGTAAACATCTTATTGGAATAATTAGGATATAAAAATGGAAGTTATTGCAAGAAAAATATTGATGAAATATATTTGTTTGTTTGTGGTTTTATGGCATATCAACCACTATGGGTTATTTAATGCCAGATCCAGTATTTACTAGATGTTTCAAAAACGTATAGGGTTTGGGATGGAAAGTTAATTGTAAGTTGTAGTTGTTTTGGGATGCGTTAGATGTGACCAGCCGATTGATTGGATCGACGGCCTTTTGGTTGGACGTAGTTTATCGTCATACCCAGGACTTCACTATTTGCCCATAGCTGGGACCCTAACAGGTGCTACCACCCCGGGTCAGGGTGGACCTGGGAACATCAGCAATTAAGAGGTGGTTCCATGCTTCCTCAAAACCTCCTGATCAGAGGCCTTGCTGTTGGATGCAGTTTAACGTTGTACCCAGGACGTGATGAAATATATTTTGCAAATGTATTATATATAATTTTAGTGAAACAAAGTACTAATATTAAAATGTGATGAAATTAATATACTGAATATTTTCAATGATAACACTTTTAATCTGCATAATAGCCTTTTAAATAATGACAATAGGTATATGAAAGCTACTCTAAAGTCTAAGTTAATAGGAGTTGCTGGGGAGAAGCATGTTTGATGGCTGTGCTGCTGTCAGCAGTTGAAGCATAAATCTTTGGGCATAGATCCATAGTCTCTTGAGACTGACGGATGTCACATACGTTGATGTAATACAGGGTATGATCGGTAAATTTTATTTTTTTTAATTTTGCACATGTGTATTGTTTTTGATGACTGCACAATATAGTAGGGTACTATCTGTGAGAAAAAGATCACCATGCCGCAATTCACTCTGCCAGAAATTTAGAAACAGCATGCTGTACAGCGTGGCATTTGTGCCAGAAGCTCCATTATGAACATTTCAGAGTGTTCGGGTGTCAGTGAAGATGATTCAGAAAGAGATGGATGAGTCTAATGATCTCTAGTGATGGCAACATTATGCCTCCATTCATCTTCCCACAGGGCCTTGGACTAAACATGGAAGGCCTACATCAAGTGCTTTGTGGAGATAGTGCTGCCCTGCATCGAGGGTGGCTGTTAGAAGACAAATGACTTTCAGGATAAAGCTAATTCTTTACAAGAAAGCTAGTTTTCGAAAGAAAATGAATAATGGAAAGCAGAGATTCCTGAATTTCAAAACAAACTTTCATTTTCAAAAAGGTAAATTCAAATTTTATAATTATCAATTCTGATAAATTATGTAAAACTATTATATTCATTCTAAAAGAAAGTAACTTCTTAAAAATTTAAAAATATACAGAAATTTATTTAATTGCATATATGAAAATAAGTGTACAGGGTGCAACAGGTAAAATTGCTGCCAGTTTACATTTTTAATTTTGCACATGCGTTTTGTTTTTGTTGATTGCACAGTATAATAGGGTCAGATGGGTACTGTCAGTGAGAAAAAGATCACCATGACACAATTCACTCCACCAGAAATTTGGAAACAGCATACTGTACAGCTTGGCATTCGTGCCAGAAGCTCCAAATTAATATTTCAGAGTTGGATGATTTGCAGTTGACAAAATCAAAAACAAACATGCATATGTGAAATTAAAAATATAAAATGTGTGTTGTGATTATATAACATAATGAGAGGGACTCAACCACAGACTTCCTAAAAAAAAATAAAAAATGCATTTTAAGTAATTCAATGTCTTCTTTGAAGTCAAATTTTAGTTTGGTAAAAAAAAAAAAAAAAATGTCTAGAATCAGGGCCATAAAACATGCACCATAATTCGCATTTGCAAAAATGAAAATTTTGTTACATTTCCTGAGTGGTTGATATTTTTTTAAGTGACGACAGTTGTTCAAAGTAAACAGTAGTTGACTGGTTCAGATTTTGTAGGGATGTCTGCTGCTATTTCACTGAAAGAAACAATGGTGATAAAAGTAGAGGTCCAGACAAAATGGTGGAGATTGATGAAACACAGTTTGTAAAAAGAGGAAAAAAAAAAAAGGAAATATAAATGCAGCTGAGTGATTCATCAACAAATTCTTTGGAAGAATTGAATTTACTTTGTAGAAATGGTTCCAGATAGATTAAGAAGCTGTTATCGAAAGACGTATCGAACAAGGTTCTACGATCATTAGTGATAGTTGGTCCGCTTATAATAGAGAAAAATGATCTGCGGTACAATCATAAGCTTAATATAATTCCTGAAAATAATTTTAATAACGGCACGTGTGTGGTTAAATAAATCTATGTAAAAAGTCTAAATACTGACTTTGAACTTCAATTCTTTTTTTTCTTTTAACCATTTCACCCCAAGCGAGGTGATAAA
The DNA here is from genome assembly GCA_964036315.1 of Acanthosepion esculentum. Classification (NCBI taxonomy): domain Eukaryota; kingdom Metazoa; phylum Mollusca; class Cephalopoda; order Sepiida; family Sepiidae; genus Acanthosepion; species Acanthosepion esculentum. The sequence continues at coordinate 31,996,422 of OZ038479.1, read as the reverse complement.
GCCACTAAGACGCAAGGAGTTACTCAAAAAAATATAAACATTACAAACTTTTCTTGAAAAATGTTTTTCCTTTGATTTATCAATAAATTTTGTGAGAAATGTTTATTATGTTGAGTCATAAGTAATTTTGGTTATGGGGACAAAATGTATCATCCTAATTAGTCATCATATGCAGCAGTTATGAATAAATTTAATCTACACTAATATATGATTATTCAACTCAAAAGGCAGTGGATTAATAAAAATAAATCCACAGTTTTTCATAAGTAATCTACTTTCAAGAGTAGTATCTAGTCATTCAGGATTTCTGTTTTTTTTTTAATTATTTCCCCCACAAGTATTGTAATAAGCTTGTCAATTTATGATTACTAAATATAGTTTTTATTGAATAATATCCCCTAACGTTTTCACCATTTAAACAGAATTTTAAAAGATTTAAAAACTTTATAAAACTGAAAACAATTCTTGGAAAAATTCATAAAAAAAAATGTTTCTTATGACAATCGTGTCCATATGTTATTCATAAAAGCAATTACAATTTTTTCTAAGTAAATAATGTCTTAGTTTTATTGCATTTTTTATTATATGATTCCGACCAGAGTTTTTGTAAATGGTGTTTCTGTTTCACAAAAAAAAAATTGATGATTTAAATTCTTCAAGGAGAATAACTAATATCTAAGATTAACTAATATTGATATGATATGAAATAGGGTGAAATTTAATTTCTCAAAATTTCATAAAATTAAGTGTGTGTGTGGGGGGGTGTAATTAATTTAAAAAAAAAAATTTTATCAAGATTTTCTAAAAAAATAATTTCATTCACTTATGTGAATAAGTCCTGAAAATTTAATTAAAATCTGACATTTATATGATTTTTGAAAGAATTTCCAAATTAATTTTACCGTGTTAAATTTTCCATACTAATCTTTGGCCCACCCACTGGCACAAGAAGAATAAGATTTTTAATCAAACGTGCTAGGATTTATTTAATACAAAAAAAATACTTTGGTCTTTCCTCTTAATAATGATAAACATTTTGGTGCTAAAACTTTGTATATTCTTTTTTCAGCGAATTAGTGGAGGTACTTAGATATATAGAATTCTAATTTTAAGTAATATTTACATGTGAAGATATTTCAGCAAATATTACTGTTTTTTAAACAATATTAAAATAATTTTCATGTGGTAATAATATTAGGCCTTTTAAGGTATACAAAGTAGTTTCATCCAATCAGTGATTAGTTAAACTGTATGACGCCTATGCATTTCTTCAAATTTAGATCACTTTTCTTGGAATAGGGTCTAGCTTTATTTGGGCAATTGTGTGACCCAAGTGGTATTTAAACAAAAGAGTGCGAATCTTGAATCAGTGAGACTTGAAGCTTACACCTGAGAAATCAAAAAACTATTTGTGAGTATTGAAGTTAAAACAATGAAGTTGAATAACTTGAATATGGAAAATTCAACATCCACTGCTGAAGAAACTGCATCAACCATCGTGAAATCTACATAACAAGCAACGTAACAGAAACCATTTTCTCATGCACTCACTCACATAAAAACCTTTTCAATATACTGACACATCTCACAAAGAAACATTCAATAGTCACAACAAATTTTAATAAGTTCACATACAACTTCAACCATTGTTGAATTCAATCTTTCTTGAATTTATTCTAATTCTTCTCTGTAAAATCAACAGTTAAAAGGCAGATAACTTTTCCCAACAAATAAATAATAATTCTTGATTGATTTGTTAAATAAGAACAACATTGGAATTTAAAGTTGACTTAGAGGAAAAGAACAAATTAATTATAACCAAAATTTATATGACTAAAGCATTACAAACCAAAAACAGTTCCTGAATTAATTTACTGTCATACAAACAATTCTGAATGATATTTCTAACAACATGAACAGTTAACTGTATCCTATCAGCAAACAATCTAAAAGAAAGTTACAAAGACTTTTCAAAGGACACCTTCTTTGATTATTTGATAGCAACACACTTTAGTGTATATTTCTGTACATATAAATTTAATATTTCCATTTACACATGAAAGTCTTTTGTGTCATATTTTATCAAAATTTTGTATTGACCTTGTCAGGCGGAAAACAAATTAAAAGGTTTGTAGAGTTTTTATTCACACAACCTGTTCAACAATATTGACTAAAACCTTCTAATAATAAGTTCTTTGAATACATACTTCAACACTGCGATAGATAAGTTTGAGTCATAAGTAATTTCCGTTTTGGGAACCAATTGTAAAAACGAATCTAACTAATAATCATATATAACTAAAAAAACATTCAGTAAGATGAAAACTACTGGACAAAAGAATACTTGCTAATATAATGAGGAAAACTGGGCAAGAGTTAATATATAGTGACAAAAGCAAAATAGAACTGAATTCTAATGCAAGAGGGTACATCTGAAGACCAAATTTGGTGGCACAGTGTAAGCCACTAAAAATGGTTTGAGAGGCACATCAAAAACAATGCTACAAAGAAATTGTCAAAAATCAAAAGAACACGAAACAACAACACAATACTTTTCTAATATCTCAGCTATTAACAGATACAGCAGGAGATGAGATATCCTAATGGACCACCTAACAAACATCCCATGTAACAAAGAAGTTTCTTAGTGATGAAGACATTGCAGTGTTGCAAGATTGGCCTAAAACCCTGACTAACATAATTTAATCCACATGGAGAGAGTTGAAAACTCAAGTGTATAACAAAGCCAAAAAACATTCCTGCTGAAACAATTTTTAGGCTATACACCTCCAGCCAATGTTGATTTGAAGCAGTTGTTCATGTCAATGAGATATACTACTTTATTTTGTGCACTTAGTTTTTCCTCCATCAATAAAAGTAATTAATTCTACATTTCCTCTTGTGATTTATAAATTTTTGCAAGCCAGTATCAGGATATGTTTAGATCTGTACCTCATACTGAGTCCACATGAATGTAACAACTTACATTACAGCCCTGAATGACTACAGATACTATTCTGGAAATATATTTAGAACTTTTCATTGAGTAAAATTTAAGCCAACACATTTAGTCATGAGGTGCCTCATTTCTTTTACTTGTCACTGTATTTGACATGGGACACTAATATTTACATCATTTTGTGGGGAACACACCTACCTTGTCTGGCACAGTTCAAGACTATAAAAAGATGGGACAATAAACCTCTTCCCTCTTTTCACACTAGAATGCAGTAGGTACAGGACATGTTTCATCACCAGCAGAGAAATTTCTTTCCCCAGGCAGATAACTGCCAAAATTTAAGCCCAGCCACGTGGTGCATTAGACATTTTTCTTTTTTACAGCAGAGCCTATAAATGATTTTTGTTCTTCAGCAATTTTTGAATACAGAAGTATCTTTTCTCTCCTCTTGAATTGTATTATTCTTTATATAAAAATACATGTCATGCGTTGAATTCATTTACTTTGAAAGTTTCCCCACAGCCGCCATAGGTTTGATTTGATTTGTTTAATGGTATATCAACTGCCCTAAAATAAATTTTCACGATATCTTCACTAAACAGTTATGATCACCGTTCTCTGTACTTTACCCGAAGCAAGGCGTTAATGCCCCTAAGCCGCAAAGGGCTAATGATAGGAAAGAGAATGAGAAAACTTTAGAAGTAAACTGGAAAGTCATTCCTAAACAGGAAAGAAGGGACAAATCTCTACTCCAGTTCAAAAGACTGACTTAGTTTAATTTGTTTAACAGCATATCAACTCCTTATGGGGCATTTAATGCTGAAATTTAATTTCTTTGGGAGCTTTGGTAATTTTTTTTTTTTTAACTCTACTGATTGAAATTTTTACTATAAAAATATATTTTTATACTTTCTTAGGGTTTTGACAAGAATTTGGGGCTTCACTACTTGCCCATAGCTGGGACCCGAACAGGTCCTACCACCCTGGTTCAGGGTAGACCTGGGAACAACAGTAATCAAGTGGTGGTTCCAAGCTCCTCAAAACCTCCTAATCAGAGGCATTGCTGCCAGATGTAGTGACATAACAAGTAGTAGCTCCTTCTTCTACAAACTAGTGAACAACAGCAACTTTGGCTGCTTGGTTCATTGTGATTGACAATCGACCAAAAATAGTGACCCCAATGTGATATGAACAAACAAAATACTATAATAAATCTACCCCATTACAACTGGGGAATTTACAAGGAATACATAAACCTTCTGAAGATGAAACCTAACAACAACAGAAAAAAAACTTGCGAAAGAAAAAATACAGACAGTTGCTACTTCTTAAGCTGTTTGGTTCAGTAACACACTTTTCACCTTTTCATTTCTTGGGTTATTTCCAAGAATAAAATAGAAATGCAAAATTAAATTTAGATTAAATAATTTTAGGCAAAGTCACACTCTTACTGAACATCAAATCCCATTTTCACCAGTAGAAAAGTTACTAGCATTAAACAGCACAATGCGTATGGTTTGTATTGGTTACTTTTATTGTCCTCAGTAAGGAAGTTTTACTACTTGTCAATGATGAAGTGATGTTTTTTTTTTTTTACAGATTATTGGTTATTTAAAGCCAAAATATATTTAGGATTAGAAAAATAATTTTTCTTTACAAGGGAATATTGATATATTTTTTGAGAATAACAATGATTTTTTCCAGATATAAGTCTTATTATTTAACCCATAGCTAGGAAGAGGAAATGGATTCATACCTTTCCCAAGAGTATTTGGGCATAATGTAACAAACATGACTCAATCTTCTCATGTTGTGTTGGTATCCATTACACCATATACAAGTTTTAATTCAATGGGGTTTCAATTCATATCCTTCTTCTCTCACTTCTTTTGCCAAATTAGTGATTGTCAACTGACCATATGAAATATATCACAGGTAGCCAAACCCCGGCCTGCGAGATACACATGACTTTTAATATGAGGTTCGTAGAAATATGTTGGCCAGGTTCCTTTTTCATCACAGTTAATATGAAAAGGTAAACCAGAAAAATTTCACACTTTATAATTATTTACTGGGTCTGAATTGAGACATCGTTAAATTTAAAGTGTAAGTTTAATGTTCATGGTAAGTAAAAAATATCTAAGAATCTAACTTCTGATTTTAATGGTAGATGTGTGTGAGGCATTGTTCTTTAGTGCTGAGAAAAGGAATGTCAGAGGCATTAATGAATTTTCCAGTCAGCAAGGGTTACAGAGGAGAATGTTATAAGACTGAGGTCATGAGGAAGGGGATTAAGATTTGGGTGCACCGGCAGGAAGTGAGAGTGGTCACATGTGTATGTAACAAAAATGTATGAGGTCAATTTTGTTCATGTCTTATGGCTCTCAAACATCTGGATTTTATTGAACGTGGCTCTTACATTAAGCAAATTTGACCACTCCAAAAATCTATCTATATATAAAATTCTGTGACTTCCATTAGTCTGTCTTCACACCCTCTAAAATAGCCGTACATTGGCCGACTGAAGCCAAATTTGGGGGCTAAGTGCAAACAGGTAAGGGGATAGAAAGTACAGTTGATTTTACTTGGGTAACTAATTTTCATTAATTTTTTTCAAAAATTAAAAGTTCTATTATTTAACATACAAAATACTCCCAACATTTTAAAAACAATGATTAAAATAACAAATACTTATTTAATAAAAATGTAATATTGTTTTGTTTTTTTTTTTTTGCATCGCTTTTAAGTTTTTATATATACAAGAATTCAGTTTCCAGTTTGCCCTGTGTTTGTGAGAACGATAAACAAATCACAAGGCCAAATGCTTAAGAAAGTTGGAATTTGGCTCCAGAAACAAATATTTACACATGGCCAAGTTGTATGCTGCATACTCAAGAATAAGAAATCCTAAGAATTTATTCCTTGCTGTTAAAAAGAAATTTTCTTAAAAAATATTTACTATGAATTCCTATTAAATTAAAGAAATTATTAAACTGCATAGCAGGGTTTTTGTCAAAGTATTTTTCCAAACAAATCAGCTTATTCAAATTTCATAGATTGGTTTGCAAAACTGAATGAAACATATGTAAATCGTGACAAAAAATGTTAGCAATAACTTCAACACTGTGAGGATTTCAACACGTCAGCATGTTGCAAAAAATTCTAGTATATATTTTCAGAAATATAATCTATTTCCAACAACTTTTATTGCTGTCTTTTACTCAGATGATATTTTTTCTTCTTAATCATTAATCTGGTAAGAAAACAAGCTGAATATACCTTGCAGCAATTACAAATTGAGGTTTCTTTCTCAACCCACCAATAAAATTGGTTTCAGACATTTTCATATTTATTCAATTTATATCTATACATACATATATAAATGGCAGTTGTGTGTGCCCGGCTAAAACTAAAAATCTACAATATTTCCTGACAAAGTAAATATGTAAACAGACTCATTATAACCCAAGCTAGTAAAAAAAAAAAAAAAAAATTATCATCATATTTGTATTTATGAAGATATTTTAAAATTAAAATGCATTTGAAATTCTCAGAATTAAAAACGAACAGTAAGAATTCTCATTCTTTATTCTGCTAAATGCTATCCAAGTATGCATTTGTAAAATCTCCATTCTTTGAATTTATTTTCACATCTAAAAAGCATAACTTAAAAAAAATTAATATTAAAACAAAATAAATTTAAATAACTTTTTATTCAATCTTTAAAAAATGAACATCATTGTTTTTTTGGTATTAAACTAATAATAAAAACTAAAAAGGTAAAATTGCAGATTAAGCCCCCAAAACCATTTGTAATGAAAATTTCCATCCTGGTATAAATTAGCATTATTTCGAGAATAACAATAAAAGTTTGTCGATAACTACTAAATGGTGTTCGTCTGTAATCATAGTTCAGCCTGATTTGCATTGTGGCTACAGTTGGTTTGCTTTGACTGGCTTTGTTTACATACGTTTGCCTCAAGTAGGAATGCACGGAAGCTTCACTTGTCTCGATTACTGCGCAATGTGTGAATTTTAATTTAAAATGAATGCGTGAAATTTAAAAATAACCCGACAGAAGCCTCACTATTTCCAAACATATAAGTAAAAATGAAAGAAAAAATTTAAAAAAAAGATAAAATAAAGAAAAAAAAAATCATTACAAGATAAGAAATTTATTTGAAAATAATGCAATTCAATTTTTAATATATCATGAAAGTTTCCTTAAAATCTGACAATTAGAATTTCCAAAACAATGTTTTTCACAAGATAAAAAAAGCGTACGTACCTGAAAGGATTAAAAAAAATGTTTAACTTTTTTTAAATACTGTTTTTTTGTTTTTAAAGGATTTATCAACAAAAAAAAAAAAAATGTTTTATTTTTTTAAATACTGTTTTTTTGTTTTTAAAGGATTTATCAACAAAAAAAAAAAAGAATGTTTTCCTGTTGAATGATTTTTAAAAATCTGTGCATTAAGTAAAGCCTGCACAGTAATCAAGATGAGTAAGAAGATAAGTAAAAAGGCCATTAAGTAAGTAAGCTTCCATACATTACTAATTTATTAACATTTTTATTAATAATAATTTGAAAAAAAAAGGTTAATAAACTTTTTCTAAGTTTGATTTGTTTGAAAACAACATTAACAGAGTTAGTATTTAAATCAAAAAATAAATAAATATAGGGATGCTCATCCCCTATAAGCCCCACTTCCCACCCCAAACATGGTATTTCCCTAAATTCAGTTATTTTGTAACAAAAAAGACCAAAAAGATTGAATAAAAATAATTGCCAATAATAAACTATTATTCACAGATCTTCCGAGAAATGCTGGGTATCCCAACTAGCATGAAATAAAATGCAATTTTAAATTTCATTAATGACCTTTCTGATATCCTCAGTTCTCAACTCAGGATCTATGCTGACAACACAACTATTTACTCCTGTAAGTCTGATCATTTCGATAAGGTCAAACTGTCAGCTTATCTAAAAAAAAAACATGACCTATGAACTGTTGTTAAATGGGGCAAGGAGTGGCTTGTTGATTTTAAAACCTTAAAATGAAACTTCTCTCTTTTAATCATCTAACCTCCACATTGTACCTTCTTGGACTAATGCTTTCAGCTGACATTAAGTGAAAAGAATATGAATTAAGTTGGTTCAATATATCATGCTAGACAAATTTTTCTTACCATAATCTACCTTACATATTTATAAGTCTACCATCCTTGCTTTGAATATTGCTACCACATCTGCAATGTTATTAGTCCTGACCTGGCATCTCAGCTTCAGTTCCTTTCCCACCACTGTAAAGTAACTGCCATGTTCCTTTTCTATAAATATTTTCATGAACTTTCCACTTTATGAATTTAAGCACAGTACTAAATTGGCGGCATGGTCTTGTCATTTTACAGTTAAAATGGATAGATGTAATCTTAAGTTCTAGGCTATTCTTTTATCGCATTTCTCGTTTGTGGAACGCTCTTCTGGCTTCTTACTTCCCAGTCAACTTTGATCTTCAAAAATTGAAATGCAATACCAATCATTATCTTCTGTCCTCTTAATTCTTGTTCTTTTGTCTTCACTCCAGAATACTATATTCTCCAACACTCGATAGCCCTCTTGTGTCTTAGTGGCTTTATTGCCTTGTTTGGTGTGAAATAATTAAAAAAAATAAATAAAAAAATGTATAATCATACTTATGATGCTCCATTTATTTATCAAACAGTATAACTGAAATGATTATATAGTTGTAATGTGGAGTTCATTTACTTCCATGAATAATACTTAAACCTTTACCATGCCACAGACGAAAATTGTTACCATAGAATTATCTCCCATTCTTTTGCCTTGAGACAGTTGCTATAAATAAACACTTGTCAACTGTTATTTCCAGTATTTTAAGCTAGAAATTGCCTGCTACTGCTTTGGAACAAGGTTAAACCGGTTTTCCAATGCCATTTCGAATTCTTCTAGACTTTACACGAGGTATAACACAGATTAAACCCACGTGAATTTTTCGCAATTTTTTTAAAACAAAAATGGCTGTATCAATACCCAACAAAGCCTTTATTCAGTTTTTTTTTGATTAGGACTCTGATGAAGATTTTGAAGGCTTTACTCAAGTGGATATTGACAGTGAAGTGGTTTAAGATAACCACACTAGTGATGTGGATGAAAGCAATGATGACCACTAATTTTATGACACCTATTGGCAAACATCAATATATCTGATAGCTTTTCTGAAGGTGAATTATTTTGTCTATTTATAAACAATGAAATAATAACTTTATTCATCAACAAGACAAATGTGAGTCAGTTGAAAGAAAGTGCAAACAAATGCTAGTGTCTTCTCATATGTAAACACATCACGTTTTTGATGATTTGAAAGCCTTCTAAGCGATTTCACTTCTTATTGTACCCCCAGAACTCCATAAAAAGTAATAAAAATTAAAGTACACTCAATTATTTATGTATTTTTTAATGTATTTGTTTCTTATTTTGCATTTTAATTTCTTTCTTTTCAACATCAAAACAGGCATGATTTACTTCAATATATTACGCATTCATTCTTTTATTAGTATACAAAAATTGAAATCTAAATGCACAATACAAAGAAAGTTATAACAATTTTAAAACAGTAGGTGTTCATGTTTTTTCACCCTCAAAAAAAAAAAAAAAAATGACAAGGGGACCAAGTCTAGAAAGAAATTAGTGTGGTAAAGGTTAATAATTCACACAATACAATTCTGGAAATAAAAAAAAAACTGAGCAAATAAAATATTTCAAGACTGAGTAAAAAATAATGTTTCCTATGAAGAGTATCAAAGAAAAATTGGCAATGTTTAACCTTCATGCCTACAATAAAACAGTTCTTTGCTTTTAACCAAAACATCAATTAAATTGTCTATAAATATATTATCACATTTATTTTATAAATGTAATTTCTCTAATGATATTTAAAATATAATTTATAACAGTTTTAGTTCAGAAATGAACTCCAACCACCTTTGTGATATAAAATATTTCAAGACCAAGTAGAAAAGATATTAAAACAAATAAAAACAATGCTTCCCACGAAGAGAAAAGTCATTCTAATTGATGGAGATTGTTTTAAACATTTATTTTTAAAAAAACTTTGTATGTGCACATTCTAAAATTTGAAGCAGTGCATTGTTTGAATTTAATGAACAAAAAGTAAATTTTTTATCAAATAGTGTGGAGTGTTCAAAACCATTGAACTTCACCAGTTGGAAAACATTTTCCTTGATTATACAAAGCAATTACTGATCTGCCAGGTTTTAGGAGATGAATTACAAGTATCACAAAAAAATTATCTGCAGTTCGAGGAAGTTACCAAAACTGTACTTTCACTTTCATTATTAACATTCTGATCAAACATTCAAGACATTTTTTTATATTGGACACATACAGTTAGTAATGTCTAATGCAGTTTTGTGATTGGCTGATTTTTTTTTTTTTTTCTTTTCTTTTCTTTTCTTTGAAATACACCCCCTGACAGTTTCTGCTTTCTGTGTTACATCATCATTATTTCCTGGTCTAGTTGAAAGAATAAAGGAAGAATAATTATTTTTAAGTAGCCATCTTTGAATCTGTAGTTTTATTTAGACCTTAAATATCAAATGCTACAGAAATACCTCACATGTAATGGTAAGACTGTAAGAGTTATTTCTGGAAGATATTTCTGCTGCACCCTATAAAATAAAATTTATTCCTTTTGTTGTTTCTAATTCAGAAAATTTTCCTTTTCTGTTTTCTATACTAAAGAGTCTAGATGACATATTAAGACATATTTTCAAATATTCTTATGTAATAATTTTAAAAAGAGTCAAATTTTAGAAATGTGTATTTTCAGTTTCATTCTAGATATTAAATAGCATAAGTCCATTAATCAACTTAATATGTATTCATCCATTACAAGTGAATGCTTACAAAATTTATTATATGTAACAAAATTCTTTAGTTCCAAAATCATAAATGGTGACTCAGAGACATACCAAGAGATGATCAGCATGAAATACACCCTCCACAATAGTAACTACCCTGCAAACAAAACATCAGCTTCTACAGGCAGAAAAGAGAAGGGTCAAGGAGGAAAATCAAAGCCTGGACACATAGGAAATCTCATTAACTATTTTTTTTTTTTACCTCCTCAGATTAAACATGATTTTGTCAAAAGGAGAATGAACTGACTTCTTTTTCTGGGGTATACTAAAAGAGAAGGTGTATTCAATGAAAATTACAGATGCAACACACTTGATTGAACGCATAAAGAGTGAATTGGCTGAAGATGAAAGCAATGTGGAGTTATTGCACCGAGTTCATGTGAATCTTGCAAAGTGCATCAAACTTTGCATCAGAAATGATGGAATTCATATTGAAGATGTTATTTGTTAAAATTCCAGCTTACTAAAATTTTTCAAACTTAATTTCTTGAAAATATGCATTTTTGCCTATGTGTCCAGACTTTAGGGACATCCTGTAGTCTAAGTTTGTTGAAAAGGTTTCTGAAAATATGTGGTCCATACTTCAGAAGCAGCTTGACCCGACAGAGAAATCTCTGCTCAACACAAAGGAGAACATAACCAAGAATTGCGTGTACTACATCCCTTGCAGTTGTGGCAATGAATATAAAAATGAAACCAGCTGTTCTTTAAAAGTAAGGCTGGAGGGACATTGAAAAGCTATAAAGGAGAGAGAAACCAGGTATGGTGAGAAAAAGGTGATACCAATCCCTGTGGAATTAAGTAAAAATATTAAATTAGATTTAAGGCTCCAAGTTCAGGACTGTCTCACAGGACAGTAGATTGAAGTTGGTTTGTCAAGTTGGTGACACCGTAAGCTCTATCCACGGACTGGATAGTTCAGATTTAGAGTCAGTGGAAACAGAGCAAGAAATAAGTGAGCAATACTAATTAAGATGATTTGTCGTAGGGTTCAAATCGAGATTCCTCAAAGGTTACTCAGATCAATTAGAAACTGAAGAAGTCCAGAGGGCACAACAGCCAAAACATTAGTCTGGATGTAAACAATGATATGTCCATATCTCAAAAGTTATGTAATATTTTATCTATCTCTTTGGACTCATCTAAAGCAAAAATGATTGATTCCTAATTTAAAAATAAAAGTATCAAACCTAATAATGCAAACTTGATTGCAAGACTATCAAAAGGTTTACAAATTATATAAGTAGAAATTATTAAACATTGAAATAATGGACGCATAAGAAACTGATTGAAAGACTGCCTAATTTTTTTAAGCTTAAAGAAAAACAGGTTAAAGTTTGAAAGAAACAAAAAAAAAAAACATCTCTTTTATGATTTATATAAACCAAATAATTGCTTCCTCATTTAAAAATAAAAGTATCAAACCTAAGAATATAAACTTGATTGGAAGATTACTCTAGCAATTTAACTTTCGGCATTAATGTATGACACTGCTATCAAAATTGGTTTGCAAATTATTAAAGTCAGCATTGAAATATTGGATTTATATTGTGAGAAAGTGACTGAAATATTGGCATTTTTAACCTTATTGCTGGAAAGAAAAAAAAAAAAGAACCATCCCTTTTGATTCATATAAACCACAAATAATTGGCTTCTCATAAAAAAGGTGCACTAAAACCAAGAAAAGGAAACTGATTGCAGGATTTTAAACATTACTGGATGACATCATGATCAAAGTGGTAAGTACAAATAATTAAAGCAGCATTAGAATACTGGCCTCATTATGAGAAAGTGATTGAAAGAATGCTGTTTCTTTTTTTTTTTTTACCTTTTTCCTTAGCACTGATATTTTAATGCTCTTTCAAGACATTCTGAAAGGAACAAGCACAAGTGAGGTGACTTTAATTCAATCAAATTTAAAGCATGGATACCATATTGTAAATTTAAAGTGTCACTGTGCTTGATCATTGAATATATTGTCATTACTTCATTCAGAACTTTTGTTTAAATTTATAGAGAATTTTGTCATGTCTCATTAAAAATGCTTGCTATATTTTCTACCACAGATGTTCTTGATTGTTTCACATTTTATTAACAGTTTTTCTTCTAATTTTTCACTTTAGGAAAGATTGTCTATGTGGTTTCTTTTTTACTTTTCCTCTTAGCACTTTTATTTTGACACTCTTTTGTGCCACTCTGATATAAAACATGCACCCAGCACAGGCATTAATTCAATGAAATGTAAAGCATGAATACCATATTGTAAATTGTTGCCTATGTTTTCAGTGCTTGATTGAAAACTGTGTCACATTCAAAACTATCTTGTTTAAAAGTATGAAGATTATTGACAATTTTCTGAAAGAGGAAATATCAATTTCTTCCACAGCTGTTCTTGGCTGTCTTTCTTGGCTTATAATTTTCATTTATATTCATTCTGAATAATTTTCATTTGAGGAAATAAAGTATTTCTCATCCTGTATTGTCATAAAATTAATGCACGTACAGTAAATTTCAAATTCTTTCCAGCTGTATTCATATCAGTCAGTCAGGTGCCATGTGAGATACACACTTAGGCAATCATGTATCTTTCGATACATGACTGATGAGGCAGATTTTTTCTAGCAGTAGGTTGCCATTTCTTTCTGTGGTAGACCAGTTTCCAAGGTTATAGAACCTGGTGTGTCCTACTATTAACCCATAGCTGGAGGGAGAAGAAGAGGATTCATACCTTTCCCAAGGGTATCAGCACGTAAGTGAATGTAATAGATTTGACTGGAATTTGGACTCAGTTCTCGGATTCCTCAATTCAAGACGTTATCCATTACTCTTTAATGACATCTTTGGGATCAATAAAAATTTCATAAAACATCGACAATATTTGTTTTTGTTTTTTCCATTAGGAAGTTGCATTGATCACTCTACAAGAAAGTCAAGTGTAGAAAAATACATGTCAAAGATTGGACCTTATTGCTGGAGGTAAAGTAAATTTTAAAAATTAAAGTTAAAAAGAATACAATGATTCGCTGTATAATGACGCGAGGTAACCACTTATCCATGACAAGGGAGGTAAACAAAAAATATTAACCATACACATCCCAAAAGGGAATTTTTCATATTTGTGGCAAACTTAAAGTTGAAAAATGTGAAAACGTTGACTAAAACCTTGAAGCATGTTCATGGTTTTCTTTAGCGTGCTTACATCCCTTGAATCTGTTGATTATCCCTTGAAAATGCAGAGTAATATACTTCAATTGAATGTTTTCTATACTGTTTATTTGATAATGCATTTTTCTCTTCAAAGTATACTTGCTTGTGTGTTTGTATACAACTTCACATAATCCCCATATGAATGCTGATAACAAAAAACCTTCTTCATGGTAAATTTCACATAAAGTTCGTGAAAATGATAAACTACACACGACATCAGAATGTACCTGTTCTTCAGTCTATGTTTACAAGTGAACTTTAAAAAAAATTAAACCTGTAACATAAAAAGGCTTTCACTTGTGTACACATGCATTTTTAAATTTTAATTCCACGAAAGTGCTGAACAACAAGCGTCAGAAGAATGTTGTTGTCACTTTGTTTATGGTCATGTATTTTAATGAGAGTTATATTAAAAAGATAAGATACAGACTTGAAAGGTTGATCTTTCTCCAGTGTATGTCTGCATAGGAATTTTTAAATAAGGATTCTTTGAAAATGCCGTATATCATTTCTTACTGTGTCTGTTGGTTTCTTTTTAAATTTGACCACTCTCCAAAAGCTGACCAACACACATCATATATGTTTCCTCACTAGTGTGTTTTCGCATGTGTTTTTTTAAATCTGAATTATACATAAATGCTGAATCACACATTTCACATGCATATGGTTTTTCTCCAGTGTGTATACGCATGTGACTTTTTAAATTTGACTTGCGGGAAAATGTTGAACCACAAAAATCACATGAATGTGGCTTCTCACCAGTGTGTGTTTGCATGTGTCTCTTCAAGTCTGAATTCTCTCTAAATGCTGAACCACACACTTCACATATATTTGATTTTTCTCCAGTGTGTGTTCGCATGTGACTATTTAAATGCGATCTCTGTGAAAATGCTGAATCACAAACTTGGCATGTATATGGTTTTACACCAGAGTGTGTTTGAATGTGCCTGTTCAAATTTGATTTGCGAGAAAAGGTTGAATCACACAACTGACATGAATATGGCTTCTCACCAGTATGTGTTTGTATATGTCTTTTTAAATCAGAATTATTTGTAAATGCCGATAAACACACTTCACATGTATATGGTTTTTCTCCTGTGTGTTTTCGCATATGAATTTTTAAAGTTGCATTCTCTGTAAATGATGCTCCACACATATCACATGTATAGGATTTTTCCCCTGTATGTTTTTGCATGTGAACTTTTAAATTTGATTTCTTTGTAAATGCTGAACCGCACATTTCACATGTATATGCTTTTATTCCAGTGTGTGTTTGTATGTGAATTTTTAAAGTTGACTTCTGTGTAAATGCTCTACCACACACTTCACATGTATATGGTTTCTCATCGGTGTGTATTTGGATGTGCCGGTTTACATTTGATTTACGGGAGAAAAGTGAACCGCACAATTCGCATGCATATGGTTTTCCAGGGTGTATTTGGATCTCTGTCTTGTCAGGAGAACTCATTTTGATGGATATATTGAAATTCCACACAAGAAAACTGCTACTTTGTATCGATGATTTTAAACAGTTTTAGCATAATCATTTGCAAATGCAAATAATCACATTTCAAAAGAACATCCTACTTCTTTATTGATCTTTTTTTTTTTTTAAATTTTCTTTTTTAAAAAAATATAACATATAGGTATTATTTATCTTAGGTTCATATTTTCATATTCAACATTGAATTCAATACCAGTTTCATCGTAGACTCAATACAGTTGATAAGGATGTTCATTTGTTTCTCAAAAGATTGAAAATATCTGAAAGAAGAAAAGGTATCATTAAAGATCATATGCTGATGTAACATTTTCAAAACTTTACGCTTTTTATTTCAACGAATTACAACACATTTTGTGATAAGTTTCAAGTCATAAATTGTATGGAGAAAATTAGCAATGGATGTTTTTAAATTGATTTTCTAGAGATATTTTCCAGTATCTGTCTATATTTCTGAGATGAGGTTATTATGTACACTATTTACATTATTCGGACTATTGTCCTCATCTTTGTCGCCATATTTATCACAATGTTTCGGCCGTTGTATACGTCAGCCTTCTTCAGGTGGTTAGAATGTCCTTGAACACTTTATTTCGCTCACTGGGGTGCACTGTTCTAGTCCCATGTGTCATGCTTCTAGTCCCATGTGTCATGCCTAATGGATGTCAGTTATCTCCTGTTAATTCCCCTCTCCAAGTTCTCCACTGCCTTAACTAGGCATTGAACTCACACCCTTTGGGTCCTGTCACTGGATCTACCTAATGCCTTTCAAGAACACCAAAAAGCTGTAACATGAAGGGAAGTGGAAAAATCAGGCATGGCTGGCCACATATGGAGAGAAAAAGGAGATCATAGACAAAGAACATCATTGGAAAATTCATATACTTAAGGAATCAGCACATATGCTAGGCCACAAAAATCTCCTGAGCCGTCCAAACATAGAAATGAATACAATATGGGAACCAGTAATAAGAAGTGCCAGAGAAAAGCGATAATAACAACAAAAATTGTAATATGAACTTTGGTAAAAACATGGAATGATAACAGCAAAAATTGCAATATGAGCACTGGTAAAAAATGATTACTGAAGATATTAGGTTTATAAATCCCAGAAATTCATACATAGATGTCCACAAGGACACATAGCACAGTGGATAAAGGCATTAGATCCAGTGACAGGACCCAAAGAGTGGGAGTTCAATACCTGGTTAAGGCGGTCGAGAACTTTGAGGGGAATTAACAGGAGATAACTGATAACTGACATCCATGACAAAGGGTTCAGTTTGACATTTCAACCACCTGAAGAAGAAGGGAGCGTACAATGGCCGAAATGTTTTGATAAATATGGCGACAAAGATGAGGACAATAGTGTAGATATTTTCCAGTTGATCACATAGCCATTCCATTTGACGTTCAAGATTGAACAAAGCTGGTGAAAATCCTAAGCATTCTAATTTAAAGCAATGGTAAAGTTGGATGAAACAATTCTTGACATGTTTTATGACAGAACATTTAAATCAGAAATAAATTAATTCATTAATGAATAAGTATTGAAAATTTAATATATTCTGACAAATGGTGTGAATAGATTTTTCAAATGTGCATTTTCCACCATGTTATTTTGACAGGTAAATAGGGTTTGAAAGTGTAAACAAGGCCACTCCTGTTCTTCATAGTGTCTGTAAAGAAATTAATATGTCCAAAGGATTTCCAGAGATGAAGTTAACTTTAGATTTTCTGCCTGGTAAATGATTTCAAAATGGTAACATTTTCCTAAGTCGATTAGTACCTATGCGGACATCATTTACTTACTGTTGTTCACTATTACTATAAGGCCCAAGAGACACTTAAAGTAAAGGGTTACTAACTAAATAGTGATGTTATAAAGTTGTATCCATATTAACTAGAACTGCATGACAAACTTCACCAAATTGATCAAATCATTATTGAAATATATGCAGTTAGCTGGGTTAACTTAAGAGGGATAGCAACAACAAATTTATATATTCAGTGTAGAGTGAGTAAAATAAATGAATGACAGAACTGCCCAAACAAAGAGTTGACAAAGCTTGCAATAAACAATTACAAGAAAAAGAAAAGAACAGTGCAAAAATTAATATAAAACAAACAAGCAATATATGCAAGGCAACAGCAATATGGCAAAAAGTTCAAAGACTAAGAATTGGGGTTGAAACATAAGAGCAAGTTTAGACAAGCAAACATAAGATTTGTGCCCAGGTCTCATGGTCAGAAAGCGAATGTTCTAACCACTCGACCATGCGTCCATATAAAGTTATATACTCCCCTTACAATTTCAATACCCTTGCTTTTCTCCTACCCTTCTATTATGCTCTACATCATGATCATGCATTTATTTATTTTTAAATAATAAAGAGTTTGAAAATTATTTAGCCCTGAAGATACTGAAAAGTTGAAACCAAGGCAGCATGATCGGCTGATCTCCTAATTATTTTAAATTAAAAAAAAACTATGCATGTTAAATTTTTATTTTATTTATACGTGTATTCAGTACTTTTTAATACTACTGTTTCCTAGTTTAATTCAACTCTGACCAATAACTTATATGTAGGTATAAAACTTTGAATAAACAAAACACTAGAAAGCAAGACCAATTGCAAAAGAGTTGTACATAAATAAACGAATATTGAAAATTTTCATAATTGGAGAAGGGCAAATTTGGACTGTTTGAAATAAAAAAAAAAAAAAAAAAAAAAAAAAAAAGGATGGGGTTGGGGGGGGGGGCTCCAAAAACATGTAATGTTTATATATATATATACATTATATATGTTTCAAAGGTTGTTATAGCCAGAGGAGATAGTGGGGGTGAGTCCCCAGGTCATATATCTTAAATAGTCATTGACAACTAAGACCAGCTCAAAGGCAGAGAAAGGGTGAATGTAGACATCTGCGCCTCATAATCGGCCTGGGAAGATAGTCCATCCCAAGGAAGGAAAATCCTAATTTTAAAATTTCCACTGTCTGGCGGTCATATCCAAACACAGAAAAGCTTATGGAAGGAAATAAATCCTGACAGAAAATCCAGAGTGGAGAATCGAAGTGGTTGTCTGTCACTGCCAAACTTCCAGTAACTCCTGCGACCAAGCCACCCCAAATTCCTTTGAACCTTGTTTGTACAGTAGAAAGGAGTCAAGTGGCATGGCCAGTACATGGCCTTGGTATGCTATTGCCTGGACCTACACCCTAGAGAAATCAATTCAGTCCCACTAACAAATTTTGACCAAACAGGGTGCTACCATTATCTTGCAAGATAAATGATAACCGAATGTCTACTAATATGATTTCTTTTTATTACATTTCCTCAAATGAGGATAGAAGCTAGTAGGCATTCCCAAGTTTGATTTTAAAATTTTGACAGCTGAGACTATGAAACATGTATAAACCTGACTTTTATCGTCACTTTTTCCCTTGCTAATCAAATGTAGAAAGAAAACAAAAAATGTTAAGCAGAACTGGATATATTTAAATTTGAATATGTTTACATTCTGTAAACACTGCTGTCATGAAATATATTTTTTTGTAAAGACGCATCAATTTGAAAATTTTCAGAAATTCATCAAGACAAAAAGAATGCAAAAATCCAGTATCATATGTCTGGGTTTTAATAAACTTCTGAAAACAGCCCTTTTAAAATAATAAAAATTTACCCTAGGAGTATACAGTAATAATAGTGTCAGAAGAAAAACTGTCTTTTTGATAGACTGTTTTTCCAGGGTGGGGTAGTTTGCTTCTTAAAGTTTTTCTCAGAGAAAATATCATAATAATCAGTGGTACTTGTGGGTTATCTATTGCCACTTTTTAAAATGCGTTTCGTGTGAGTTATCTGTCACCACCTTTTAATTTACGCATTGGTGATCTTTCATAAAGTTAGATGTGGTATTTTAAATGTTTTTTCTTTTTCTTCAGACTGCTAAATGAATCTTTGGGGATAGTATATTTTTACATATCTCTATTTGTGAAAAAGTTGGAAAATTAATTTAAAAAATGAAGACAGATAACCCATAAGAACCTAATCATTTTTGCCCAAAATATTTTATTACTTCAGACCAAAAAATAGTAAATGTATTTAACTTCATTTTTATTCTTTATAAATCAACATTTCATGTAATAGAAAAATTATCAGTGTAAAATGTTAATTCCTGAATACATTCAGTTAAAAAAACAAAAAAAAAAAACAATAATATTGATGATCAGCAAAAAGTTTCTTAAAAAAGTAATATATATATATTACGCTTCATTTTATTACAGGCTACCATACTTACAAAGGGAAGCTATTCAGTTCACAGCATGTCCGACGGTGACATAAATATCATCACACACCCCCAAATTGATCTTTGACTCGTACTGAGAGATGTCATAAATATACATTTATTTGGGAAATATTTTAGCGTAGTTAAATCGAGTAAAGATAAAAGTAACTATATTCCATAAAAATGTTTTCGTGTTACGATTATTTGTTTTTTTAAAATATATTATTTGTTTTTACGATAATATCAACCAGATAGCGGCCATTGTGATTTTTGCCGATTCAATAAAAATGTTGACTTGGTAGCTGTTTAATTCAACCTTTATTAATTAAATGTGTTGCTTTCTTTCTTTGTAAGAAACAAATTTGCCTTCTTATATTTGCCGTGAAAATAAGAGAAATCAGAAGAACTGACTTTGAATATGTACTTAATATTTTTCGACATAAAAGACTGGTTAGAGCGTGTCTGATAGTTTGTATTGCAATTTTTTTTTTTTTACCAAAATTAATTTATAAAGGGATACTGTTTCATTTCACACAGTTCTTCATCAGTAAAAAAAAAAAAAATGAAAAAAAGTTTTTTTTTTCTTCTATCAACATTTTAGAGATCTTACCAACGTTCAAAGAAAAACTTATTTTTTAAAAAAAGTATTTTAAAAATAATTCTTTTTTAAATTCTATACATATTTTTAAAAAATATATCAGTTTTTTTTTTCTTTCTGTATTACATTTTAACTAAAGCAAATAACAAGTTAGTTTAATAACCTAGTTTTATTTTTTCGATTTTACAAAAAAAAATTACAAAAATTATTTTTTTCCTCGTTAAAAATGGGGAAATTTAAGAGACAACTCTGACGTTAATTCAAAAAACAAGAAGTTTTAGTTTTCAACTAGCTTAACAAATAAAGACTTATTCGAGGGCATTTGTAAATAAGTACAATTTTTTTTAAAAAAAAAGAAAGAAAAAAACGAAATATTAAAATAACATTTTCATTAAAAATCCATTAAGAAACGAAAATAACGGAAAAATTCTCACTTTAACGAAGAAAAATTATTTTTCCTTGGAATTCGTATTAATTTTTCAAAGAAAAATATTATCATACTTACTTTTTTTTTGTCAGATTTGCTTTGATATGTGGGCACTTGAGAGAAAACGGAGGAATTAAAGTAAACTATTATTAGCAATCAGGAGAGCGAATATCAAGGGGGGATAATTAACGAAAAAAATTTAATCTTTCGGTCTTATTTTTTATGAAATTAAAATACATTTAATTTTAATAAATCTTTAAATTTAGGTACCTCTAAAAAAAGCGATACCTAGATTTAAAATGCATTTTAAAAATGAAAAAATATTTCTTAAACCTTTTATTTTGGTTTTAATTACACGTTAATAGTTTAAATTTAATATTTCCAAAAAGCAAAATACTTTTTAGTTTTTAGTTTGCTGTATTTCAAACCAAACTGAATTTAAATTGAGTGGAATAATTTCTTTTTCTGATTATCAGTAAAATCTATAAAATCTGTCAACACAACATAATTATCTTTATTAAAATATCTTTCAAAAATAAAATATACTTTTCTGAAACATTATTTGAGAAAAATTAGCTAATTTAATGTTTGATTAATAATCTGAATTGAATGAAACAAATATTACATTTCGTTTTAAACTATCATAGAAAGCATATTTAAGAGAGGTGAGTGTTTTATGAGATGTTAACACATTCATTGATAGCCTGATGTTTGGGAACTTTATCTATAATTCTTCTTATTCTATGTACACTATTAGATTTATTGGATAACACTGAAATACATTATGAATGATTATATAGTATAAAAAGAAATGGTAAGTTCAATCTAAGGGAAACAATAATTGAAACAAAGCAAGTTCAGTCGGCCAATAATGACAATTCCAGAACAACGTAACTATAAACAATTTTTTTTTCTATCCTCTACCAGCCGCTATGATGGAGAAAGCGTTACCTCGAACCGTCGCCAGTGAGACACGCTGCAAGAGCCACTCCGTTTCGCGAGGCTCGTTCCTTAATCGAGACGCAATCGCGCCAATCCTCCGAAGGAACACAATCGAACGAGGGTCAATAACCCCTGAAGTCTCCACTGCCACAGGAGTAAAAAAAAATCTATCAGCAAGAGAAGAATATTTAGCTATTTTTTTTTATCTCTGCGTCTCGGGCGACGAACCAAGGCTCAACCGCGGACCTGATCAAATTACCGGCCGAGAATGTATCAGCACAGGTCGCATTCTATGTACTATGTCTCTTCTGGATGTGGATATCATGGCTCTCCAAAATTTCCTATCCTTTGTAACTTTTAATACATTTTGTCTTTTTGTAAACTTGTTACACCATCCATTTACTCCAACTTATCAGATGGGTTATGCATAATTTTCCTCTGCCCTTCTTGCCTTCAATTTGCCATGTGAGTATCAAACTTTCCAAGACCACTTTCCCCATTATATGTCTTATCCTTTTTGTTTCCATTTTTTCTAAAACTTTGTTGTTGCTTACAAGTTCAGGGATTTTTCAATACTTAACTGGAAGCGATATAAAATTACATGATGAATACAACATAAATGCAATTTTTATATAATTTTTTTTTAACTATCCAGTAATTTTGAAAATTTTAAATGTTTTAATAATTTTAATATTTTATTGAATTTTATGTACTTTGACCTATTTATAAAGACACATTTCAGAAAATGTTAGCAAATTACCGATAAATTTTAAATTTACTATAGTTACTGCACTAATTTTCTGATAATGTCTTGTATGGACATCCACATTTACAAAAATTTACACATATATACACACAAAAAAAATTCAAAATCCTTTTTAAAATACTGAAGGTTGCTGAAGTTGTCGGAATTTTATTAACTTTAGGTCCGTACCTTAAAAATAAAATCCACTACCGGTATATTAACCGGAGTCCGATGTAAGAAAAAAAAATGTAACTCCGAAATACAACTACGTACACTGCTGCAGGTCCAAATATATTTTTATTAATAGGGGTAAAAAAAAGTAACTTTCCTTGCAAGATATTCCCCTTGCTAGGGAGTTTGAAATTCCCTGTTGAATCAATAAAAAAAATGGCACAACAATACAAAAGTAGAGTACAAAATAAAAATAATAAAAGAATTACCCACTTTTTCCTTTACCAAAATGGCCACGACAACACGTGGTCTATATAATTCTAGGACTCCCTCGTGGGAGTACAAACAAAGTTCTTGTTAAAATGGCCTCGTTAACTCGAGACCTATATAATTCTAGTATTCCCTCGTGGGAGTACAAAACAAAGTTCTTGGAGTCAAAGAAGGACTAGGAGCTTCTTTGAAACTTTCTTCCTCTGCAAATCTTTCACGACTGGGTCTTCCTGGAAATTTCTTTTTTCAGCAGCCTCTCGTCGACTCGTCCGAGATCTTCTTCATAAGGAACAATTCCTAAAAGTTCTAAAATAAAATACTAGACTGTTACAAATATATATAGAATTTAAAAGTTTAATTAAAATTGAAAAAAAAAATGAAAACAATTCTTGTAAAATTTCATTATTCATAAAAACAATTAACAACTTTTCTAATTAAATAATGTCTTCGTTTTATTATATTTTGTATTTTGCAATTCAGAGATTTTCTCTAACCGGGCTACTTTTTAAACAAAACAAAAAATAGATGATTTAAATTCTCTAATAATTTGTCCTTATAACTCATACAAACATTAAAACATTTAGTACTCTGTAGGAGACTATTTTCACAAAGCAAAATGTTCATCCTGCCAATGCAAATTAAATTTGAATTTCTTGGTTGTGTAATCATATTCTTCTATGGCAACACCTAAAACAACCTTGATAGCCAAGGTACTGCAATTTCAAATATATAGGACTAATATATAAAACATTATATTTTGAGGGGATTTCATATACAGTAAAAGAGGAAGTAATATCTATAAATGTTGCAGAGTGCTAAATGTTAAGGGATGCAAAAAGAAGTTCTTGAAATAATTTCATATATTTAAATAAATCCGGGGTAGATCTAAAGAAAGATTTTCTAAAATGAAAATATTTAAAAAATAATTTATTTGTGAATAGGTCCTGAAAGTTTCATTAAAATCCAGCAGTTACATGATTTTTACATGAATTTCCAAAACAATGTTTGCACCACAAAAATACACCCAAATTTCCTAAAAATTTCTAAAATGGATTAAAAAATAATTTAATAAACAAAAAATCCTTCAGTCTTTCCTCTTAATAATAACACAAATATTTTGAAAATGAACCTTTGTTTTTGTTTTGAACATCTTTTCGTCATGGTATGTTCATTTTTTAGTGAATCTTTGGATGTGCCTATTTAAATGTTATAAGACTGTTTTAATTTCTCTCTTCCCCACCACTATTTTTATTTCCCCTAATTTGATTCAAATTAAATACAATGCATCATATATTTCTGAAATTGAGTATTCACAAAAATATGCAAATTCAAACGTTTTTTTTTCTAAAATGAAAACAGTTCATCTTAAAGAAAATTAGTATACACCACAACAGAGTTGGTGTTAGAAAGCTCATCTAACAAGTTACCTATTTACTGGGTATTACACATTTGTAACTTTGTTCCAAACTTTCATAAGCATCTCTCTCTCTCTCTCTGAGTCACTGTCAGTCACTGTGTGTTTATCTAAATCTAAAAATAAACACGCTAAAATTCACCTTCATCCCTGCCGTGAGCCGATGGCTTAGTGGTAGAAGTTCCGACTGACGCCAATTCAGTCGGATTTCGATCCTAGCTAGAGGCAACCGGACGTCTAGCCACACTGATGAGCTGTGAAATAGCGAAACAGTCTGTCTGTGGATGACAAATAAATATATATATATATATATATATATATATATATATAAATACCTAATTCGAATTTCACCATGGTTGATTTGTCAGGAAGGAAACTTCATGATGTTTTTAGTATGAAGTGGGGATGATCCCAGCATGTGGCACCTTTGAAAAGTGCCTTAAAACCATAGCACAGGTTAACCCAAGCCTTGTGAGTGAAATTGTGTAGATGGAACACTTGGAGCCGTTGATAGCTGTGTTAGCAGGAAGTCACAAGTCATCATGACTGAGGGTTTAAGTGTGCTGGTGTTGTTCAGATTATTGATCATTCTAGATAACACGTTCTCTCCCAGAAATTGTAACTAATGTCTTCTCGGCATAGTTACAGTATAAACCAAAGGTTGGCTCTGTGAACAAACACAAATGTGCCTGAGTGAGAGTCTACAATAGGGATTGCCTAGTAGATGGGTATCCTCAAATACAAGTGACCAGCCATTATATTATATATATATATGTATGTGTAAAAAGAAAATCAACTACCATGGTTTCAACCATTGAGATCTTGTCAGGTGGTAGAGGCTAATCAATTTCCTAATGCTTTATCTGCTTATTTTATTTATATACAACAGAAAGTGCGACAGAATCCTCCACTTTTGCTCCACCCCTTCCCTCTGCATGTTTGATTTTTTTGGATTGTGTATCAAGCACTTTTTAATATAACTGTCCCCTGGTCTGATTCAAATCTGACCAATAACTGTTTAAATTATATATAATAAAAATGTTCCACTCCCTACCAAACACAAAACCTAGTCTGTAGGAATAGAAAAGGAAAAGAGAACACATGCTTTTCTTCTTGAGGTCAAAATAGGTGCAAATAACAAAAAAAAAACTCAACCACTGCACAAAATTTTAAAGAAAAAATATTTATTACACAAGTAAAGACAAAAAAAACAAAAAACAAAATTAAGGTAGGATTATAATTTCTGATGTTTCAAAAAAGGATTGCCATTGAAAAAAAAACAGATTAAATTACAAAAAAGATTATATACCTTTAAAATGAAAAAATATAAAATACAAAGATGAATAGCAGTTTTGTGTCACAGGGAGTTATGTAATCCTTTTCAATTTCAGTGTTTGTTTTGTTCAAATTCTTTGGATGTTTTCTGTCTGGGGACTTGAATTTGCTTTCTGGTTTAGTTGTCATCTCTTTCTTTTTTTCTCCTGTAATGATTTATAAATCTCACTAATTAATCCACAGTTTGGGGGAGAAGAGGTGGATTCATACCTTTTCCAAGGGGGTTTGCACATAAGGGAATATAATGAACCCAACGAGATTGGAACATAGTTATCCAATTAACAATTCTCAGCCATAATCCATAACACCAACTGCACATGCAAGCTTACAGTATCTCGCATTTCCAAACAGTCACCCATCTAGGAGAATTGAAATGCAACATGGTGTAACTATTGGCCAGTTGATAGAAAGTTTGTGTGATTATACAAGTCATTGATGAGTGAGCAAATCTAATGAATGGTTTGATCTAATTGTTAATATTAATGAAACAAAAAACTTTTAATATCAAACACTCTTAGTAACTTTATTTAATGACACAATATTTTATGATCACCTTTCTTAAACTTAATTAATTTGATAAAATTTTAAAATTGTTATTATTTTCTAAAACACATCAGATCAGCTCAGTATCAACCTTAGGTCCCAACATGTCATCTACCCAGACAACACCTAGAGACACTTTAATATTGTAAACAAAATATAATGGAAAGTTTTATGACATATAATATCTACTAAGACAATAATAGACATTTAAGTAATTTTTTACATTTGATTGGGAAGAATCAATAGTAAAAGTGATTTGCAATATAAAAATATATTTGTATGTCTTGAAGTTAAAGTTATACTCACTTATCTTAATGTTTTACTGTGGCAAAATGAAAAATTTAAACAACATAACAAATTTGGAAAATGAATTATACATGAAGATATTTTCATTGAGAACAGTTTTATGAAATGACTATAATGGTAAAAAAAAATGATTTTTTAAATCATTTCACACCAAGCAAGGCATTAAAGCCACTAAGACACACAGGGTTACTGAGTGTGAGAGAATATGGGTGAATAAAAAATATTATTAAGGAAAGAGAACAATTACAGAACAGGAATTATGAAGACAGAAAATAATGATTAACATTGCATTTAAATTTTTGAAAATCAAATTTGACTAGAAAAAGTTAAATGCAATGTCAATTGTTATCTTTTGTCTTCTTAATTCTTCTTTTATTGTCCTCTCTCCTTAATAGTTTTTCTCAAATTCTCTAACACTCAGTAACCTCTTGCATCCAAGTGGCTTTATTGCCTTGCTTGGGGTGAAATGATTAAAAAAAAAAAATTGAGTGAGACAGACTCATGGAAGAAAATCAACATGCATATGTAGATTTATAAGATAGACTTATAGGAGAAATATTCCACAAATTATTTTGTTGCAGTAGTTGAGAGTTAGTCTCTGTTACTGCTGAGGGCCAGTCATGTAGAATGCTGTATCTGGTTCAGTTTGCCTGACGTGGGATTCATCACTAACACCAACCTGGTCAGGTTTGTTTCATTGGGGAAATCAGTGTTGGCTTTATAGCAAATCAGTGGCTCAAAAACGGCTGCTCTAAAAACTGTGTGGGTATTTTCTGATTGATCAGAAAAGATGTTTTATGACCCTGGTGTTAAACTACCTGATCAAGATCTCTTTCTGATTCATAAACACATTTTATTAGATGTATCAGTCCAGATGTGAGTGCCGAGAAAATAAAATCCCAAATAAAAAATCGTCTTCTGCACAGGGGCTCCAAGCATCACATTCAGTCCACAAAACAAATCCCCACAAAAATTTGAAATACAATAGCCAATCATGAACATTGATGCTCCCCCACCCCTCAAAAGTATGTATCTGTGAACCTGTACCTGTTAATCCACAGGTATGAAAATACAGCACTCCTCACTAATGACAAGCATTTCGGCTTAACATATCAACCTTTACACTAGATGACCGGCCCATCCAAATACTTCAACATTGTTGATTTCATCCCTAAAGAAAGGTGTATATCAAGCCTACCAACGTTTTTAGATGGTATACGAAAAATGTGTATTGAGCTGGACAAAATTAACATCAGGCTTGTACATGTCACCATCTTATCACCACCACCGAACTTCAAAAGTCAAGAACATAAGATGTTAAGTGTCAGCAATGTCCATGTTTTTAAATCATGCATGGCTTGCACAATACCACAATGGCTCTCACTAGCAAAACCAATGCTATATTAAGCATATTGTGGTGGAACAAAGAAACAATGGCGGTTTAAGAAATAGACAATTGTATTAACGTAAAAATACAACAAATAGTAAATTGGTGTAAATGTCTCTCAGTTAAAGAAAGAGATAAGTAGAATTGTAAAAGTCATCTGCAGAGGCATACAGTAGGAGAGGGAGTGTGAGTTGTGACTTACTGCAGTGACGGCCTTTGGCGAGTTGGAGATGGAAGATTGCATTCCGACAAGCGTTGTGAATCCTGGCTATTGTGCTGTCGGCTCCAATTTTTGTTTTGTTTCTTTAGGCAGGAGTGGAAATTCTGGATTATATTTTTCTTTGAGTGTATAAGTAAAACAGAAGCTATGTGCAGAGCCGATGTGCAGTTGATGGTATTTTTTAGTTAAGTCTTAGGTTTAGTCTGGCCGTTGGTAGAAATTTGTGTAACATGAATCAGAACATGATCTGGTTTTAGAAAGATTATAACACCAAGAAGTCCAGAATTAAATAAAGTGCAAGATATCTAGTTCAGTAGAATAGAGGGTCTTATATATGACTTAATCTTCTCCTAGAGTGATGTCTTAACAAAGACCAGATGTCTCTCACTTGCAGTGAGCTTACTGCACCCTCAGACACTAATCTGTGTATTTCTACATCTCAGTTCTTATATCACTTTAAATGTTATTATTAGTGGATACGCATATTTGAGTAGGTGCTCTGTTTATATATTAAACAGTATCTTTAATTATTGGCCTGAAAGTTTGAGAAATTTTGTTAAAGAAAAATTTGTGTTCTTTGGCAGGAATCGAACCTGCATTCTTCAGGGTAGTGAGTGCCTCTGTCTAGCCTGGTGCATCTATACCGCTTTGGCCAGAAAGAGATAGACGAGCAGCTAAAGTCAATTTTGATGTTTTTGAGCAAAATTTCTCTTGTCGATCTTTCAAAGTCTTTTATATCTGCACCCAGTTTCATATCCAAACGTAAACAATGAGAATTTATTAGTCTGACAGATTTGTATCACTTTAAACATTATTATTAGTAGATACTCATATTACCCAAATATGAGTATTCACTAATAATTAAAAACATTTAAAGTGATACAAATCTGTTGAATTAGTAAATCCATTCTATAATATATATATATATATATATATATATATATATATATATATATATCAGTCTGTCTGTGGATGACAATATATAGGCTCCTGAAAAACTTATTTCGGTTGAGCTCTCTGGGGAGGAAGTGTGGGTTTGTAAACAGTGACTATTACGGCTCATAATGCAAGACTCTTTGGTAAATCGAATCGAGTTCTCTCTGTCACTGTGTGTTTATCTAAAAATAAATACGCTTAAATTCTCCTTCATCCCTGCCGTGCGTCAACGGCTTAGTGGTAGAATCCCCGACTGACACTAATTCAGTTGGGTTTCGATCCTAGCTGGAGGCAACCGGACGTCTAGCCACACTGATGAGCTGTGATACAGCGAAACAGTCTGTCTGTGGATGACAATATATATATATATATAAGTGAACATTGAAGTCAACACTCACTTTTATATTTATATATGCTCTATCTCTGATATTGAGCACTTTATCCCATAAATATAGCATATCTGAAAACCATATATATATATATATATATATATATATATATATACACATTTCGATGTTGATGTGCTAAAGGAAGAGAGCTCCAGTGCATGGGATAAGGACAGGCATCAATATGAAGAAGGAACTGACAAAGTTACTGGAAATAAAGAAATAGAACAGGCAAACAGAGATTGCTGTGTACAAAGACATTGCATTTTGGCCAGAAACTTGCTCAGGGCAGTTGCTTGTTGATTGTCTTTTAATTGGGACTTAAAAAGTTTCAAAACAAAGATGAACAGTTTGCTCCAACTGAAAGACCGGGGAAAAAATAGACTGAGGAATAATGCTACAACACTGGTTTTACGAAACTATGGAGAATGGAGAGACTGTTTTGAGATCGTGGTTGCTGTACTCAAAGATAAACAAATTTTTCCACTTTCGCCTCTTCTGGAAGACAGGGCAACGCAAATCAAGTCTAGCAAGTAATCCAGAATTTCAAAAGTTCTGGAAGCTTAATTAAAAAAATGCCTGAACATGAAAATTCGTCTGACCACCAAAGACCTTTCAAGGAAGGGAAGATGTTAGAATCAAACAGTAAATTAAGTAAAGTTGACAGTAAATTACAAGAACAAACTATGAAAGAAAGACAGATTTGGAGACAGGTTTTAACACGGTTACTTGATGTCGTGACGTTTCTAATGAAACAAAACCTTCCTTTTAGAGGTCATTGTGAAGATGTATATAGTTCCAATAAAGGTAATTTTATAGAACTTGTTGAATTTATGAGCAAGTATGATCCTGTTCTTGGAGAGCATTACTTGAAAGAAGTAAATGATAACCGGTGGTACTTGTCATTGAAAACTCAAAATGAATTCATTCATATCTTGGGAAAACCCGTAAAGGAAAATATATTAGATCAAATTCAGAAAGTCAATTATTTTGCAATTTTACTAGACAGCACACTGAGCATTTCTCATACTGATCAGATGAGTTTCATTTGTTGATATGTCGTTGTTGAAAACAAAGAATTGGAAGTTTGGGAATCATTTCTCGGTTTTTATCACTGAGCATTAGAAGACAGCTTATGATATCAAGAAGATGATTTTGGATCGACTGAAGAAAGAGAAAATTGATTTAAAAAATGTAGAGGGATAGGATTTGACAATGTAGCTAGTATAGCTGGAGTTCATGGTGGTGTTCAACATCTTCTATGAAACATAAATGGGAAAGCTAAATTTGTGTCATGTTCTAATCATAGTCTGCATTTATGCGGTGTTCATGACTCAGCTGTGAATGCAAGTGCCATTGCATTTTTCGTGTAACGCCGATCCTCTCGCATGGTGTCAGTTGTAATGTGATCTCTGGTCAAGGCATCCATGTGACACCGTATCCTAACCCCATTGGGCTGACGTCATCCACAAGACCAGCTGTTGGACCTGTATGGCCCAGTATTACAGGTTAGACCTAAGTCTCCAGTTTTAAATGTCAATTGCAAGTGCCATTACATTTTTTTCGAAGTGATTGAGAGACTCTATACATTTTCCTCCTCTTCCAATCACCAATGAGAAGTTTTATCTTCGTATTTAAAGGTCATGATAAAGCATCTGGTAACCACTCGTTGGAGTGCCCATTACGAAGCTATTCGTGCAGTGAAAACCGGATTTCAAGGAATGATTCAGGCACTCGATTCATAAACTGTAGCTTGAGAAAATCTTCAAACAAGAGGGGATATACAAATCATTTTGCTTTCAATTGAAAACTTCTCCTTCATGTTACATTTGTTTTACTGGGAAGAAATTGTGGGACAAATAAATCTCATCCAAAAGAAACTTCAAGAACCTGGTATTGGTTTGGATGTATGTGTAACCCACATGAATGCAACCAAAATTTTCTTTAACCAAAACAGAGACAGGCTGGCATCTGAATCGGTTAAAAAGTAAAGCAAAGTGCGAGAAAACGGAAAAGTGCATTAGAAGAAAGAGAAAGCTATCTGGAGGAAAAGGAAGATGATGTATGTCAAACACTTGTGCAGGAAGTAAAGAGAAATCTTTACGAATGTTATGATCGACTTGTAAATGAACTGGATGCACGATTTGACTCCATGTCTCACCTGCAAAATGTCTTTGCTGGATTATCGTCGCAAGCAATCCTGGAAGATACTGAAGGCGAATTGGAGGGAAAATTTTAAATTCTCGGTTGCGAATACGGTGCTGACTTAGACATATCTAGGCTGCCTTTGGAAGTTTTCCAACTTCAGGATTTTTTAGTGGCAGCTTTCAAAGTGGAACATGACATGACCATGATGATCAAATCATCGGCTATCGAATGGCTGAGATGGATTTATTGATGGCAAGTTCAAGAAACAGTGCCAAATATTGTGATCACTCTGCCACTGTTTTTGATGATCACTGTTACTACTTCAGAGCAAAGCTTCTAAGAACTGAAGCTCATTAAAAGTCACTTGAGATTGAGTATGCTGCAAGATCACTTACCCAATTTGTCCCTCATTTCAATTGAACATGAAACTGTGAAGATAGACTTTGACCAAGTTATTAGTAACTTTGCTTAATTTTAAATTTAATATATTGGGGGGGATGCTTTGTAAGCCCCACTCTAAGTATCTAATAAAAATTTCTGGAACCATTTTTAGGTATAAATTTACATGATTAATTCGAAAATAAAAAAATTTTGATAAAATCTACCTCACTTAAGAGCAGTAACGCACAAAATGTTCCGCAGTAAATGTGTAGTGGAAAGTTTAGTGGTTACCATTTTCTTAATGGTTTCAACGGCCCAAATCAATCCATACTATTTTTACTCTACGAATATGTTAAGCAAAATGCAAAAACAAGAGAAAACAAGAAACATTTGTGATAAAAGACAAAAGGCAAATATTTGAATAACAAATATTTTTCAATATATTTTTGTAATGAAAATATTTTACAAAAATGTAGTAGACTTTTTTTAGGTGAACTCTTGTTAGTTTAATTTATGTTGAACTCAAGTTTAGTGAAAGATTAAATTTTGTTAATGAGTTCTGATTTGAAAGGATGTTTGTTAGAATCTGTTATTGAAGATTCTGTAAATTAATTGCTAGAGAAAAATTTACATTTAAGAATTTACTGTTCATGTAAGTAGTAAATGTTTGTAAAGTTGGATGCAATTTTGTAATCAAAGAAGTTATCTATCTTTGATTGTTTTGTGTAATATAATGTTCTCGAATGTTGAGAAATAAAGTTGATTTGTTAGCAGGAATTTGTTTAACTTCTGCGTAAGGAATTTGGTGAGTGAATGGGAATAGATTTCACTGGTGAGTTTTGGTGAGTGTGAATATTGTTAAGTTTGTATAATGTTCATATGAACAAAAAACTCAAGATTGTGTGATGGGAAGCTTAGTTGCAATTCGTTTGAGGTCACAATATGCACTGGCGAATGAGTTTCTGTTTTTATTTGCTTTGGGTGGCTCACTGAGACTTGGCGCAAACTTGGATTTCAGTCACAAGCTGCAAAAATTAGTTAAGCATGGGTGGATAGTCTTGCCTACTTGTATATTTATTAACCAATGAAGGCTCAAGATTTTTTTTAATGTGTATGAAGTTGAAAGTGTTCTGTAATCCACTTTTTGCACAGATTTGACCAAACTATTTTTTAGGTGTTTGTGTAATGTAGAATTTGGGTTCTACAAATGTAGTTAAACAAGGTCAGTAATGGCCGATGACTGAATGCGACTGAGTCCGAACTTTTATTGTTGATAACTCCAAAATGGTAGATTTTATCAAAATTTCTTTGTTATTTTCGATTTAAGCATGTAAATTTACACCAAAATATAACGATTCCAGAAATTTTTATTTTTAGATACTTAGTGCGGGGCTTTTAAAAAGAAAATTACCCAAAAAGGGTAATTACCCCGCAAATATATATTAAATTTAAAATTAATTCACTAATGAATAAATGCTGAATATTCCAACATTTGATAAGGTTTTGATTTTTGGTAAATTTTAAAAAATGGGTTGTTTTTTTGCTCCACGTGTCGAAAGTGCACATGGTTTTGGATTGGACTGTGCTGTTTTTTAAATGTCTACAAGCCTTATTTAAATTAGTACAATGATTTTTTTCTTACGAATTATCCTGAGGATCTTAGGTTTCTAATAAAACAAAAATTTAACTGCAATGGAATATGAATTATTTAAAATACATTTATAATTTTTTATTTTTTTTTAATACACTCATGTTGATACTTGATTTTTACATTAAAAAAAAAACGACAAATATATCGTTTCTAACTACCTTAAAAAAAATTATTTGAGAGCATTTGTAAATACAAGTCTTTATTAATAAAAAATAAAAATAAAATAAATTCATTTAGAAAAAAAATGTTTTAAAAGTAGATTCTTATTGAAGTAAATTTTTTTATCGTAAATTTGTATTGGTTTGTAAGGTAAAACAATAAACTATTATACTCACTGCTCTGCTTTCTTTTGTTTTTTTCAAAGGCAATTTGGATACTTTCGAAAAAAGAAAGAATTTAATAAAATAAACAACCAATTTCGGTGTTATTTGAGAACAAGAGAGCAAATCTCAAGGGAGATAATACATGAAAATAATTTTAGAATTAGGTTTTCTATGAAACAAAGAGATTAACATCGATTCAATACAATCCTTAAATTTCAAGTAATTTTATTTCTCAACCTCATAATTTTTTTAATCGCTCCTAATTTTATTTAAATTAGATACAATAAACACATGAAGTAATTTTAAACTGTATTCCCTATTATAAAAATGCATTAATTTAAACAGAATTATGAGAAATTAAAAAAACAGTCAGAAATTACAGTGAGAAAATAAAGGATTATGATAAAATTTAAGAACTTTATTGTATACATCCTTTTTGTTACATGCAGAAAATAAGACAACAAAAAATGTGACAGTAAATCCAAAGGCAAATTGAAATGGTGAAACATGCTTTCCAAAATTTAAACATATTAAAAGGATTTTTTTGAGGAGAGAAAAAGAGAGAATTTCAGATGTCTTATCCTGACTATTTTGAAAGGCACAAATGAAAAAACACAAAACTCTTACTCGGGTATGAAATTTGAAAATTTACATTTATTGCATATGAAAAATAATATTAGCATATAATACAAAATTTACAAAAAAGGTTTGTAAAAAATTGGCCTTTGTGTGCCTATTAGGCAAGATAATAAGTTCTAATTGCAATATTGTTGAGAGAATAAAACAATGATGATTAGTATCAACAAAATGTTCACTTACTTCCTTTTATACAACTGTTGAAAGTGGTTGAATGGCAAATTCACATGTGTTGCTGAGTTTCTGGTTTGTTTAAACAACAGTTCAGTTTTACAAACTGAAATGAGATAAAACTCATAATTTCACAAGTTCAGTGTCAATAACTATAATTTTGTGACAAAATTTCACAAATGATTACAGAAGGATAATTGTGTATCTCTCTAAATTTGTAGTATTTTTTCTGTTTTTTTTTTATTTCCGCTTATTCTTTCTATTTTCTTCTGTTACTTCATTTTCCTACTGAGTGGCTTTTAGTTTTTCTGTGAGCTACTTCCTGACGGTGACTGTGGTCATTTGCCAATGAATATCAAAAGTCTTCTGCTAACAACTACCAACAACCTATCTGTCAAAGCGAGGCGCTTCATCTTTCTACCTCCCAACACCTGTCAGTCACTTTTGCTTCTGAAAGCTAAATCCCTTCTGTCAGTTAAAAACTTCAAGATTTCTTAAACAGCCAAAAATCAGCTCCAATTTGAATCAGAAATTTAATATTGTAATATTGTAACTTACCATTGGTTAAAAAAAAAAAATCACAAATATATCTCTTTCGTAACACCGTGTATCTTAGTGGAGTGAAAGAATTTAAAAAATTCTATTTAAATCACATGTTTGCAAAGTTAATTTAGATGGGTTTTGAGCTCAGAAGACTTGAGCCTCTTTTCTTTTTTTTTTTTTAAAAGAGAAACAAATTTTATACATATATATTTTCTATAAGCCGAGTTGCAAACAGATCTTTATTTCAGCAATATTTTTACAGCCTCAAATTGAGCCTCACATAGACAAAGCTTTAAACATCAAATTTTATTGAAGCTATTTTTTTTACTAACCATCCAGTTTCATTTTAGCAACTTTTGTTTTTAAGAATTCAACTTTATAATTTAATAAATGTTTTCTGCCATTCCACTGAAAGGAAAGTGTAATAAACAAATCTTGTCTATTGTATTATAGTTTTTACTTACCCAATAACTATTTTTTTACACTTTTTTTATTAGATAGATTATTTATAGTATGAAGAAACATAGATCATAGTCGAACAAGACAATCACATCCATTTGCAACCAGGATATAAGGTCACTGATGGTGAACCAATCATAATCCAAGCAGGAGTTTCAAAGTGGATTTCTAGCAACATGACATGTGGGACTCAAGCAGTCTTGCATCACTAATACCTACTTACTTCTACCACTGGTGACCTAGACATCTATACAGTTGTTGGAAAAATTCCTACTTAGAAATTAGTATTACTATCATCTCAGATTCTTCATTTTCCCAAAAGATTTGTGGAACCTTTTTTCAGGTGGTTTATCTTGTTACATGAAAATGCAACAATTTTTGACTAATTTTACCCACTCCTGAAATTTAAATTTTTTCAAATCAGTGCTTATTAGATGTTAAACGATTTCCAACATTCCCCAGCTTCTCCCAACCCAACCACTTATTCAACACCCAGAGTAGAGAAAAAAATGTACTTAATGCAATAACACTTCATAGTTCACCTGAAACACTTGCAGTAACCAAAGTTTAAAATGTTCATATATAATACAGCAATACATATGAGAGGGAAACCTATACAAGGCATAGTTATTTATTTGCATAGCTAGTTTAAACTAATAACATTTGTTAATTCTTTAGTAGTATTTTATTAATGTCTTATAAAACACAAATAATTGGTTTCTTATAAAAAACATGGGTATCAAAGCTCAGAATGCAAACTTGACTTTTTTCAGCAATATTCTATTGAAGAAAAGCAAAAGCCATCACATCCACTGTGCAAATATTTCAAATTGAATATGAACAGAAATTAGAAGATATTGGGTCACTAAATGTAAAAGACATATATCTTGAGAAAGCACCCTGCCCTTTTTACTTAAATGAGTACAGCTATAAATGATGCCAGATGATTTGCAAAGAAAACTAACAGAATACATTAGAAACATTTTTTGTAAAGTTTTTTTATTTGTAGAAAAAATTATGATACAGAATAAAAAAATGTTTCAAATCAGTTGGCTGGATGTTTACATACCATTCTTTCATTCAAATTAACTGAATTTTACCTTTTTCCTCATCACTGATATTTTAAAACTTTTCAGAAAATTTCTATCAAATTTGTGCCTGCTTTTTTTCCCCTCGTATCATTAGGGGTTGTTCTTCTGATCTGTCTTCAGAACCATTTTCATTTTTACAAAATAAATATGCATACAACAAATTTCAAATTATTTCTACTTGTCTTCATATAAGAATGGTTTCATGAGATGATATTTTCAGGATCAAAACAAGTCTTATAAAGTATCAGCAATAACTTTTTTTTCTTAAGAATAATTGCATTTGATTATATTGGTTTCTACAAGATCTCTTGAGGAATACATGTCAAAAACGTAAAGCTGGCAACATTATTTTTTCAAAAATGTAGAGCTGGCAGCATTATTTTTTTCAAAAACATTATCAGAGGCCTTGCTGTTGGACGTAGTTTATCGTCATACCCAGGACACGGATATAGTCTGAGTGTTAACTATTTGCCCATAGCTGGGACCTTAACAGGTGCTACCACCCCAGATCAGGGTGGACCTGGGAACACCAGCAAATAAGAGGTGATTTCACACCCCTCAAAACCTCCTGATCAAAGGCCTTGCTGTTGGATGCAGTTTATCGTCATACCCAGGATGCTTAACTATATTGGTTTTTACAAGATTTCTTGAGGAATACATGTCAAAGAGAGGACCTCATTGAAAAAACAGAATAGTAAACAACTGAATATCTTTTCTATACTAGCAGTTGATTTGTGTCAGAATATTGCATTGTTTCAACAAAAGCTCTTAAGAAATAGACTGCAGCTTATTACTGGAAGAGAGAGAAGCACTGAGTATAATCATGGTTTTCTTCAGTGTGATTACACGTGAATGCCCTGAAAATGCGGAATAATAGACAGCTGAATATGTTTTCTATAGTGTGTATTTTTGACAGATGATTTTTAATGACAAGCAAAATAAGACTGAATTGCATTATGACTTCTCTTAAAAAAATGCTTGCTTGTGTCTTTGTAAAATGACTGGAGTTGAAAATACAACTTCACATTATTACCATACTTTTTTTCAGCACTGTGTGTTCTGGAAACCTCACAAGAACACATCTATTCTCCAGAAATGCTGTTTGTGCAAAATTCCCTGGAAGTGCTGAACCACAGACCTCAAAGATAGAGCTGCAATTTTGGTTATGGCCAGTTGATCCAGTCTATGTTTTCATAAGAATTTTAAAAAAAGAATGTTTTGAAAATACTGAACCATATATACATGTAATTTCTTATTTGCATCTGCATGCACCCTGTTCAATCAGATCACTGTGAAAATGCCAATCTGTATACATCATTAATATGGTTCCTCAGGAATGGTCTTTTCCATGGGTTTCATTAAATCTCAATTATATGTAAATGCTGAATCACACAATGTGCATGTGCATTTGGCTTTCTAAAATTGGTTTATGCTGAAATGCTGACCCATAAGTTTCTTATCAGTGTGCCGTTACATGTGCCTTTTAAAAAGTAGTTTCTCTGAGAAAATTTTAAACCACACATATACCACATAAATATGCTTTCTCACCAGTGAGTTTGCATGATTGCTTCTAGATGTAAATTATCAGTAAATCATGAAGCAGACATTTCCCATGTACTTGCTTTATCTATTTATATGTGTGTTCACATATAAATATTGAAACCCATGAAAACATTAAGCAACAGACATCACATGAATATGGTTTCTCATCAGTGTATGTTTGTGTTTGAATATGTCTTTTTAAATCTGAACTACTAACATGGATAAGGTTTTTCTCCTGTAAGTGTTCACATGTGAATTTTGAAAAATGAATTCTGTGTAAATGCTGCAGCACACACTTCACAGGAATATGAATTTTCACCACCGTGTATTTGCATCTGTCTTTTTAAATTTGAATTATATATAAAAGCAGAACTGCATATGCACACATAATGCATTGTGCCAGTGTTTTTTCACATTTCAGGAAGGTGAATTTCTCATGCATATGGTTCTTATCTTGCGTGTATCCGCATGTGACTTCTTAAATTTGATTTGCGTGAAAATGCTGACCCACATACTTCACATGGAAATGATTTCTCACCTGTGTGTGTTTGTGTATGTCTTTTTAATGTTGAATTATCTGAAAATGCTACACCACATACTTCACATGAGTATGGCTTTTCTCCTGTGTGTATCCGCACATGATTCTTTAAATGTGACCTCTGAGAAAATGATGAATCACACACATCACATGCATATGGTTTCTCGCCAGTGTGTGTCTGCACATGACTCTTTAAATGTGACCTCTGAGAAAATGCTGAACCACACAATTCACATGCATATGGTTTCTCGCCAGTGTGTGTCCGCATATGACTACTTAAATGCCATTTCTGTGAAAATTTTGAACCACAAACTTCACATGCATACGGTTTCTCCCCAGTGTGTGTCAGGTTGTGCCTGTTTAATTCTGATTTGCGAGAAAAAGCTGAACCGCACAATTCACAGGGATATGGTTTGTGACCAGTGTGTTTTTTAATGTGAATATTGAAAGACAATCTCTTCACAAATGCTAAACCACACACCTCACAGGAATATGGCTTTTCATCAGTGTGTAATCGCATATGTCTTCTTAAATCGGATGTACATATAAATGCAGAACCACACACTTCACATGAATATGTCTTTTCTCCTGTATGTATTCGCATGTGATGTTGTAAAGTTGAATGTGCTGTAAATGCTGCCTCACAAATTTTGCATGCATAGGGTTTTTCTCCTGTGTGTATCCGCATGTGACATTTTAAATTTGATTTGCATGAAAATTCTGTATCACATACTTCACATTTATATGGTTTTTCTCCTGTATGTGTTCGCATGTGAACCTTCATAGTTGAACTCTGTGTAAATGTTGTACCACATATTTCACATGTGTATGGTTTTTCTCCTGTGTGTGTTCGCATATGACTACTTAAATGTGATCTCCTTGAAAATGCTGAACCACACACCTCACATATATATGGTTTGTCCCCAGTATGTCCCTGCATGATTATTAAAATGTGCTTTACGTGAAAATGTTGAACCACACTCTTCACACCTAAATGGTTTCTCCCCAGAGTGTGTCCGCATATGATTACTTAAATTTGATCTGGGTGAAAATGCTGAACTACATACTTTTGCATGTATATGGTTTCTCCCCAGTGTCTGACCATATATGATTACTTAAATGGGATCACTGTGAAAATGTTGAACCACACACTTCACACCGATGTGGTTTCATATGTGTTTGTGCTTGCACTCCTGTAATTCCTTGAAAACTCATTTTAGTGAATATGCTGAAAGTTCACACAAGAAAATAGGTACTCTGTATTGCCTTTTGTAAATGTTCTAGTATAATCACTTGAAAACAGAAATAATCACTTTTTTAAAAAAAGCATTCTGATCTTTCTTTCCATTGTGGCTTTTTTCAAATTTTCTTTTTTTAAAAGCATGTACTTTAGAAGTATGGATATTAGCTTAGATAAATAATTTCATATTCAACACAGAAATGAAAATCACCGTTTCTTTGAACACTATGTACAGCTCAGAGAAGTGTTCATTTGTTTCGCAACAGAGTGAAAATATCTGAAAGAAAAAGAAGTTATTATTAAAGATCATATGTTGATGTAATATTCTTTTAATATTTCTATATAAAGAATGCAAATAGTTTTCATAAAGGATTTTTCTTAAAAACCCATTTTCTAATGATGCTAATGTTCCAAGAATTTATCAAACTTTTCTGTATACAATATCCTAATCATTGCCTGCTTTTCTATGTACTGCCGTCTAAGTATGGAAGCTCAGCAAATAAGAAAAATCCTTACTTTGTGTATGTGTGAACTATATCAACAATTAAAAAACTAGGAAAAACAATGTACTTTTGTTAATACAAGTAGTGACGGGGAAATTACTAACAAAGTTACATAGGACATTAAAAAACAATTCTTCTGAAGAATGGCAACTCAGGAGATAGATGTAGAATACCTTTAGCATTTTAACCAACCTGGCCAACCAAAATAAGGAATAACAAATGCTGCTATTTCTTCACATTAAACAGAGATGACTTGAACATGGTAATAGCCAAGTTTGACCAATACGTTCAAAACAACATGAAAACATTGATTACTATGTAACTATGCTTTTTAACCTAGTGAAATTCT
Organism: Acanthosepion esculentum; assembly: GCA_964036315.1. Lineage (NCBI taxonomy): Eukaryota > Metazoa > Mollusca > Cephalopoda > Sepiida > Sepiidae > Acanthosepion > Acanthosepion esculentum. The sequence goes on along the minus strand of OZ038479.1, from coordinate 31,955,246 downwards.
GTAATTTTTGTGACTGTTTACATGATTCTTTGCTATGTGACTGCATAATTCTAGGTATAAGAGACAACTTTGCATGGAAAAGAATGTTACAGCATTCAACACTAACCCTCAGACAATGTTGTGAAGCTGTGACTAGTCAATTGAAAGCTTTGGGATTTCAAACATCTGATGATGATCCCCAGAAATCAACAGCTAAATGGGAAAGATGAATCTGCAGTTTAGAGTGCAAAAAAATGGCTCATGCAAAAAAAGATAAAAAATAGACACCATCACAGACCAGTCTCTGGCACTGCTTGATGTCGGGAACATCAAAACTCAATAAATAGGAAGCAGCTCTTCTTAGCTTCTACTAAACTTCCATGGCTGTATGCTTCTCATGTGAAACCATTTGCTAAATCTTAGGATGGCAATTATTGAACTAAGTGAGAAGACTCTACTGGAACGCAAGCAGAAGGTTCAGGTTAAATACTATGACCATCATGCATGTGATTTACTTGTGCCGAGTGAAGTTAATGTTGTAGGAATGTGGCCGTACAAGAAAGGTGATCGAATCTGGGAGAAAGGCATTATAAATCACCAACTGGGCAAGAATTTGTATGAAGTCCAGATCCCAAGCAGAACCTATCAGCAGAACAGAAGTAATCTCTTTAAAACATCTGAACCAGTAAAGCCTGCAAGAAATGGTCAGCTATCACCAACCCCCACTGAGAGTCTAAGTTTGCCACATGACATGGAAAAAGCACATAGAGCTCCACCACCTCTAACTGTACCCTCATGGGCCTCAGCTGTCACAAGCAAAAGCACTAAGTTGGTACCTGTATAATTAAGAAAATTATTCATTAGGCAACATTCAAAATATGATTTTCATATGTTAACAATGTGCAAGCCGTTGATTTCACAAACCGAATATTTGTTAAATATTTTTCTGATTTTCAAGTTATGCAGAGCTTTCTTTTGCTTGAGCTTGTTTGAGGGTTATTGATGGGGAAGTGATGCAGCTTATTTTTTTTTTATTCAGTTCTGTCCCAACTGTAACTATTGTTAATACATTTAAATTTTGAGGCTATTTGTGAAATATACACTTGCACAAAAGTATATATAATATATTCAAATTCAATTGTAAACTTATTGAAATTTTATCATAAACCTTACCAAGAAATATATTCATCAAAGACATATAGTAAGCATTGTTTTGAAAGCACTGAAAGGTCAACTTAGGGATCAAGGTCAACACCAGCGGAAGTAAATCTCTTTGCAACTACTTGATGACAGGACAACCAGTTGATTCATCTCCACTTCCAAGACAAAGGAAAGAAAAAGCAGATTTATAATAGTAAAGGCTGGATATTCCTACATTTTTCATCTTTATAAACTTAGAACAGAGAGGGTTTTATAACATTTAAATATATATATATATAGTATCAACTGTAAACACCTCAAAATCTTAAAAGAATTCATGACAATATAAATATTATTTTGGCAGTGAGTTGCTGATAGCCAACTTAAAAAAAATTATATTTCTTATTTTCATTTGTAATCAAGAATAGAAATTTGGTGAATGTCCGTGTAAAATCTTAAATAAGGAAAATAGTTTGTTTTTACAAATGAGCTTTAGGCTGTTATCTTTCAATTTAAAAACAATATTTAATTTGACTAATTTTATAGTGATACTTTATAAATAGGTACCTACAAAAAAAAAAACAATGCTTAAAGTTTAAAATTAATTTAAAAACTGAAAAATCTATTTTGAAGCTCTTATTTATAAAATGCCATCTCATTATTATATCTATTTCTATTTTGAATTTGTGCATTTGTCTTTAGTGAGTTTTTACTTCAATTATATTTTTTCTTGCAATTATAAAATAACCCAGAAAACAAACCCTACTAGGCCTTGAGTTTTGAAACTTACATTTTACAGAGTACCATTCAGTATAGTTTTTATCTGTCTTTAGATAGTCATACTTTAATTATACATTTTGTTTTAATTGTTTAAATGTATTTCCTTCTTTTTTGTTTGGTTTTGTTTCAATGAATATTTATAATTTGTGGGTCATACTTCGATCCTTATTATTTTTTGTTCACTGAAGAATATTTACAAGGATTTGTGAATCATACTTTGGTCCTTATTAGTTTTTGTTTTAATTAAAAATACATAATCAATGCTAACATTGTTTCTTCATTCAATTTATTCAAGTATTCTTAATTAATAATTCCACCATTAAATCTATTTTAGTTGGCAATTTAATTTCTTCTTTAATATTTAAATTTATTTTTACTTTCACATTTCCGGATGAACATAACTGAACAACATTTGGAAAAATATGGTGCTGTTGAATGTGGGCAACCAGTTCTATGTGACCACATATTTAAAAACATTTTTGAAGTCAGTGAGAGACATAAAAATGCCAAAAATGATTTACCAGATTACAGAACCAGGCATAATGGCAGCAGTTTTCTGAAATTTGAAAAGACCTGTGAAGAAATGGCCCTTTCTGGTACCTCAGAAAGAACTTTGATTGAGACGCCAGCAACCCTAATTGGAGACATTTTCAATCAATGAAAAAAATAGAATATTGAAAATAAGTGTCTAAACAAAGAAAAATAATTTCACTGTTGAAATAGAAGGTGAAAAAATTAATACAAATGTTGAATAAGACTAAGTAAAAAAAAATATCAAACAAAATGAACCATCCAATTGACATCCAGGAAGATGCATTATGCCTGTCTATTGAGTGGAGGCACTGCAAAGCATGTTCCTGAAGTTTTCGAAAGATTTTTAATGGTGACACAAGAAACAACATTTGACACAAAGTCAGAAACCACAGTTGGCCAAATGATGGGTGAACTGACTTTTTTCTGACATAAAAACTATAGATTTAATTCAAACATCAGAAAAATGCAGTTTGATATTTAATGCAACAACACAAGATGGGATACATGCCAATTGTATGATGGTTACAATGCCATCATCCTCTCATCTTGTGTCAATTGAACAACTTATTGGTGGGACTACAGCAGATTATAGGAACCACATTAACACTAGCATAACAAACCTTGCTGAAATACACTCAGTAGTGTCTGCGGTGAGTGTTGCTAGCTGTCACTGAGCATTGATCTTGAAAATAAAATGCTGCTTGACAGACTGAACTCCAGTCAACCACTTGACTGTTTTTTGTTTTTTCTTAAGTGGAGAAAGAGTGGGGGACACACCTAATTGAATTAAATTGCAATGTACACCAGTTAGAAGGCATTTCCAGTAGAGTTAAGGAGCTGCAAGCATGTGATGAAAATACAATCTAGTGTACTAGTCAGTGCATAGCACGGCAGATCATCATGTCACTGAATTCATTAAGATTCAGGGACAAATACAACCATGTGATGCAGATGAAGGAATGCATAAAACAACAAGGCTATGAAATACCAAGATTCCTGGGTCACCAGTTACATGTAATTTTTAAATTAGGTTGTGTTTCTCCTTTCTTGAAAATCTAAAAACATTTTCTCCTTGGTCTCAGCTCAAAAAATAAAATTGTGGAAAAATGAAAACATCTGATAATGGATGAAGCAGCTGAGGTTGAACTACAAGTGCTTGGAATCATGGGGAAGATGTTTTCTGGACCGTGGATGCACATGTTCTACACGTATTTGACAAACTCCCAAAACCCTATTAACACCATGTAAATAGTGATGGGTGTAATAGAAAATTTACACAAACTCAAGGACCCAAAGACAATATTACTGGCTGATCAGGACTTCTTTGAAAATATGTTGCCACAAGAAGAAAAGGACAAATTATTTGTTGAACCCGTGTAATGAAAATCGATTTGATGAGATGATGACTGCCTGTATGAAAGGCACTGTTGCTGTTTTAGAAAGGCAGTACAGGAAATCCTGCAATACAGTGAAGACCTCTACAGAATTGGTGTTAGCATCCGTAATGCAACATGCAATAGAAGTCGAAAGTGCAATAGGGAAATACTGCGAGAAGAAGAAAGTATCTCCACATGCTTATGTCTTCAGCATAAGCAATATTATCAAATCAAAAAGAAATAATGTATGGAAATATATAAATGACCTGGAGGATTTGGGTTTGGGCATGCTCTATGGCAGTGAAAAAAGTAAACAGAGAAAGTTAAGAAAAGAAATTGTAGAGGCTGAAATAATTTAGAGAATTAATGAAAATCAGAGGCAATGGCAAAAACAGGAAAGGTCCCAACTCTAGAAAAGACTAAATAGAATAATCAACACCAGTTCTGTTATCAAGACAGAATTCCTGGAGTTGACACAAAATTTTGTAGATGATATTTACAAAATTTTAAGTAGTGATACATAAGATAAAACACATTTGCATTGTTGATTCTGTCACAAGTTATTTGTATTTCAAGTTAATGAATTTTCTGACCTAGACTACAACATATTCTATGAAAATGAAAACTATCAATTGGAAAAATGTGAAATGGCCACTGACTATATCATGCACAACTTAATTTTTGACCGGATGACCTGTCCTGGGTAGGATAATAAATTACATCTGGCAGCAAAGACTCTGAGCTTTAGGTTAGAGTTTTTGAAGAGTGTGGAACCACCTCAGAATTGCTGTTCTTCCCAAGTCCAATCTGACCCAGAATGTTAGCATCTGTTAGGGTCCCATGACAGAAAAAAAAAAGGTTTTTTTCAGGGCCACAAAATTTTCGAAAAACTCTGATACCAGTTGCATTGCATTTTTAAACCTCTATTTTTGCTTTACTGTGAATAAATAATAAAAGTGTATATGTTATTATTACAAAAAAAATTACCTTTTCAATACTATGACATAACTTAAGGTAAAAAACATTTGGGGGAAAATTAACACACACATAAAAAAAAATGGATAACATTTAAACTGAGAAGGGTACCAACAAATATTGTTTTTTTTTTAATATTATCTCAGTCATGACATTTTTCCATAACTGAAATATCAAAATTAATAATAAAATGAATGGAAATACAAATTTTATCTCACTCTCAACAGTTATATTTAATTTTTTTTATTGTATATTTTTCCATAAAGCATTATAAGTTGGTTCACTTAAAACTATAAATAATTACATCACCTTTGTCCTTCTGTATGATAACTTTCCCTCACGTTAGGTGCCAATATGTGATGAAATTATTACATGTCACTTGTAAATCATCATTGTTGTTAAGACCTGCTTTCTCTTATTTTAAACTACATTTAGTAAGCAAGTAATGTTTGTTTCCACATATATTAAAAAAAAATTTTATAATTTCTAATTTTCTTAAAATAAATTGTGAAAAAGGTATAATTGATTTTTGAAAGATTTTTAAAGGAAGATTTTCATTTACATTTATGAAGTTCGATTTTATGTCAATTTTACTGACTAAAAAAGCTATTTAACTAAAATATACTATGGTCTTTCCTCTTATAATAACAAACAGGTAGACAATAAAGTTGATTTTTATTAAGTTTTTTTCATTTATGCTATGCTCTTTTTTAGTGATCTCATAAAGTTAACTAAATATATATGTATATTTCCTTAGAATCAAAATTTGATTCTAATGAAATAAATTATAATCACGATGAACCCTTTGAGTTTTCAGTTTAATATAATTAATATTTGCTCTGTTTTTACATTGAGCTCTCTGGATTATATCCTCCCTGGAATTGTCCATAGTGATTACCAAACACATCGTTATATATATACACTGAGATTTTCTAAAATGAAAAATTTCAAAAATAATTTCATTCATTTGTGAATAAGTCCTGAAAGTTTCATTCCAAATCAATGTGTTTTAACTGGAAAAAAAGGTTTGAAAATTTTATAAAAAAATGAAAGATATAAATAAAAATAAATAAATTGAAAATGAATATACAATATATATTGATATTCATTTTTTTTTTCAAAAACATTAGTAAAGAAAAATAAAAATTGTAAATCTAGGTACCTTCATGAAATCAATAAAAAGAGCATAGCATAAGAACGGCCTTAAAACTTGATGAAAATTTTTTTTATCATCACAATGTTTATGTTATTATTAATAAGACCAAAGTATTTTTTAAATATTTTTTGAAATTTTTTACTCATTCTTAGCACATCCAAAATTTTAGTTAAAAATTTTGTTGTTTTTTTTTTGAGTCAGTGAAATCACTAAAAATAGTGATTTTTTTTTAGTCATTTTTTATGATTTTTTAAACAAAAATCAAATTCTGTTTAAATCTTGCAACAATCAATTAGACATTTTTCAAAATCTATTTGAAGAAAATTTAAAGTTTATCTAATAAATTTTGAAATAAACATTCCTTATTTTCTTCACACAAAAATGTTGCTTAATAATAATAAGAGAAAGCCGGTCTTAACAATGATGATGACTGAAAAGTGACGAGTGATGATTTCATCACATAGTGACAGCTAACACGAGATTTGAATAAAAATTTAGATTTTAGAATGTTCTAAAAAGAAGTAAAAATTTTAAAAAATAACATTCGTCTTTCGTCTTCATAATAACATAAACAGACGATAAAATTTTGTTTTAGTGAAGTTTGGCGTCTTTTTTTATCATGCTATCCCATTTTTTTAGCGATTTCATGGAGTTGCCTAAGAATAGGTAACTAATAAATTGTAGGTATCTTTCTCATTTGAAAAGTTAAACATTTTTTTAATGTTAATTTTTATCCCATAGTTTTTATTATTAGTTATATGACAGTATTGAAAATGATTTAATTTTTTTCTTTACTAATTATGGAATCATTTACTTTTTTTTTTTAGTACGCTCGCGTTCATACCTGATTTTTAAAACAAAGACAAATATTATTTTATCGTTTCTAAATACCTTAAAAACAAAACGTATTTAAGAGCATTCGTAAATACAAGTCATTATTAATAAAAATAAAATTAATTCATTTAGGAAAAAAATCCTGTTATATTACAAAAAAAAGTACAACATTGTCACTCTTAGTTTGTTCAATGAAGTGAATTTAAAATAAATTACGTAAATTTTTTCTCGCAAATTTGTATTGTTTCGTAAACAAAGATAATAAACGACTATATACTTACTATTTTCTTTTGTTTTCTCGGAGGCAATTAGATACTTTCGAGAAAAGGAAATAATTTTTAATAAAATAAACAACCAATTTCGGTGCTGACCTTTCTCTAAATAATATATTTTAGATCAGGAGAGCAAGTCTCAAGGGAGATAACTCATGAAAAAGATTTTCACGTCGGATTTCTTTTCCGTACGAAGCAAAAAGATAAACATACAACATTCAATACATTTCTTTCTTCCCACAATTTAAAAAAAATCTATCCTAATTTTATTTAAATAAAAAACTGTGTATTCCCTATTTTAAAAATTAATTAATTTGAATAGAATTACGAGAAATAAAAAAAAATGTTAAGCCAGAAATTCCAATGAGAAATTAAATAGATTGAAGAAGGTCGTTGAATACTAGGGTAGGTCGATTGGAACTGTAAAAAGAATAACTCGCGGAAAGTTGCAAAATAACGTCAAAAATTACCACAAAAAATATTTTTCTTCAAAACTTCGTATTTATTTGAGGAATAGAACTTAAATACAAAGTAAATTTCGATTTTTATCATCATATCGGTGTCACCGGAAACATGTGTATGTTAAATTTAAAACCGTGTCTTAACGAAAAGAAAAGAAGAAAAATAACGTTTTTTAATAATGGATATTTTTGAGTTTATTATCTATTCTCTTAATTACATGAAATTACTAAAAATAAAAAAATATTTAGTTTAGAATACAAATAACTACTTATGAACGTCTTTTTTACTGGATATTTTTTCGGTGTTTAGGAGTAATTACCTCCTCTTGCAAGTTCGTTTTACTTTTATTTTTGTTTACTGTCTACGCTTAACTAGCACAAACATCTATTTCATTATTCATCAAAATATACTTAACTATTTAAAAAAATACAATTTTTATAATTATTGTAATTTGTTTATCTTCTGTTACATGGTACCTATGAAAATGCAACAACTGTTGACTAATCTTACCCACGACTTAAATTTACATTTTTCCAACCCACAACTTACTAGATGTGAAAAATTTCCAACATCCCCTAGCTTCTCCCAACCCAACCACTTATTCAACATCAAGAGTGGAGAAAAAGGTGTACTTAATGTATTAATATTTCATAGTTCACCTGACACACTTGCAGTAACCAAAGTTTAAAAGGCTCATATATAATACAGTAATGCATATGAAAGAGAAACCTATACAAGGCATAGTTATTTATTTTTATAGTTAGTTTAAACTAATAACATTTGTTAATTCTATAGTAGTATTTTATTAATGTCTTATAAAACAGAAATAATTAACTTCTTATAAAAAAAATGGGTATCAAAGGTCAGAATGCAAACGCCCTCACAGCTGTAGGGCAAATATTTCAAATTGAATATGAACAGAAATTAGAGGAATTTAAAGGTAAATGATATTGGGTCACTAGGTGTAAAAGACATATATCTTGAGAAAGTACACTGCCGTTTTTACTTCAATGAGTACAGCTATAAGCAACGCCAGACGATCTGCGAAGAATAACAGAAGATATTAGAAACATTCTTTGTAAGGTTTTTATTTGTGGGAAAAATTTTGATAGAGAAGAAAAAAATTGTTTTAAATAAATTTGCTGGATGTTTACATACCATTCTTTCATTCAAATTAACTGAATTTGATCTTTTTCCTCATCACTGATATTTTAAGACTTAATCAATTTCTGCTTGCTATAAATATTTACTGCCAGGTTTGTGCCTGCTTTTATCCCATCATGTCATTAAGGGTTATTCTTCTGTCTTATATTCCTTCATAAACATTTTCATTTTATTTCCTAAAGAATTTCTATTTTTACAAAATAGATGCATATGGAGGAAATTTCAAATTATTTCCACTTGTCTTCATCTAAGAACGGTGCCATAAGTCCCACATTTTCAGGATCAATTCAAACTTTATACAGTATTAGGAATAACTGTTATTTTTTATCATAAGAATAATTGCATTTGACTATATTGGTTTCTACAAGAGCTCTGGAGGAATACATGTCAAAGATATGATCCTATTGAAAATGCAGAATAATAAATAACTGAATATGTTTTCTATACTGGCAGTTGATTTGATTGTATCTGATTATTGTATTGTTTTGACAACAGCTCTTGAGGAATACATGCCAAACACTACACCTTATTGCTGGAGGGGAAAGTAACAGTCACTAAGCATATCTATGATTTTCTTCATAGTGGATTACACAAGAATCCTTTGTAAATGCTGAATATATTTTCTATACTGGGTGTTTTTGGTAGTTGATTTTTTAATGACAAGCAAAAAAAATATTGAATCACCTTATAGCTTCTCTTAAAATCATGTTTGCTTGTGTCTTTGTAAAATGATTGGAGTTGAAAATAATATTCACAAAAGATAATTTTTGTCAGCACTGTATTCACCTGGAGATATTCAAGTAAAAAAAAAAAAAAAAAAAACCCTGTGAAAATAATAACACTCAAACCTCAGAAAATCTATTCTCCAGCCAGTGTTATCAGATGAAAAAAGAAGCAAGTAGTCTTTAAGTGCATTGCTGTTTGTGCATGCAGTTACAAATGTTAATTTCCAGGAAGTGCTAAACCACAGACCTCAAGAAAAGAGGTGCAATTTTGGTAATAGCCACATATCTGAGAGTTGATTTTTAACCTTTAGTCTATATTTTCATAGGAATTTAAAAAAAAAGAATTTTTGTAAATACTGAACCATATTATTTACAATTTGCATGCATCTTTTTCAATCAGATCACTGTGAAAATGCCGATCTGAATACATCACATTAATATGGTTCCTCAGGAATGGTCTTTTCCATGAGTTTCATTAAACCTCAATTACATGTAAATACTGAACAACATACTTAACGTGCATGTGGTTTTTCTCTGGTGTGTATGTGCTTTGGATTTTCAAAACTGATTTATGCTGAAATGCTGACCCAAAGTTGATTACCAGTACGTGTTTGCATGTACCTTTTAAAAAGGAGAACATTTTAAAATACACACACCACATAAATATGGTTTCTCTCCAGTGTTCACATGATTGTTTTAAAAGTGAATTATTAGTAAATCATGAACCACACACTTCACAGATACTTGGTTTTCTATTGTGTGTTTGTATATAAATATGGAAGCCATGAAAATAATAAGAAATACACATCACTATGTAATGCACAAAAAATATGGCTTTTTTGTCCTGTGTGTTTTTGCATTTCATGATGCAAAGTTGAATATGTGATAAAAATTTCACCACACATTTCTCATGCATATGGTTCTTATCTTGTGTGCATCCGCATGTGACTTCTTAAATTTGATTTGCATGAAAATGCCGAGCCACATACATCACATGGAAATGAATTCTCACCAGTGTGTCTTTGTGTGTGTCTTCTTAATGTTGAATTATCTGAAAATGCTACACCACATACTTTACATGCATATGGTTTTTCTCCTGTGTGTGTTCGCACATGACTCTTTAAATGTGATCTCTGTGAAAATGCTGAACCACAGACATAACATGCATACGGTTTCTCACCAGTGTGTGTCCGCATGTGACTATTTAAATGCCACTTGTGTGAAAATGCTGAACCACACACTTCACATGCATGTGGTTTCTCCCCAGTGTGTGTCACATTGTGCCTGTTTAAGTCTGATTTGCAGAAAAAAGCTGAACCACACAATTCACAGAGGTAGGGTTTCTCACCAGTGTGTGTCTGCATGTGTCTTTTTAAAAGTGAACTAGTGATAAATGTTAAACTACACATTTCACACTTGTATGGTTTTTCTCCTGGGTGTGTTTGCATGTGAACATTCAAAGCCAATCTTCTTATAAATGCTAAACCACACATCTCACAGGAATATGGCTTTTCACCTGTGTGTAATCGCATGTGTCTTATTAAATCAGTTTGACATTTAAATGCAGAACCACACACCTCACATGAATATGGCTTTTCTCCTGTATGTATTCGCATGTGATGTTGTAAAGTTGAATGTGCTGCAAATGCTGCACCACACATATCACATGCATAGGGCTTTTCTCCTGTGTGTATCCGCATGTGAGAGTTTAAATGTGATTTGCGTGAAAATTCTGTATCACATACTTCGCATTTATATGGTTTTTCTCCAGTATGTGTTCGCATGTGAATCTTCATAGTTGAACTCTGTGTAAATGCCATACCACATATTTCACATGTGTATGGTTTTTCTCCTGTGTGTGTTCGCATATGACTACTTAAAAGTGATCTCCTTGAAAATGCTAAACCACACACTTCACATATATATGGTTTCTCTCCAGTGTGTCCCCGCATATGATCATTTAAATGTGCTCTCCGTGAAAATGATGAACCACACACTTCACACCCAAATGGTTTCTCACCAGTGTGTGTTTGCATGTGTTTACTTAAATTTGATCTGCCTGTAAATGCTGAAGCACATACTTTGCATGTATATGGTTTCTCCCCAGTGTGTGTCCGTATATGATTAATTAAACGGGATCTCTGTGAAAAAGTTGAACCACACACTTCACACACATGTGATTTCACACTAGTTTGTGTTTGCATATCTACAATTCCTTGAAAACTCATTTTAACAGATATGTTGAAACTTCACACAAGGAAATGAGCACTGTATTGCTTTTTGGAAAAGCATTGTATTTTTTCTTTATATTGTGGCTTTTTTCAAATTTTCTTCTTTTTTTTTAAAAACTATGTACTTTAAAGGTATAAGTATAACCTTAGATGAATAATTTCATATTCAACATGGAAATGAAAATCACTGTTTCTTTGAAAACTATGTACAGCTGACAGAGTTGTTCATTTCTTTCCCGACAGAACGAAAATGTCTGAAAGAAAAAGAAGTTATTATTAAAGATCATATGTTTATATATAAATATTAAAAGAATATGACATAAAGTATGGAAACAGTTTTCAAATTCAATTTTTTCTTAAAAAAATTTCTTAATGATGGAAATTTTCAAAAAATTTATTAAACTTTTCTGTATCCACTTTTCAAATTATTGTCTACTTTTTTTATGTACTGCAGTCTAAGTATGGAAGTTCCTCCAATCAAAAAATTTTTTTTTTAATTTATGCCTGAACTATATCACCAATTAACAAACTGGGAAAAATAATACACTTTTGTTAATACAAGTAGAGACATTTTGGATACCATGATAGATGCTTCTGAAGGATGAAAACTCTGGAAACAACTTCAGCATTTTAACTTGGCTGATTAAAGTAAGGAGTACCACATGATACTATTTCTTCACATTAAACAAAGATGACTTGGACACAGTAACAGCCAAGTTTGAGCAACACTTTATTGGATAGACTTATGAGCATAATTCTAGGCATGGAAAAGAATGTTACAGCATTCAACACTAACCCTCAGACAATGCATTGACATATGGCAAAGTTGTGAAGCTATGACTAGTCAATTGAAAGCTTTGGGATTTTGAACATCTCATGATGATCCCCAGAAATCAGCAGGTAAATGGTTAAGATGAATCTGCAGTTAAGAGTGCAAAACCGCAAAAAAATAAACAAAACAAAGACACCAACTCAGATCAGTCTCTGGCACTGCTTGATGCCAAAAACATCAAAAATCAATAAATGGGAAGTAGCCCTTCTACTAAATGGCGATGCATGTATGCTTCTCATGTGGAGCCATTTGCTAAACCTTAGGATGGCAAGCATAAAACCAAGTAATAAGTCACTAATGGAACACAAACACAAGACTCAGGCTAAATATTATGATCATCATGCACATGCTGAGTGAAGTATGAATGTGATCGTACAAGAAAGGTCATCAAATCTGGGAGAAAGGTATTATAAATCACCAACTGGACGAGTGATTGTATGGGGTCCAGAGACCAAGCAAAACCTATTGGTAAAACAGAAGTAATCGTTATTCATCATGCTATACTGTTTTTTCAGCGAATTATTGAATATACCTAAACTTGTGAAACGTTACTTGTTTTTAACTTGTAAGATTTGTTGATGGAAATGAAACATATTTGTAAAGGATATCAAATTGTTTAATTTACGTCTTGTTATTCATTCTGAAATTAGTCTCTAAAGGACATGACTATTAGAAGAAATAAAGTTGTTCTCAAGATGGGAAAACTTGTAAAATTGATTTGTTAGCTCAGAAAGCTAACATTACAAAACACTAAAGTCATTCAGTATAAATTATTTTATTATTTTGTTAATCTCTTTAAAAGACATTAAATTATCTGAAATTACTGGGATAATGTAAATATTACAAGCCTTGGTTAGAATTTGTTTACTTAACTGTTCCTTTGTAGTATAAAAAGAAGCAAAGTTAGCATTAAAATGACAAGAAAAAGGAGAATTATGAAGAAGCAATGTCATAAAATTAAGAAAAGAGAACTAAGAAATAAATTTATAAAATAATTAAAAGCAAAGAAGAAAAAAGAAAAGTTACAAACTTTTAAACGTGAAAAATGTTTGAAGAAAATTTATGTTTGTTTTAAACTAAAAAAGTCTTTTTCAAATGTGAGTAACTGTTTATGTTTTGTTGTTATTGTATGACATATGGAACAATATGTTTCTTCTTTTTTTGTTACAATAAAAATTTAAAGACCTGTGAACCTTGTTCTTTGTTGAATTCGTGCTGGTTGGTGCATAATTATCAGGCGTTTTTCTAATAAATATTGTTGAAAAACGTCTGATAATTATGCACCAACCCAATATTGAAAGTATGCAGTGAAAAAATTCGATGAGCTTTTCCCTTTTCCTACAAGATGATGTTAATATAGGTACCTCCACAAAAATAAACAAAAAAAAAAATGAAAAAGAAATTTTATCGTCTAATGTTTATGTTATTATTAAACAGGAAAGATCAAAGTACTTTGGGGGTATTTTTTTACATTTTTTAATCGTTCCTAGCACGTCCCAAATTTTCATTAAAAATCTTGTTTTTCTTTGTCATCAAAACTGATAGATATTCAATCATTTTTTTCCATTTCATAAAAAAGATGAAAATCTCACTTTGAAATTCTTTTAAAAATGAATTATCAATCTTTCAAAATTTATTTTAATAAAATCAGAAATTATAATGTTTACTTAAAATATTTTGAACCAAGCTTAACTTAGCTTCTGTGCCGAAAAGATGTAATTTGAAAAAAAAGCAAAGCAGGTCATAACCTTTTGCCTCACTTGACAGGTGACGAAAGACATTTTCATGGTGTTCAGATAGCTTACGGGAGGATAATTCTTTCTACGGATGGAGGGAAGTGAAGTTATTTAGATTTAAGTGAACAAATTATTTACCTCGTTATTTTTAAGGAAAACTTTCAATGCTCTAATTTTTTTTTTTGTACTTAGCTTTCACTTTTATGATGCTTTATGGAAAATATATTCTAAAGAAATGCAAAAATAAGACTGTTAAGAGTGAGATTAAATTTCATAAGAAAGGTATCGAATTAATTTATAGGTACCTTTCTTATGAAATTTTATCAGAAGTATCCATAAAATACTATAATTTTATCTACATTTATTACATTTTACTGTGTTATTTGTATTTCCATTCATTTTATTATTAATGGAAAAATGTCATAACTGAGATTAATATAAAAATAAGATCATATAAATTTCATAAGATGATACTGATACTTGTAGGTACCCTTCTCAGTTGAAATTGAAAAATCAAATTAACTTCTCCATACGTGTTCCGCAAAAGTAAAGGCCTTAACAGCGGAGAACAATGCTTAACTCAAATAATGCAACTTAATTGTATTCTGGTTGGTCTTCCGTACTTTATAATTACAGCCCGATTATAAACACAAAATTACATTTCTTAATTACTGGGGGTCTTCTGATTAGTCAAAACGATACAGTATACAACGCACTAAAAACAGATCTATCTCATAAGGACACTTAGGAAACCTGATGTGGCTTTTACCTAATTTTATAATATTTTAACAACTTAAATGTAAAAATCTATTATAATTAAAGAAATAACAAATAATTCTATTAAAAATTCATTTTTCATCAAAAAAATTTTTTGCTTTCAGAAAATATTGTTCATATTCATAAAAACAACTAAAAACAAATAAAAGCATTTGAAATTAAATAATATCTTTGTTTTATTGAGTTTTGTATGTTACAATTCAGAGCTGATTTTCAGGTACGTGGGGTCCAATTAAAAAAAAAAAAACAGACATGATTTGCATTCCTCAAAGCCTTGTGCTTTTAACTATTGTAATCGCTAAACCCGATGCGATCGAATTTCTAGAGTTTTCATAAAATTAGTTAGGTGGGGGGGTAATAAATATTAAAAAAAAAAAAGAATTTTGCCATGACTTTAATAAAAAAAAACATATTTATAATAATTTCCATCATCTATGAATAGTTTCTGAAAGTTTCATTAACTTCTGATAATTATTTTTATTTTTGCAAGATTTTCCAAATTAATGTGTGTCATACAAAAAAGAACGTACTAAAAATTGTATATGTTATTATGTAGTTCCGGTGATACAAAGAGAAATAAGGTTTTTTTAATCAAAATTTAGAAAATTCTAAAAAGAAGTAAAAATTTAAAAAAATAATTAAAAAAAACTTTGGTCTTTCGTCTTCATAATAACATAAGCATTTAGGTGATAAAATTTTGTTTTAGTCAAGTTCAGCGACTTTTTTATCATGCTATGCCATTTTTTAGCGATCTTATGGAGTTACCTATAGGTACCTCAATGAAAATCGCTAACATGACAAGAAAGGACTAAAAATTAATGAAAAAATTTTTTCTTTGTATTAAATGTATATTTCGTTATTGAGAAGAAACACTAAAGTATTTTTTGAATATTTTTTGAAATTTTTTAATCATTCTTAGCATGTCCTAAATTTTAGTTAAAAATTTTGTTTATGAAATATCGAACAAAAACTCGATATCAGTCATTTTTGTTAATTTTGAAAAATAACTTAAATTCCTCGTTTAAAAATTTAATTACACATTTTTCAAAATTTATTCAAAGAAAATTAGAAAATTTAAAGTTTATTTAAAATATTTTGAAAGAAACTTTTACTTACTTTCTTTGTAGAAAAATGTTGTTTAAAATAAAAGGGAGCTGATCTTCACATCGCCAGCGATTGACAAATGCTGAATGATGACGTTTATAAATTATTGACAGCTGACGTGAGATTTGAGTTCTCATACGGAAGGACAGAATGGACATATTTTTTTTAAGTGGACTTGCTTAAGTAGTCCCTTGTAATAATTAAAGTAAAAAAACTTCCAGCATTCCAATTTTTTGGGTTTTTTTTTTTGTTTTTAGTACTGTAGCTTTCACCATAAGTTTGTTGATACTATCTGGAGAAATTATAAATACTATAAAAAAAAAATAATTAGGATACAAGTGCTGCACTGCTGTTTGAGGGCCCATATAGACCCCTCTAAATAAAGTCAATTCAGATCTATTATAAAAAATTTATATCCCCAGTAAAAATAATCAAACATAGTAAAAGTCACAACCTATTTTCTCTGAAAAAAAATGAATTTTCATATTTTTATTGGGGTAAAAAAAAAAATGATTTATCATCTGAACAAAATATCAAGGAAAGTTTATCTGAACTCCATGAAACTAGGTATTTTCTGAAAGCAAACAATATGATCTTTCATTTAAAAATAAAATTGGCCAGTGCAAATGACTCAAAGTTTTTCAGGGGGCAAAATGTGAAAAAAAAAAAAATGAAAATTTTTCACTTTTTGTAGAAAAACTTTCCCATTTCACGCATAAGATTGAGAATTTGCTTGAGAACTTTGCATTCTATGATGGGTTTAATGTTGCTGACAAATGGGGAATATTCACCTAATATTTTGTTGGATTTTCCTATGACAAAAACAAGCATTTTAATCAGCTGTGGCTGAGTGAGATAAAATTTCACAAGACATGTACATTAAATTATACTATAATTTTAAGTACACTTATGAAATTTCATGGTCTTTTTATGCTCACCTTATTAAATTTTAAAACTCAATCTGCGTGACATTTTTTTATTGTACGCATGATACTTCCAGTCTTCCAAAGATTTCATTGGCAAACACATTATTGACACAAATTAAATTTTTTAATATATGTGCGTTTGTTAGTTTGTAAGAAGCTTTGGAAATTATAATCTGTAAATATATATCTACTTAATAACAACATTCGTTAAGTTCAACAAACTTTTCCCTAATTTTAGAAGAATTAACAACATAATGTAAAAATTTAAAAAAATATTTCAGAAATAACAAATAATTGTTTAAAAAATTCAATTTTCATTGAAATATCTTTTTGCTTTCAGACATTATTGTGATTATTGTCCATGTTCATCAAAATAAATAAAAGCAATAAAAAGCTTTGGAAATTAAATAATATTTTTGTTTTATTGAGTTTTGTATGTTACAATTCAGAGATGACTTTCAGGTAGATGTGGTCCAATTAAAAAACAAAAACAAAACATGATTTGGTTTCCTCAAAGTCTTGTGCTTTTAACTAAATCACTAATCTGCCCCAAAATGAAATTATAGAGTTTTCGTACAATTAGTTTGAGGGGGGGGGGGTAATACATATTAAAAAAAAAAAAAAAATTCTACCATGACTTTAATTAAAAAAAAAACATATTTATAATAAGTTCCATCATTTGTGAATAGTTTCTGAAAGTTTCATTAACTTCAGACACTTATTTTTATTTTTGAAAGATTTTCCAAATTAATGTGTGTCATAAAAAAAAAAAAATGTGCTAAAAATTGTATGTTATTTTAGTAGTTCCGGTGATACAAAGAGAAACAAGGTTTTTTTAATCAAAATTGAGTATGTTCTAAAAACAAGGAAAAATTTCAAAAAATAATTAAAAAATACTTTGATCTTTCCTCTCAATAATAACATAACCTAAGCATAGACGCTAAAATTTTGTTTTCGTGAAGTTTGGTGTCTCTTTCGCCATACTATGCGCTGTTTTTAGCGATCTCATGAAGGTCATTTTTACAGCTGGATTATAAGTAGAAACTAACAAACCCGTGGCTAAAATAAATCGGTATCAAATCAAATAGCAAACTGCTATATTTTAATAAAAATTAGTATGTAAACAACTTTTTCACAGAAAAAATAGCGTAGCATGATAAAAAAAAGGCTCCAAAATTAACAAAAACAAAGATTTATCGTCAAAATGTTTGTATGAAGAAAGACCAAAATATTTTAAATCTTTTAATAATTCTTTCCAGCCTGTCCAAAATTTGGGTTAATAAAAATTTTATTTTTTTACGTCAGCGGTCGATGTAATTGTACATTTAGTGTTTTAGTGCCTTTGAAAGAAAAATATATTTATGTATATCATATTTACGAGAGGGGAGTAGATGATGGTTGTAAACGGGTACAAAAAAATATTAACAATCTTGTAGGAAAAGGGAAACACTCATGAATTTTTCTCGCTGCGTTCTTTCAATAATATTGGGTTGGTGCATAATTATCAGGCGTTTTTAAACAATGTTTATTATAAAAACGCCTGATAATTATGCACCAAACAATATAAATTCAACAAAGAACAAGGTTCACAGGTCTTAAAATTTTTATTGTAACAAACAAAGAAGACATACATATTATTATTCCATATATCATGCAATAACAAAAAATAAAAACATTTCAACAAAATGTTAAATTTAAAAGAAAATAAATGTATTAAATTTAAAATTAATTCACTAAATGCTGAATCATACTCCAACATCTGATAAGTTTTTGATTTTTGGTAATTTTTTAAAAAATCTTTTTTTTTTTTTGCTTCCTACTGTCGAAAGTCCGCATGATTTTGGATTGGAGTTCAAAAGTGTTGTTTTTAAAATGTCTACAAGCCTTATTTAAATTTGTAAAATCATTTTTATCTTTACTTACAAATTACCCTGAGGATATTACTTTTCAAATAAAACGAAAATTTACCTGAAACAACATATGAATTAATTAAAGTTATCAAAATACGTTTTTTTAGTACGCACGCGTTGATACCAGATTTTTATATTTTAAAAACAAAGACGAATATTATTTTAACATTTCTAAATACCTTAAAAACAAAACGTATTTGAGATCATTTATAAATACAAGTCATTATTAATAATAAAATAAATTCATTTTGGAAAAAAAAAAAATCACGTTTAAAAAAACAGTGCATCCACTGTGTAACAAACTTCTTGTTCAATGAAGTAATTTTTTCTCGCAAATTTGTATTGGTTTGTAAACAAAAACAATTGACTGCTATACTCACTGCTTTCTTTTGTTTGTTTGTTTGTTTTTTAAGGCAATTGGATACTTTCGAGAAAAGGTATGAATTTTTAATAAAATAAACAACCAATTTCAGTGTTGACCTTCCTTTCTCTAAAGAATATATTTGAGATCAGAAGAGCAAATCTCAAGGGAGATAATTCATGAAAATAATTTTAACTTTGGTTTCCTATTCTGTACGAAACAAAAAGAACATACATTTTCAAAACAATACTTAAATTGAAAGTAATTTTATTTCTTTCCTACCCATAATTTTTAAAGGTAAATTTGCAAATTAAGCCCTGAAAACCAATTGTAATGAAAATTTTCAGAAAATTTCCATGCTTATTTCGAAAATAGCAGTTAAAATGGTTTTTGCGGAATGGTAGAAGTTATTTATTGACAATATAAGTTCGACCTTTATTTATTTTGAAAAATTACAAATGTGGCACATGGCCTTAAATTTGGTGGGACTGGTCTTCACTTGTCTTAAAACTTTAGCTAGCCACAATCACTGACCGAAACATGCTACAATAATCCTTGCACCAAAACACCACATTCTTCCGTACCTTTCTTACTGCATCCACCATAATACCGCATTGACTGTATGAAGTCCAAATATATACAATTTGTCTTGGTGGGGTGGATAAATAACAACTTTTAAAAATTTAACCCTGATGGATATTTACACTGGAAACAAATTATATACAGGTACAAAACAAAATAGTGTTAGTAATAGACACCCCCACCCACAATCCTTAAATGTGACAAAAACATCAGTTAACTGGATGAAAATAATGCGGGATTTGAAAGAATATGATCAATCATTAAACCAAAGCACTCACACAAACACACATTTGTAGGGAATCTTTCCTAGATCGGGATCACCAAATGTAGGAGTTTCGATTAAATTGGTTTATTTCACTCTCTGAAGATAAATCTGGCACAAGGCCATGTCCAGATATACTTTACAAATTTAATTTCTGTTCCCTATTGTTTAATTATGAAAGTCAAAAACTCTTGACATTATACAAGAAAGGAGAATTAATAAGTCGAACAATGCAATCATTTTTGTGAAATTGCACAAAGGTAAAAATATATTCAACAATATTTACATTTTGGTTGAATTGCATGCAATGTGGTTAGTTGCATAAGTAGCCTCCCATTAGCCGTGAAATATTACACGTCAAATGTTAGTGGACAGAAGTTGTTAGTAATATTTGTGTTAGACAGTCTTGATAAAATGATTGAGTTGGGCGAAGGGTTTGTGCTGAGCAGATTCATGTCTGTCCCTTGAGTCTGAGTGCCGCAACTGAAGTGAGTTGGACGAAAGTTCATCACGTCTGTCCCTTGAGTGATTAGGCCGCAACTGACTTATTTCTAGCGGGAAAATGTTTTTATAGGAGTTCTAACAATCCTGTATTTTGGCGGTAAAAGGAATCATACTTACCTTTGTTCTGAATGGCTGGATCGAACCAATCAGTGAATATTTAACATTTATTATATATCACATTCGTTTATTATGTATATTCTTAATTTAACATATGTGAATATGTGTGAGGATGTGTGTGTGTGTGTGTGTGGACGTACAGTTCCACAATACCCCTGCGGAAATCAGGAAAAATATGGACAAGATATTTTTGTTAATTTGAAATCTTGAAAAAAAATGTTCAACAGAATTCTTTATATCTGGCAGGCCAGTGGACTCTCCTACCAGTTCTAGTGATAATATTCTTTTGTTGTTGGTTCTGTACTGTCTCTGGTAATGATTGCTGTCGAGTCGCTGCTGCTGATGAGTTTTGTTGTTGGTTCTGTACTGTTTCTGGTAATGATTGCTGTTGAGAAATTTCCTCAGAATGTTCATCCGAGCTGCTTTGATTGGCATCATGTAACTACATACCCCGGTTTCAAACGGTCTATTGATATATTAGTGCTATCATTAGGCATATTCACAGAGAAATATTTGTCTTTACGGCTTACAACTCTGTACGGACCGTTATAACTGGGGGATAAAGGCTTTTTCACCGAGTTGTGACGAACAAAAACGAACGCGCAGGTCTTAAGTGATGGTGGAACAAAGACATCATGTGAATAGTTCCGAGTTGGTGTGAAAGCTATTTTTGACATTCTCGCCTGTAAGAATTGAGTGAAAGTTGCAGTTGACTGTGACTGTTTACTGTCTGAGAAAAATTGTCCCGGTAAAACCAGTGGCTTTCCGAAAACGATATCGGCTGTAGAACTGCATAAGTCTCTTTTTACCACCAAACGAAGTGACATGACTAAAGAAAGGTTGTCTGCCCATGAATGTTGGTCGTCAAAGCTGGCCAGCGCTGATTTTAACTGTCGGTGGAAACGTTCAATAATTCCATTGGAGCAAGGATGTTATGCTGTTGTAGAAATATGCTTGGCTCCAAGTATTTGTACGAATTCATTGAACAAAGTAGATTGAGATTGTGGTCCGCAGTCTGTAGTAACTATGGAAGGACATCCAAAAATAGAAATCCATTCTCTGAATATTGCCTTTGCTACAGTATCCGCGGGGGTTGATTTTAAAGGTACCGCAACAGGCCACCTGGTGAATCGATCCAATATAGATAGTATATACTGATAACCTTGGCTGTCCTGGAGGGGCCCGACCAGATCAACGTGAATGTGACTGAAACGTCCGTCGGGTTCCGAAAAGGTGCCTGGAGGTGATTTTACGTGGCGCTGTACCTTTGTTTTCTGCCAGGTGATGCAGTGTTGTGTCCAATTCTTTATGTCTGCATTCATACATGGCCAAACGAATCTGTCAGAAATAAGCTTTGTTGTACCACGGCGACCTGGATGGGACATATTATGGAAGTGATTGAAAAGTTGTCTCCTCATTCTGACAGGTACGAGCGGCTGTGGATTAGGTGTGCTGACGTCACACCATATGTCTCTGTCACAGAAGGGTAAAGGTCGTTTTTCTATTTTTAGCGCTGCGTCTGTGTGTAGGTCTTTCAATGATCGTGCTCCTGTACCTCTGAAAGGTTTTCAAGATCAAGAACTTGAGTTATACTTGATAGTATGTTCGCACGAGATAAGGTATCAGGGACTGTGTTATTATTCTCCTTGACGTAACGAATATCAGTTGTAAACTCGGAAATATATTCTACTTCTAACTGACGACATTCTCTAGGATTCTGGAAATAATCAGTGTATCCTAACTTATTTACTGTAAGTAAATATTAATAAAATATATTAATATAATTTTACCTTTCACTCAATATTTAATGGCAACTAAACCTAACATGGTAGCGGTGGAAGATTCACAATATCGAATGAAAAACAACAATTTCCACCATCCCCTAGCTTCTCCCAACCCAACCACTTATTCAACATCAAGAGTGGAGAAAAAGGTGTACTTAATGTGTTAACATGTCATAGTTCACCTGACACACCTGCAGTAACCAAAGTTTAAAAGGCTCATATATAATACAGCAATGCATATGAAAGAGAAACCTATATAAGGCATAGTTATTTATTTTGTAGTTAGTTTAAACTAATAACATTTGTTAATTCTATAGTAGTATTTTATTAATGTCTTATAAAACAGAAATAATTAACTTCTTATAAAAAAAAAATAGGTATCAAAACTCAGAATGCAAACTTGACTTTATTTTATTGAAGAAATGCAAAAGCCCTCACAGCCATTGGGCAAATATTTCAAATTGAATATGAACAGAAATTAGAGGAATTTAAAGGCAAAAGATATTGGGTTGCTAAGTGTAAAAGACATATATCTTTTTTTGACAGATGATTTTTAATGACAAGCAAAATAAGACTGAATTGCATTATGACTTATCTTAAAAGAATGTTTGCTTGTGTCTTTGAAAATGATTAGAGTTGAAAATACAACTTCACATAAGTATCATAATCTTTTTTCAGCACTGTGTCTTCTGGAGATGTTTAAGTAAAAAACTTCACACGAACACATCTATTCTCCAAAAATGCTGTTTGCGGATGCAGTTACCAATGTTAATTTCCTGGAAGTGCCTAACCACAAACCTCAAGGATGTTATGCTGTTGTAGAAATATGCTTGGCTCCAAGTATTTGTACGAATTCGTTGAACAAAGTAGATTGAAATTGTGGTCCGCGGTCTGTAGTAACTATGGAAGGACATCCAAAAATAGAAATCCATTCTCTGAATATTGCCTTTGCTACAGTATCCGCGGGGGTTGATTTTAAAGGTACCGCAACAGGCCACCTGGTGAATCGATCCAATATAGATAGTATATACTGATAACCTTGGCTGTCCGGGAGGGGCCCGACCAGATCGACGTGAATGTGACTGAAACGTCCGTCGGGTTCCGAAAAGGTGCCTGGAGGTGATTTTACGTGGCACTGTACCTTTGTTTTCTGCCAGGTGATGCAGTGTTGTGTCCAATTCTTTATGTCTGCCTTCATACATGGCCAAACGAATCTGTCAGAAATAAGCTTTGTTGAATAGAGCTGCAATTTTGGTTACGGCCACGTATCTGAGAGTCGATGTTTAGTCTATATTTTCATAGGAATTAAAAAAAAAGAATTTTTGAAAATTTTGAACCATATTATTTACAATCTGCATGCATCCTTTTCAATCAGATCACTGTTAAAATGCCGATCTGCATACATCACATTAATATGGTTCCTCAGGAATGGTCTTTTCCATGGGTTTCATTAAATCTCAATTCTATGTAAATACTGAACAACATACTTAACGTGCATGTGGTTTTTCTCTGGTGTATATGTGCATTTGGATTTTTGAAACTGATTTATGCTGAAATGCTGACCCAAAGTTTATTACCAGCACGTGTTTGCATGTGCCTTTTAAAAAGGAGAACATTTTAAAACACTCACACAACATAAATATGGTTTCTCTCCAGTGTTCGCATGATTGTTTTAAAAGTGAATTATCAGTAAATCATGAACCACACACTTCACAGGTACTTGGTTTTCTATTGTGTGTTTGTATATAAATATGGAAGCCATGAAAATAATAAGAAATGCACATCACTATGTAATGCACAAAAAATATGTTTTTTTTGTCCTGTGTGTTTTTGCATTTCATGATGCAAAGTTGAACATGTGATAAAAATTTCACCACACATTTCTCATGCATATGGTTCTTATCTTGTGTGTATCCGCATGTGACTTCTTAAATTTGATTTGCATGAAAATGCAGAGCCACATACATCACATGGAAATGAATTCTCACCAGTGTGTCTTTGTGAGTGTCTTTTTAATGTTGAATTTTTTGAAAATGCTACACCACATACTTTACATGTGTATGGTTTTTCTCCTGTGTGTGTTCGCACATGACCCTTTAAATGTGATCTCTGTGAAAATGCTGAACCACAGACATCACATGCATATGGTTTCTCACCAGTGTGTGTCCGCATGTGACTACTTAAATGCCATTTGTGTGAAAATGCTGAACCACATAATTCACATGCATGTGGTTTCTCCCCAGTGTGTGTCACATTGTGCCTGTTTAAATCTGATTTGCAGGAAAAAGCTGAACCACACAATTCACAGACATAGGCTTTCTTAGCAGTGTGTGTCTGCACGTGTCTTTTTAAAAGTGAACTAGTGATAAATGTTAAACTACAAATTTCACACTTGTATGGTTTTTCTCCTGGGTGTGTTTGCATGTGAACATTCAAAGCCAATCTTCTTACAAATGCTAAACCACACACCTTACAGGAATATGGCTTTTCACCTGTGTGTAATCGCATGTGTCTTACTAAATCAGTTTGACATTTAAATGCAGAACCACACACCTCACATGAATATGGCTTTTCTCCTGTATGTATTCGCATGTGATGTTGTAAAGTTGAACGTGCTGAAAATGCTGCACCACACATATCACATGCATAGGGCTTTTCTCCTGTGTGTATCCGCATGTGAGAGTTTAAATGTGATTTGCGTGAAAATTCTGTATCACATACTTCGCATTTAAATGGTTTTTCTCCTGTATGTGTTCGCATGTGAATCTTCATAGTTGAACTCTGTGTAAATGCCATACCACATATTTCACATGTGTATGGTTTTTCTCCTGTGTGTCTTCGCATATGACTACTCAAATGTGATTTCCTTGAAAATGCTAAACCACACACTTCACATATAAATGGTTTCTCTCCAGTGTGTCCCCGCACATGATTATTTAAATGTGTTCTCTGTGAAAATGTTGCACCACACACTTCACACCCATATGGTCTCTTCCCAGTGTGTGTCCGCATGTGATTAGTTAAATTTGAACTCCGTGAAAATGCTGAACCACATACTTTGCATGTATATGGTTTCTCTCCAGTGTGTGTCCGTATATGATTCCTTAAATGGGATCTCTCTGAAAATGTTGAACCACACACTTCACACACATGTGGTTTCACACTAGTTTGTGTTTGCATATCTATAATTCCTTGAAGACTCATTTTAACAGATATGTTGAAACTTCACACAAGAAAATGAGTACTTTCTATTGCCTTTTGGAAAAGCATTGTGTTTTTTCTTTACATTGTGGCTGTTTTAAAATTTTCTTTTTTTTTTTTTAAAAAGTATGTACTTTAAAGGTATAGGTATCACCTTAAATAAATAATTTCATATTCAACATGGAAATGAAAATCACTGTTTCTTTGAAAACTATGTACAGCTGACAGAGTTGTTCATTTCTTTCCCGACAGAACGAAAATGTCTGAAAGAAAAAGAAGTTATTATTAAAGATCATATGTTTATATATAAATATTAAAAGAATATGACATAAAGTATGGAAACAGTTTTCATATTCAATTTTTTCTTAAAAACATATTTTTTAATGATGGAAATTTTCCAGAAATTTATTAAACTTTTCCGTATCCACTTATTGTCTGCTTTTTTTATGTACAGCAGTTTAAGTATGGAAGTTCCTCCAATCAAAAAAAAATTTTTTTTTTATTTATGCCTGAACTATATCACCAATTAACAAACTGGGAAAAATAATACACTTTTGTTAATACAAGTAGAGACATTTTGGATACCATGATAGATGCTTCTGAAGGATGAAAACTCTGGAAACAACTTCAGGATTTTAACCAACTTGGCTGATTAAAGTAAGGAGTACCACATGATACAATTTCTTCACATTAAACAAAGATGGCTTGGACACAGTAACAGCCAAGTTTGAGCAACACTTTATTGGATAGACTTATGAGCATAATTCTAGGCATGGAAAAGAATGTTACAGCATTCAACACTAACCCTCAGACAATGCATTGACATATGCCAAAGTTGTGAAGCTATGACTAGTCAATTGAAAGCTTTGGGATTTTGAACATCTCATGATGATCCCCAGAAATCAGCAGGTAAATGGTTAAGATGAATCTGTAGTTAAGAGTGCAAAACCGCAAAAAAATAAACAAAACAAAGACACCAACTCAGATCAGTCTCTGGCACTGCTTGATGCCAAAAACATCAAAAATCAATAAATGGGAAGTAGCCCTTCTACTAAATGGCGATGCATGTATGCTTCTCATGTGGAGCCATTTGCTAAACCTTAGGATGGCAAGCATAAAACCAAGTAATAAGTCACTAATGGAACACAAACACAAGACTCTGGCTAAATATTATGATCATCATGCACATGCTGAGTGAAGTATGAATGTGATCGTACAAGAAAGGTCATCAAATCTGGGAGAAAGGTATTATAAATCACCAACTGGACGAGTGATTGTATGGGGTCCAGAGACCAAGCAAAACCTATTGGTAAAACAGAAGTAATCGTTATTCATCATGCTATACTGTTTTTTCAGCGAATTATTGAATATACCTAAACTTGTGAAACGTTACTTGTTTTTAACTTGTAAGATTTGTTGATGGAAATGAAACATATTTGTAAAGGATATCAAATTGTTTAATTTACGTCTTGTTATTCATTCTGAAATTAGTCTCTAAAGGACATGACTATTAGAAGAAATAAAGTTGTTCTCAAGATGGGAAAACTTGTAAAATTGATTTGTTAGCTCAGAAAGCTAACATTACAAAACACTAAAGTCATTCAGTATAAATTATTTTATTATTTTGTTAATCTCTTTAAAAGACATTAAATTATCTGAAATTATGTAAATATTACAATGTAAATATTACAAGCCTTGGTTAGAATTTGTTTACTTAACTGTTCCTTTGTAGTATAAAAAAGAAGCAAAGTTAGCATTAAAATGACAAGAAAAAGGAGAATTATGAAGAAGCAATGTCATAAAATTAAGAAAAGAGAACTAAGAAATAAATTTATAAAATAATTAAAAGCAAAGAAAAAAAACAAAAGTTACGAACTTTTAAACGTGAAAAATGTTTGAAGAAAATTTATGTCTGTTTTAAACTAAAAAAGTCTTTTTCAAATGTGAGTAACTGTTTGTTTTGTTGTTATTGTATGACATATGGAACAATATGTGTTTCTTCTTTTTTTGTTACAATAAAAATTTAAAGACCTGTGAACCTTGTTCTTTGTTGAATTCGTGCTGGTTGGTGCATAATTATCAGGCCTTTTTCTAATAAATATTGTTGAAAAACGTATGATAATTATGCACCAACCCAATATTGAAAGAACGCAGTGAGAAAATTCAATGAGCTTTTCCCTTTTCCTACAAGATGATGTTAATATAGGTACCTCCACACAAATAAACAAAAAAAAAAAAATGAAAAAGAAATTTTATCGTCTAATGTTTATGTTATTATTAAACAGAAAAGATCAAAGTACTTTGGGGGTATTTTTTTACATTTTTTAATCGTTCCTAGCACGTCCCATATTTTCATTAAAATCTTGTTTTTTTTGGTCATCAAAACTGATAGATAATCAATCATTTTTTTCCATTTCATAAAAAAGATGAAAATCTCACTTTGAAATTCTTTTAAAAATGAATTATCAATCTTTCAAAAGTTATTTTAATAAAATCAGAAATTATGTTTATTTAAAATATTTTGAACCAAGCTTAACTTAGCTTCTGTGCCGAAAAGATGTAATTTGAAAATAAAGCAAAGCAGGTCATAACCTTTCGCCTCACTTGACAGGTGACGAAAGACATTTTCATGGTGTTCAGATAGCTTACGGGAGGAGAATTCTTTCTACGGATGGAGGGAAGTGAAATTATTTAGATTTAAGTGAACAAATTATTTACCTCGTTATTTTTAAGGAAAACTTTCAATGCTCTAATTTTTTTTTTTGTACTTAGCTTTCACTTTTATGATGCTTTATGGAAAATATATTCTAAAGAAATGCAAAAATAAGACTGTTAAGAGTGAGATTAAATTTCATAAGAAAGGTATCGAATTAATTTATAGGTACCTTTCTTATGAAATTTTATCAGAAGTATCCATAAAATACTATAATTTTATCTACATTTATTACATTTTACTGTGTTATTTGTATTTCCATTCATTTTATTATTAATGGAAAAATGTCATAACTGAGATTAATATAAAAATAAGATCATATAAATTTCATAAGATGATACTGATACTTGTAGGTACCCTTCTCAGTTGAAATTGAAAAATCAAATTAACTTCTCCATACGTGTTTCGCAAAAGTAAAGGCCTTTACAGCGGAGAACAAGGCTTAACTCAAATAATGCAACTTAATTGTATTCTGGTTGGTCTTCCGTACTTTATAATTACAGCCCGATTATAAACACAAAATTACATTTCTTAATTACTGCGGATCTTCTGATTAGTCAAAATGATACAGTATACAACGCACTAAAAAAAGATCTATCTCATAAGGACATTTAGGAAACCCGATGCAGCTTTTACCTAATTTTATAATATTTTAACAACTTAAATGTAAAAATCTATTATAATTAAAGAAATAACAAATAATTGTATTAAAAATTCATTTTTCATCAAAAAAATTTTTTGCTTTCAGAAAATATTGTTCATATTCATAAAAACAACTAAAAACAAATAAAAGCATTTGAAATTAAATAATATCTTTGTTTTATTGAGTTTTGTATGTTACAATTCAGAGCTGATTTTCAGGTACGTGGGGTCCAATTAAAAAAAAAAACCCAGACATGATTTGCATTCCTCAAAGCCTTGTGCTTTTAACTATTGTAATCACTAAACCCGATGCGATCGAATTTCTAGAGTTTTCATAAAATTAGTTGGGGGGGGGGGAATAAATATTAAAAAAAAAATATTTCTGCCATGACTTTAATAAAAAAAAC
Organism: Acanthosepion esculentum; assembly: GCA_964036315.1. Lineage (NCBI taxonomy): Eukaryota > Metazoa > Mollusca > Cephalopoda > Sepiida > Sepiidae > Acanthosepion > Acanthosepion esculentum. The sequence goes on along the minus strand of OZ038479.1, from coordinate 31,925,760 downwards.
ATATTTATAATAATTTCCATCATCTATGAATAGTTTCTGAAAGTTTCATTAACTTCTGATAATTATTTTTATTTTTGCAAGATTTTCCAAATTAATGTGTGTCATACAAAAAAGAACGTACTAAAAATTGTATATGTTATTAAGTAGTTCCGGTGATACAAAGAGAAACAAGGTTTTTTTAATCAAAATTTAGAAAATTCTAAAAAAGAAGTAAAAATTTAAAAAATCGTTTAAAAATTTAATTACACATTTTTCAAAATTCATTCAAAGAAAATTAGAAAATTTAAAGTTTATTTAAAATATTTTGAAAGAAACTTTTACTTACTTTCTTTGTAGAAAAATGTTGTTTAAAATAAAAGGGAGCTGATCTTCACATCGCCAGCGATTGACAAATGCTGAATGATGACGTTTATAAATTATTGACAGCTGACGTGAGATTTGAGTTCTCATACGGAAGGACAGAATGGACATATTTTTTTTAAGTGGACTTGCTTAAGTAGTCCCTTGTAATAATTAAAGTAAAAAAACTTCCAGCATTCCAATTTTTGTGGGGTTTTTTTTGTGTTTTTAGTACTGTAGCTTTCACCATCTGGAGAAATTATAAATACTATAAAAAAAAATAATTAAGATACAAGTGCTGCACTGCTATTTGAGGGCCCATATAGACCCCTCTAAATAAAGTCAATTCAGATCTATTATAAAAAATTTATATCCCCAGTAAAAATAATCAAACATCAAAACAATTCAGAGATGACTTTCAGGTAGATGTGGTCCAATTAAAAAACAAAAACAAAACATGATTTGGTTTCGTCAAAGCCTTGTGCTTTTAACTAAATCACTAATCTGCCCCAAAATGAAATTATAGAGTTTTCGTACAATTAGTTAGAGGGGGGGGGGAATACATATGAACAAAAAAAAATTCTACCATGACTTTAATTAAAAAAAAAACATAAGTTCCATCATTTGTGAATAGTTTCTGAAAGTTTCATTAACTTCAGACACTTATTTTTATTTTTGAAAGATTTTCCAAATTAATGTGTGTCATACAAAAAAAAAAAAAAAAAAACGTGCTAAAAATTGTATATGTTATTTTAGTAGTTCCGGTGATACAAAGAGAAACAAGGTTTTTTTAATCAAAATTGAGAATGTTAAGGAAAAATTTCAAAAATAATTAAAAAATACTTTGATCTTTCCTCTCAATAATAACATAAGATTTAGACGCTAAAATTTTGTTTTCGTGAAGTTTGGTGTCTTTTTCGCCATACTATGCGCTGTTTTTAGCGATCTCATGAAGGTCATTTACAGCTGGATTATAAGTAGAAACTAACAAACCCGTGGCTAAAATAAATCGGTATCAAATCAAATAGCAAACTGCTAATAAAAATTAGTATGTAAACAACTTTTTCATTGAAAAAATAGCGTTCCGTAGCATGATAAAAAAAAAGGCTCCAAAATTAACAAAAACAAAGATTTATCGTCAAAATGTTTGTATGAAGAAAGACCAAAATATTTTAAATCTTTTAATAATTCTTTCCAGCCTGTCCAAAATTTGGGTTAATAAAAAAATTATTTTTTTACGTCAGCGGTCGATGTAATTGTAATGTAATGTAATATTTACATTTAGTGTTTTAGTGCCTTTGAAAGAAAAATATATTTATGTATATAATATTTACGAGAGGGGAGTAGATGATGGTTGTAAAAGCGTATAAAAAAATATTAACAATCTTGTATGAAAAGGGAAACACTCATGAATTTTTCTCGCTGCGTTCTTTCAATAATATTGGGTTGGTGCATAATTATCAGGCGTTTTTAAACAATGTGTATTATAAAAACGCCTGATAATTATGCACCAAACAATATAAATTCAACAAAGAACAAGGTTCACAGGTCTTAAAATTTTTATTGTAACAAACAAAGAAGACGTACATATTATTCCATATATCATGCAATAACAAAAAATAAAAACATTTCAACAAAATGTTAAATTTAAAAGAAAATAAATGTATTAAATTTAAAATTAATTCACTAAATGCCGAATTTTCTGAATACTCCAAAACATCTGATAAGGTTTTGATTTTTGGTAATTTTTTAAAAAATCTTTTTTTTTTTTTGCTTCCTACTGTCGAAAGTCCGCATGATTTGGGATTGGAGTTCAAAAGTGTTGTTTTTAAAATGTCTACAAGCCTTATTTAAATTTGTAAAATCATTTTTATCTTTTCTTACAAATTACCCTGCGGATATTACTTTTCAAATAAAACGAAAATTTACCTGAAACAACATATGAATTAATTAAGTTATTAAAATACGTTTTTAATTTTTTAGTACGCACGCGTTGATACCAGATTTTTATATTTTAAAAACAAAGACGAATATTATTTTAACGTTTCTAAATACCTTAAAAACAAAACGTATTTGAGATCATTTATAAACACAAGTCATTATTAATAAGAATAAAATAAATTCATTTAGGAAAAAAAAAAATAAAATCACGTTTAAAAAAACAGTACATCACTATTCACTGTGTAACAAACTTCTTGTTCAATGAAGTCATTTTTTCTCGTAAATTTGTATTGGTTTGTAAACAAAAACAATTGACTGCTATACTCACTGCTTTCTTTTGTTTGTTTGTTTTTTAAGGCAATTGGATACTTTCGAGAAAAGGTATGAATATTTAATAAAATAAACAACCAATTTCAGTGTTGACCTTCCTTTCTCTATTTGAGATCAGAAGAGCAAATCTCAAGGGAGATAATTCATGAAAATAATTTTAGACTTCGGTTTCCTTTTCTGTACGAAACAAAAAGATAACATTCATTTTCAAAACAATACTTAAATTGAAAGTAATTTTATTTCTTTCCTACCCATAATTTTTAGAGGTAAATTTGCAAATTAAGCCCTGAAAACCAATTGTAATGAAAATTTTCAGAAAATTTCCATGCGTATTTCGAAAATAGCAGTTAAAATGGTTTTTGCGGAATGGTAGAAGTTATTTATTGACAATATAAGTTCGACCTTATTCGCGTCGCGGCTACAATATTTATTGTGAAAAATTACAAATGTGGCACATGGCCTTAAATTTGGTGGGACTGGTCTTCACTTGTCTTAAAACTAAAACTTTATCTAGCCACAATCACTGACCGAAACATGCTACAATAATCCTTGCACCAAAACACCACATTCTTCCGTACTTTTCTTACTGCATCCACCATAATATCGCATTGACTGTATGAAGTCCAAATATATGCAATTTGTCTTGGTGGGGTGGATAAAATAACAACTTTTTAAAATTTAACCCTGATGGATATTTACACTGGAAACAAATTATATACAGGTACAAAACAAAATAGTGTTAGTAATAGACACCCCCACCCACAATCCTTAAATGTGACAGAAACATTAGTTAACTGGATGAAAATAATGCGGGATTTGAAAGAATCTGATGAATCATTAAACCAATGCACTCACACAAACACACATTTGTAGGGAATCTTTCCTAGATCGGGATCACCCTTTTTAAGGGAATCTTTCCTAGATCGGGATCACCATTTGTAGGTAATCTTTCCTAGATCGGGATCACCATTTGTAGGGAATCTTTCCTAGATCGGGATCACCATTTGTAGGGAATCTTTCCTAGATCGGGATCACCATTTGTAGGGAATCTTTCCTAGATCGGGATCACCATTTGTAGGGAATCTTTCCTAGATCAGGATCACCAAATGTAGGAGTTTCGATTAAATTGGTTTATTTCACTCTCTGAAGATAAATCTGGCACATGGCCATGTCCAGATGTACTTTACAAATTTAGTTTCTGTTCCCTATTGTTTAATTATGAAAGTCAAAAACTCTTGACATTATACAAGAAAAGAGAATAAATAAGTCGAACAATGCAATCATTTTTTTGTGAAATTGCACAAAGGAAAAAATATATTCAACAATATTTACAATTTGGTTGAATTGCATGCAATGTGGTTAGTTGCATAAGTAGCCTCCCATTAGCTGTGAAACATTACACGTCAAATGTTAGTGGACAGAAGTTGTTAGTAATATCTGTGTTAGACAGTCTTGATAAAATGATTGAGTTGGGCGAAGGGTTTGTGCTGAGCAGATTCATGTCTGTCTCTTGAGTCTGAGTGCCGCAACTGAAGTGAGTTGGACGAAAGTTCATCACGTCTGTCCCTTGAGTGATTAGGCCGCAACTGACTTATTTCTAGCGGGAAAATGTTTTTATAGGAGTTCAAACAATCCTGTATTTTGGCAGTAAAAGGAATCATACTTACCTTTGTTCTGATTGGCTGGATCGAACCAATCAGTGAATATTTAACATTTATTATATGTCACATTCGTTTATTATGTGTATTCTTAATTTAACATATGTGAATATATGTGTGTGTGTGTGTGTGTGTGTGGACGTACAGTTCCACAATACCCCTGCGGAAATTAGGAAAAATATGGACAAGATATTTTTGATAATTTGAAATCTTGAAAAAAAATGTTCAACAGAATTCTTTATATCTGGCAGGCCAGTGGACTCTCCTACCAGTTCTAGTGACAATATTCTTTTGTTGTTGGTTCTGTACTGTCTCTGGTAATGATTGCTGTCGAGTCGCTGCTGCTGATGAGTTTTGTTGTTGGTTCTGTACTGTTTCTGGTAATGATTGCTGTTGAGAAATTTCCTCAGAATGTTCATCCGAGCTGCTTTGATTGGCATCATGTAACTACATACCCCGGTTTCAAACGGTCTATTGATATATTAGTGCTATCATTAGGCATATTCACAGAGAAATATTTGTCTTTACGGCTTACAACTCTGTACGGACCGTTATAACTGGGGGATAAAGGCTTTTTCACCGAGTTGTGACGAACAAAAACGAATGCGCAGGTCTTAAGTGATGGTGGAACAAAGACATCACGTGAATAGTTCCGAGTTGGTGTGAAAGCTATTTTTGACATTCTCGCCTGTAAGAATTCAGTGAAAGTTGCAGTTGGCTGTGACTGTTTACTGTCTGAGAAAAATTGTCCCGGTAAAACCAGTGGCTTTCCGAAAACGACATCGGCTGTAGAACTGCGTAAGTCTCTTTTTACTACCAAATGAAGTGACAACATGACTAAAGGAAGGTTGTCTACCCATGAATGTGGGTCGTCAAAGCTGGCCAGTGCTGATTTTAACTGTCGGTGGAAACGTTCAACAATTCTATTGGAGCAAGGATGGTATGCTGTTGTAGAAATATGCTTGGCTCCAAGTATTTGTACGAATTTCGTTGAACAAAGTAGATTGAAACTGTGGTCCGCGGTCTGTAGTAACTATGGAAGGACATCCAAAAATAGAAATCCATTCTCTGAATATTGCCTTTGCTACAGTATCCGCGGGGGTTGATTTTAAAGGTACCGCAACAGGCCACCTGGTGAATCGATCCAATATAGATAGTATATACTGATAACCTTGGCTGTCCGGGCGGGGCCCGACCAGATCAACGTGAATGTGACTGAAACGTCCGTCGGGTTCCGAAAAGGTGCCTGGAGGTGATTTTGCACTGTACCTTTGTTTTCTGCCAGGTGATGCAGTGTTGTGTCCAATTCTTTATGTCTGCCTTCATACATGGCCAAACGAATCTGTCAGAAATAAGCTTTGTTGAATAGAGCTGCAATTTTGGTTACGGCCACGTATCTGAGAGTCGATGTTTAGTCTATATTTTCATAGGAATTAAAAAAAAAGAATTTTTGAAAATTTTGAACCATATTATTTACAATCTGCATGCATCCTTTTCAATCAGATCACTGTTAAAATGCCGATCTGCATACATCACATTAATATGGTTCCTCAGGAATGGTCTTTTCCATGGGTTTCATTAAATCTCAATTCTATGTAAATACTGAACAACATACTTAACGTGCATGTGGTTTTTCTCTGGTGTATATGTGCATTTGGATTTTTAAAACTGATTTATGCTGAAATGCTGACCCAAAGTTTATTATCAGCACGTGTTTGCATGTACCTTTTAAAAAGTAATTACCCTGAGAACATTTTTAAACACACACACCACATAAATATGGTTTCTCTCCAGTGTTCACATGATTGCTTTTAAATGTGAATTATCAGTAAATCATGAACCACACACTTCACAGGTACTTGGTTTTCTATTGTGTGTTTGTATATAAATATGGAAGCCATGAAAATAATAAGAAATACGCATCACTACGTAATGCACAAAAAATATGGCTTTTCCCCTGGGTGTTTTGCATTTAATGATGTAAAGTTGAATATGTGATAAAAATTTCACCACAAATTTCTCATGCATATGGTTCTTATCTTGTGTGTATCCGGATGTGACTTCTTAAATTTGATTTGCATGAAAATGCAGAGCCACATACATCACATGGAAATGAATTCTCACCAGTGTGTCTTTGTGAGTGTCTTCTTAATGTTGAACTATTTGAAAATGCTACACCACATACTTTACATGTGTATGGTTTTTCTCCTGTGTGTGTTCGCACATGACCCTTTAAATGTGATCTCTGTGAAAATGCTGAACCACAGACATCACATGCATATGGTTTCTCACCAGTATGTGTCCGCATGTGACTACTTAAATGCCATTTGTGTGAAAATGCTGAACCACATAATTCACATGCATGTGGTTTCTCCCCAGTGTGTGTCACATTGTGCCTGTTTAAATCTGATTTGCAGGAAAAAGCTGAACCACACAATTCACAGACATAGGCTTTCTTAGCAGTGTGTGTCTGCACGTGTCTTTTTAAAAGTGAACTAGTGATAAATGTTAAACTACAAATTTCACACTTGTATGGTTTTTCTCCTGGGTGTGTTTGCATGTGAACATTCAAAGCCAATCTTCTTACAAATGCTAAACCACACACCTTACAGGAATATGGCTTTTCACCTGTGTGTAATCGCATGTGTCTTACTAAATCAGTTTGACATTTAAATGCAGAACCACACACCTCACATGAATATGGCTTTTCTCCTGTATGTATTCGCACGTGATGTTGTAAAGTTGAACGTGCTGAAAATGCTGCACCACACATATCACATGCATAGGGCTTTTCTCCTGTGTGTATCCGCATGTGAGAGTTTAAATGTGATTTGCGTGAAAATTCTGTATCACATACTTCGCATTTAAATGGTTTTTCTCCTGTATGTGTTCGCATGTGAATCTTCATAGTTGAACTCTGTGTAAATGCCATACCACATATTTCACATGTGTATGGTTTTTCTCCTGTGTGTCTTAGCATATGACTACTTAAATGTGATTTCCTTGAAAATGCTAAACCACACACTTCACATATATATGGTTTCTCTCCAGTGTGTCCCCGCACATGATTATTTAAAGGTGTTCTCTGTGAAAATGTTGCACCACACACTTCACACCCATATGGTCTCTTCCCAGTGTGTGTCCGCATGTGATTAGTTAAATTTGAACTCCGTGAAAATGCTGAACCACATACTTTGCATATATATGGTTTCTCCCCAGTGTGTGTCCGTATATGATTCCTTAAATGGGATCTCTCTGAAAAGGTTGAACCACACACTTCACACACATGTGGTTTCACACTAGTTTGTGTTTGCATATCTATAATTCCTTGAAGACTCATTTTAACAGATATGTTGAAACTTCACACAAGGAAATGAGTACTTTCTATTGCCTTTTGGAAAAGCATTGTGTTTTTTCTTTACATTGTGGCTGTTTTAAAATTTTCTTTTTTTTTTTTTTAAAAAAAAGTATGTACTTTAAAGGTATAGGTATCACCTTAAATAAATAATTTCATATTCAACATGGAAATGAAAATCACTGTTTCTTTGAAAACTATGTACAGCTGACAAAGTTGTTCATTTCTTTCCCAACAGATTGAAAATATCTGAAAGAAAAAGAAATTATTATTGAAGATCATATGTTTATATATAAATATTAAACGAATATTACATAAAGTATGCAAATAGTTTTCATATTCGATTATTTCTTAGAACCCATTTTTTAATGATGCAAATGTTCCAAAAATTTATTAAACTTTTCTGTATCCACTTTTCTTATTGTCTGCTTTTTTTCTGTACTGCAGTCTAAGTATGGAAGTTCCTCCAATCAAAAATAAATTTTTTTTTTTGTATTTATGCCTGAACTATATCACCAATTAACAAACTAGGAAAAATAATGCACTTTTGTTAAGGATGAAAACTCTGGAAACAACTTCAGCATTTTAACTTGGCCGATTAAAGTAAGGAGTACCAAATGGCACTGTTTCTTCACATTATACAAAGATGACTTGGACACAGTAACAGCCAAGTTTGACAAACAAATTATTGGATAGACTAATGTGACGTATGCAAAATAGATCTTCAACAAGAGAGACGAGAAACAACATGAAAACATTGATTCTTATGTAACTATGCTTCCTAACCTAATGAAATTCTGTAATTTTTGTGACTGTTTACATGATTCTTTGCTATGTGACTGCATAATTCTAGGTATAAGAGACAACTTGGCATGGAAAAGAATGTTACAGCATTCAACACTAACCCTCAGACAATGCATTGACATGTGCCAAAGTTGTGAAGCTATGACTAGTCAATTGAAAGCTTTGGGATTTTGAACATCTCATGATGATCCCCAGAAATCAACAGGTAAATGGTTAAGATGAATCTGCAGTTAAGACTGCAAAACAGCAAACGCCCCCACCAAAAAGAAACCAAAGACACGAACACAGATCAGTCTCTGGCACTGCTTGATATCAGAAACATCAAAAATACCACAAACACAAGACTCAGGCTAAATATTATGACCATCATGCACATGCTGAGTGAAGGTAATGTTGTATGAATGTGATCGTACAAAAAAAGGTCATCAAATCTGGGAGAAAGGCATTATAAATCACCAACTGGATGAGTGATTGTATGAAGTCCAGAGACCAAGCAAAACCTATTGGTAAAACAGAAGTAATCATTATTCATCATGCTATACTGTTTTTTCAGCGAATTATTGAAAGCTAACATTACAAAATACTAAAGTCATTCAATACAAATAATTTTATTATTTTGTTAATCTTTTCAAAAGACAGTAACTGGGTAATTTGAGATAACTTAAAGTAAATATTACAAGCCTTGGTTAGAATTTGTTTAATTAACTGTTCCTTAAAAAAGAGGCAAAGTTAACATTAAAAAGACAAGAAAAAGGAGAATTATGAAGCAGTAATGTCATAAAATTAAGAAGAAAAGAGGACTAAGAAGAAATAAATTTATAAAATAATTAAATGTGAAGAAAAAAGAAAAGTTATGAACTTTTAAGTTTTAGATGAGAAAAATGTTTGAAGAAAATTTATGTCTGTTTTAAACTAAAAAAAAAAAGGTCTTTTTCAAATGTGGGTAAATGTTTATTTTTTGTTGTTATATATGGAATAATATGTATGTCTGTTTTTTGTTACAATAAAAATTTTAAGAGCTGTGAACCTTTTTTTTTTGTTGAATTTATATTGGTTGGTGCATAATTATCAGGCGTTTTATAATAAATAGTGTTTAAAAACGCCTGATAATTATGCACCAACCCAATATTATTGAAAGAACGCATCGAGAAAAATCCATGAGTGTTTCCCTTTTCATACAAGATTATGTTAATATTTTTTTATACCCTTTTACAACCATCATCTATTCCCCACTCGTAAATATTATATACATAATATTATAATATTTTTCTTTCAAAGGCACTTAAAACAATTAAATGTAAATATTACAATTACATCGACCGCTGACGTAAAAAAACAAGAACAAGATTTTTTTTTTTTTTTTTATTAACCCCAGTTTTGGACGGGCTGGAAAGGATTATTAAAAGATTTAATAAAATAATGAAAATATTTTGGTCTTTCAGACATTTTGACGATAAATCTTTGTTTTTGTTAATTTTAGAGAGCCTTTTTTTTTAGCATGCTACGCTATTTGTTCAGTGAAAAAATTGTTTACATACTAATTTTTATTAAAATAGCAGTTTGCTATTTGATACCGATTTATTTTAGCCACGGGTTTGTTAGTTTCTAGTAATCCAGCTGGAAATGACCTGAAAACATTTCAAAAGAAAATAAATGTATTAAATTTAAAATTAATTCACTAAATGCTGAATACTCCAACATCTAAGGTTTTGATTTTTGGTAATTTCTTTAAAAATGGGTTGTTTTTTTTTTAATTTGTTTGTTATTTTTTTTCTTCCAGTGTCGAAAGTCCGCATGATTTTGGATTGGAGATCAAAAGTGTTGTTTTTAAAATGTCTACAAGCCTTATTTAAATTGGTAAAATCATTTTTATCTTTACTTACAAATTACCCTGAGGATATTACTTTTCAAATAAAACGAAAATTTACCTGAAACAACATATGAATTAATTAAGTTATTAAAATACGTTTTTTTAGTACGCACGCGTTGATACCAGATTTTTATATTTTAAAAACAAAGACGAATATTATTTTAACGTTTCTAAATACCTTAAAAACAAAACGTATTTGAGATCATTTATACAAGTCATTATTAATAAGAATAAAATAAATTCATTTAGGAAAAAAAAAAAATCACGTTTAAAAAAACAGTGCATCACTGTGTAACAAACTTCTTGTTCAATGAAGTAATTTTTTCTCGTAAATTTGTATTGGTTTGTAAACAAAAACAATTGACTGCTATACTCACTGCTTTCTTTTGATTTTTTAAGGCAATTGGATACTTTCGAGAAAAGGTATGAATTTTTAATAAAATAAACAACCAATTTCAGTGTTGACCTTCCTTTCTCTAAAGAATATATTTGAGATCAGGAGAGCAAATCTCAAGGGAGATAATTCATGAAAATAATTTTAACTTTGGTTTCCTATTCTGGACGAAACAAAAAGATAACATTCATTTTCAATACAATACTTAAAAATTGAAAGTAATTTTATTTCTTTCCTACCCATAATTTTTAGAGGTAAATTGGTAAATGTTTATTTTAACACCCGAGCGGTAATATCCCTTCAAATTTTTCCAAAATTGGCTTATTTCCGTGCAAATGTATATGCTGAACTCAAATCAACAATTATTGAAGAAACCTACTTTTTTGGATGTTAACGACCCGAAAAAAAATCGGACTGTTTCCTCGTCTTTTGTCAGCAATTACCGGCTTATTGATACTTAATTCACTGCTGAATTTTGTTGGTGGCCGTATACAATTTGAGCCTAATTATTTCCTTTAACTTTCAAATATATGTAAACATCGAGAAATAAAAGAATAAAGTAATTTTTTTTTAAGAAGAAAGTTAACTTTCAAATTAGGGTTAGGTGTTTTTGGTTATTCTTTTATTTTTTTTAAGAATAAAGTTATGTGTCAAATTAGGGTTAGGTGTTTTGTTTTTTTTGTTATTCAAATAAGGGTTAGGTGTTTTTTGCTATTCTTTTATCTTTAAAAATTTAACCCTGATGGATATTTACACTGGAAACAAATTATATACAAGAACAAAAGAAAATAGTGTTACTGTTAGTAATAGACACCCACCACAATCCTTTATGTGACAGAAACATCAGTTAACTGGATGAAAATAATGTGGAATTTGAAAGAATATGATGAATCATTCAACCACAAACTCACACAAGCACACACTCATCCAAACACGGAAAAAAAAAAAACACCCAAAAGTTGAAAGATGTCCTGTATCCACCAAAGAACTGACATCTCTGATCACCTAATTGGGCATGGCAGGGGAATTTAAATTAAAGAAAGAGGGAGAGAAAAAAAGGAACCAATGAGCACACATCCCCCTTGGCAGCAAAAATGAAAATAAAAAACAAGCCTAACCTAGCCTGTTTTGAGCAGGGTTGCCAATATTCAAATCTGAATTTCCAATATTCTTAAATTCCTAACTGGCATCAAAATGCCACTCTAAATCAGCGCCTTTTCTTGGCACAGACGCACAAGATTCAACTACCTTTCACCAAATTCTAATGGAAGGAGTTGTTTTCTTTACGTCCTAATCTTGATTTTAAGCTGATGGCTAAAGAACAGGACTGGTTGGGAAGCGGTAAACTTCTTGTCCCCATAGAATTCCTTATGTTAAGTCGTCCATATCACAACTCGCGTAACCCCTAGTAAGCAAAAGAACACATAGTGCTCAGCCTTAGACAAAGGTTGTACAACATTACTACAAATAAAACTGGTTTCAAGGACAAAGAACTTTCCGCTCAGTGTGTGAACCATGATGTCCTCAACAAACTTGCACAAAGAGTCTACGAAGTGGAAGAAGGCGTGATCGAGAATCTCCACTGACATACCGCAGTGAACAAAGTGACTTGCTGAACCAGAGGGCCCTTCAAATCACCAGTGATGCCTCATTATTAGTGAGGTATTTCAACCCAGGCGTCCAAAGGCCATAGAGAGTGAGCCTCCTGCCTCGTCAAACCAAGCTCGCCTATCAGATCATCCTGAACGGACACCCTAACTAGCACTTTATATAATGCCTTACGAAACAATGCCTTATCATCAAAGAAGCCATCCGTTGCTTGTAAGAGGAACTTGTGAGCAAGTTGACATTCACGAGAGAAGGAGCACTCAAACCACCATCAGATGGGTGGAGGTAACAGATCTCCCGACGTAACTTAGGGGACCTGCCTCCCCACATGATCCTCACTAATGACATTAGTATGGTATACTGCTTGATCAAGACCTCTTTCTGATTCATAAACACGTTTTACTAGATGTATTGGCCCGGATGAGAGTGCCAAGAAAGTAAAATCCCAAATAAAAAATCGTCTTCTGCACAGGGGCTCCAAGCATCACATTCAGTTCAGAAAACAAATCTGAACAAAAATTTGAAATACAATAGACAATCATGAACATTGCTGCTCCCCACACCCTGAAAAAGGATGTGTCTGTAAGCCTGTACCTGTTAATCCACAGGTATAAAAATATGGCACTCCTCACTGATGACAAGCAGTTTAGCTCAACACATCAACCTTTACACTAGATGATTGGCCCATCCAAACACCTCAATGTTGTCAATTAAATCAAATTTAAATTTAAAGAGTGTGTCAGATCAGTCAATAATGTTTTTAGTATTTTTCCATCTTGTAATTGCTTACAATTTCCTGAATTTTGCCAGCAGTTTTTCATTTCTTGGGCAAACGAAAGATCTGAGATGATGAAGTCATGATAATATACAAATTTCTAAGTGGGAATAATAAAATATAAAAAAAACTATTTTGAAGCTATGACTATACACTTGAAAGCTTTGGGATTTCAAACATCTCATGATGATTCACAGAAATCAACAGGTAAGTGGGAAAGATGAATCTGCAGTTAAGAGGGCAAAAAAATGGTTCATGCAAAAAGAAAATAAAAAAAAATAGACACCATCACAGTCCAGTCTCTGGCACTGCTTGATGTCAGGAACATCAAAACTCAATAAATAGGAAGCAGCTCTTCTTAGCTTCTACTAAACTTCCATGGCTGTATGCTTCTCATGTGGGACCATTTGCTAAACCTTAGGATGGCAAGCATTGAACTAAGTGAGAAGACTCTACTGGAACACAAGCAGAAGGTTCAGGTTAATACTACAACCATCATGCATGTGATTTACTTGTGCTAAGTGAAGTTAATGTTGTAGGAATGTGCCTGTACAAGAAAGGTGATCGAATCTGGGAGAAAGGCATTATAAATCATCAAGTGGGCAAGAATTTGTATGAAGTCCAGATCCCAAGCAGAACCTATCAGCAAAACAGAAGTCATCTATTTAAATCATCTGAACCAGTAAAGCCTGCAAGAAATGGCCAGCTATCACCAACCCCTACTGATAGTCAAAGTTTGCCACATGACATGGAAAAATCATAAAGAGCTCCACCACCTCTAACTGTATCCTCATGGGCCTCAGCTGTCACAAGTGAAAGCACTAACACAACCAAAACAAGAAAAATGCAAATCTCCTGCTGAAATTAACATGTGGTGGTTGACAGATATGTCAATCAGTACATCTGAAAGACCATGTAAAATGAGTCAAACACTGTATGTTAGACTTCAGTCTCCATTTACAAAAGGCGGGGGGTATTACATAATTATTTAATGTATACTCCCTCTGCCTCACAGCTTAATGCACACTCCCCGCTCAATGTTAAGGAACGTGATTCTCACTCCCTGATATGTCCTTTTCCTCTCGAACCCATTTCTCTCACTCTTTCTTCACATATCTAATAAATGCTGGTCATGTTTATGTCTGCTCTTTTCTAAAACTGAATCTCTCCTGTTTTCCATGACTAAATCTAACAGCGGTATCTGCTTATTTCAGCTGTTGGCTGGTTGGCAGCGTAATGGAAGAGTATCTAATTTTGCACTTATTTTGTGATAAAGTTGTGTCTGGATATCTGTATTTACAAAAATTGACATCTTTATAAATGCAGGAAAAAAAAAATCAAAATTTTTTTTATATTAGGGGTTGCTAAATTGTAGTAAGCTTTTCCATTTATCATTAGTAAATATAGTTTTTAATTAGTAACAAGATTATCTTAACTGGTAAAAATTAATACAGAAATTTAAAGATTTAAAACTTTATAAATTATTGTAATTATTATTAAAAAAAAACATCTTTATTCATCAAAAACAATTATTTCCTTAAGACAATAGTGCCCTTAATATATTTTATTCCTAAAAGCAATTAAAAGCCTTTTCTAATAATCTCTTAGTTTTATTGTATTTTAAGATTCAATGCAGATTTTCAGTAACTGACAAGATTTTTAAACAAATGCAGTAAAAAAAAAAAGTATTAATAATATTTAATTTAATGATCTTCTGATCTTTCCTCTTAATAATAAAGATTTTGATGATCAAACTTTGTTTTTATTAAGTTTGGGATGTTTTTTTTCTGCATGGTATGCTAGTTTTTTTCATCAAAATAACCTAGAAAATAAAGGAGATATCAGTCATTCAAATGGAAGGAAATTCCATTATCCTGATGTATTCTTACCGTAAACTAGCATAGTTGGTGATACCTACTAATAGGGATTTGCCACATGTTAAGGTAATGAAGTTAAACGAGCTCAAAAATGACTTCCACAAAACATAAAAATACAAAATTTAAATCAATCTGCCAATCCTACCAGTAGGATTGATGATTGATAGCTCTTTCTTGATTTGGTGGGTGGTGGTGCATGGCCATTCTTAGTGGGTGGAGTGATCCCTCTGGTTGATTCCACTAACGAACGAGACCTTGGCCTGATGTGTGTGTTTATTCAACAGCAGGCTTGGCGTTCATCACAGTGCTCGGGTTGAATGTGGGTAACCAGTTCTATGTGACCATATATTTTTTTTTAATTTTGAAGTCTGTGAGAGACATAAAAATCATTGAAAAAAATAGAATATTGATAATAAGTGTCTAAACAAAGAAAAATAATTTCACTGTTGAAACAGAAGGTCAGAAATTTAATACAAATGTTGAATAAGAGTAAGAACCCCCCCCCCCCAAAAAACGAAACGAACCATCCAATTGACATCCAGGAAGATGCATTATGCCTGTCTATTGAGTGGAGGCGCTGCAAAGAATGTTTTCGAAAGATTTTTAATGGTGACACAAGAACCAATATTTGGCAAAAAGTCAGAAACCACAGTAGACCGAAGAATGGGTGAACTCTTTTTTTTTTCTGACATAAAAACTATAGATTTAATTCTAACATCAGAAAGATGCAGTTTGATATTTAATGCAACAACACAAGATGGGATACATGCCAATTGTATGATGGTTACAATGCGATCATCCTCTCATCTTGTGTCAATTGAACAACTTATTGGTGGGACTACAGCAGATTATAGGAACCACATTAACACTAGCATAACAAACCTTGCTGAAATACACTCAGTGGAGTCTATGCTAGCTGTCACTGAGCATTGATCTTGAAAATAAAATGCTGCTTGACAGACTGAACTCCAGTTAACCACTTGACTGTTTTTTGTTGGTTCCCTTAAAACTATAAATAATTACATCACCTCTGCCCTTCCATACTATAACTTTCCCTCAAATCAGGTGCCAATATGTGATGAAACCATCACATGTCACTTGTTAATCATCACCATTGTAAAGACCTGCTTTCTCTTATTTTAAACTACATTTAGTAAGCAAGTAATGTTTGTTTCCAAATATATTAAAAAACTTTATAATTTCTAATTTTCTTAAAATAAATTTTGAAAAAAGTTATAATTGATTTGTGAAAAGTTTTTAAATGGAGAATTTCACTTAGTTTAATAAAGTTGAAAAAAAATGACTGACATGATCGATTTTATGTCAATTTTACTGACTAAAAAAGGCATGTTTTTGTGTGTATGTGTTTGTCATGCAGAAAATAAGACAACAAAAAATGTGACAGCAAATTGAAAGGTGAAATATGCCTTGCAAAATCTAAACATAATTTTTTAAAAAATGAAAAAAAAGGGGATGTTTTTGAGAAGAGAGAATGTCATATGTCTTATCCTGAGTATTATAAAGGCACAAACGGAAAAACTCAACAAAACTCTTACTCGGGTATGAAAGTTGAAAATTTACATTTATTGCATATGAAAAATAATTTTAGCATAAAATACAAATTTTACAAAAGAGATTTGTACAAAATTTTTATTTGTGTGCCAAACAATTAGGCAAGATAATAGGTTCTAATTACAATATGGTTGAGCGATATAACAATTATTATTAGTATCAACAAAATGTTCACTTACTTCATTTCATACAAATGTTGAAAGTGGTTGAGAATAATGGTAAATTCACAGGTGTTGCTTGGTTTCTGATTTGTTTAGACAACAGTTCAATTTTAAAAACTGTGATAAAACTCATAGTTTTATAAGTTCAAAGTTCAAGATATATATATATATATATATATATTTAAAGATAGTTTTGTAGGTACAGAATTTTATAACAGAAATGAAGGTGTTAAGCTTAATATTACTTGACATTAAAATACAAAGCAAAGAATAAAAAGGGAAGCAACCGTTTTCGCTCCCGCGATAGAATTCAACAACTATCAGCCAGAAGCCTGGTTCTTAAGCATGATTGCGAGAGACTATGGTGCTCCTCTAGGTGTTCAATGTCCTTTTTTGATTGGATAAGGTTCTGTAGGTTTTTGGGGTGGGTCCATCAACACGAGTATGTTAAGTTGTCAACTAAGTTTGATGCTTCCTTGAAAAACTTGGTACACAGGAAATATGGAGTCACAGCGGAACCCAATTTAGACAATATTATTAATTTGTCTTCCCATCAATTAACTGAGCTGGAGTCATTTGTTCTCGCTCACGGGTTGGACCACTGCATTCCACCATTTATGCCTGATAAGGAAAAGATATTTTCAGAGTTCGAGGCTTTTTATGCCCAGTTGGCTAGACTTTCTCCGACCTCTATGGATGCTGTTCGTGATTTAAAAGTCCAACTTAACAATTCTGCGCATTTGTTTTCCAGTTCCTCTGTTGCTACTTCCGAATCGAAATGGAGGGCAGAGTATCAGAAAGTGATTACTTCTTTGAGGAACAGTCATGACCTTATTATTTCCAGGCCAGATAAAGGTGCCGGCGTGATTATTATGGACCGAACCAATTATGTAGCCAAGATGTCTTCCATTTTAGAAGATATGTCTAAATTCTCCAAGCTTGGATCAGCAGAGACGTGTGACAGAAGCACTTCTAGTGAAGTAAAATTTCAGAAATTACTACTGAAATTGGTAAAGACTGGTGTTCTTCCTCAAGAAACCGCAAATGAAATTCGTCCGTCTGGGTCTATTCGTCCGCGGCTTTATGGTCTCCCAAAAATCCACAAGGATGGAGTTCCTGTAAGACCAATTTTATCGATGGTTGGTTCAGCCCAACACAAAGTAGCCCAATGGCTCTCAACGCTGTTGGAACCCGTGTTGCAAAGCTTGAGCGGATTTTGTATAAAAGATTCATTTTCCTTCATTGAACACATTCAAAATTTATCTTCTTCAGGCATGTTCATGTGTTCCTTTGATATCTGTTCATTATATACCTGTGTACCTCTCATGGAGACAATTGACATTTGCTGCGACTTGCTTTATCGTAGTACTCTGACACCTAGCATTCCGGAGTCGGCATTTGTTGAATTAATTAAATTTGCCACGTCTTCTGTTGAATTTAGTTTCAACAACACCATGTTTCGACAGATAGACAGAGTTGCGATGGGTTCTCCTTTGGGTCCAGCCCTTGCCAGCATATTCGTCGGTTTTCACAAAGAAAGAATACAAAAGAATGCACTATGTCCGCAACTATATTGTCGGTACATTGATGATACCTTTTGTTTATTTAACAATGAGGACGAGGCTGACCAGTTTCTTTATTTTTTGAATAGTATCCATCCTGCACTGCGGTTCACCGTTGAGAAGGAGTCCGGCTGTCAATTGGCCTTCCTAGATGTATTGGTACATCGGACGCCAGAAGGTTTTCTAACATCGGTTTACAGGAAACCAACCTTCGCTGGATTATACACACGTTGGAACGCCTTTTGTCCCACTAAAAGGAAGTTAAACATAATAAGAACCCTCCTTCATAGAGCATTAAAGATTTGCTCGGAGTCGTTTTTTGATAAAGAGGTCAATTTTATCAGAGATACCCTATGCAGTCTAGGTTACCCACCGGACGTCGTTCAGTCTGTTATCCGAGACAAAATCAAAAAGTTCAGAGGCGTAAAGATTTGCGGTGTTGAGAGATGTCCGGTTTATCTAAGGTTACCTTGGATCGGAACCAAATGTGAAAATTTTGTGAGACAGAGTTCATCTAGTGTTCGTCGCTGCTTTTTCTCTGCGAAGGTTCGTGTAGTATTTCAAACACGGCCTATGTTTCATTCAATGTGTAAAGACGTTCTCCCCCCTCACCAAATTCCGTTATTTATCAATATCATTGTAGTTGCGGTGACAACTACATCGGGAGAACAACACAACGACTGGACATGCGAATTAAGCAACGCGTTCCTACAAAAATCAGGAACCATACCCTGCCGTCTGATGGACTCGTCCCGAACACCTACAGTTCAGCCATTTGTGAGCATCTATTAAAGAACAGAAGGTGCGCGGCTAAATTTAGTGTGGATTGGTTCACCGTGTTGTCCCGTACACACTCTTTATTTCATCTAAAGGTGCTGGAGTCAATTTACATCGGGTCCCGCATGCCCACCCTGTGTAAACAGCGTGAGTGTCTGTTGGGGCTTGCTGTCATTTGCCTCTAGCTCCTATTTTTTTTTTTTTTCCTCCTCATACTCATTTCATTTTCATTGCATATTCTGTTTTTTAATGACATTAAAATCTCCCGTAGAAGTCTGAAGAGCGGGAGCGAAACCGGTTGCTCCCCTTTTTATTCTTTGCTTTGTATTTTAATATGTCTAGTAATATTAAGCTTAACACCTTCGTTTCTGATATGTATGTATATATATATATATATATATATACATACATACATACATACATACACACAATATTCATGTAATAAATTATAACTGATATGGATTTTTAAGGTGTTTTCTTAATTTATCATTATTTATTTATTTATATATATATCCTTTCTTCTTTTTATCCTGGTATACCTGTGTGGATGGATTGATTCCATTTCTTAAAAATATTCAGTCTTAAAAGATGAATATAAGAATATTCATGAAATAAATACCTGATATATATTTTTAAGGTGTTTTCTTAATTTATCATTATATCGCACTGTGACTGCTGCTAGTTATTTTTTTCTGATAAATAAACAGGTGCTTTTCAGTGCCTGTCTACATTTCGATAGAGATGGTCAGTCTAGTTCACTCTCAAAAATAGTTCCAATAGAAATGGTGAGTTTTTGTTACTCCCTAGTAAAAGAGGACCCTAACACCAAAACAAAGTAGTTCTCTTTCTTTTTCCTATAAGCAAAATATTCACTTTATATTTTGGTATGCTAGACAGCGTACGTTTTTTTTTGTTTTTTTTTACATAAGTTTAATATAAAAAATTTTGGCAGGTAGATTGATATAGGTTAACCCTAAATTTATTTTGAGTTTTTGAGTTTCATGTCTACCTTTATTCCTGCACACCCTTATATAGTGGAAATTCAAATCTTACCCCAGCCTTTTTTAGTCAGTCTCTGTCCAGGAGACCCATTTAGTGGCTTGGGTTCAAACATGCGAAGATGCCTCTGTCAGTGATTTTCTTCCTTTTTTTGTTACCCTATCATTCTTAACTTGCTTTCCACCTACTTGCCAATGAGTTAAATAATATTTTCTTATTACATTAAACTCACTAGGGTTTTTTTTGTACTAAATTGTAAATTTGCTATTTTTAATACTTTCCTTTATAGCAAAGTGAAAACATTTAGTTTTTTCAAAATCTTATTTCTTTACTCTGAATGTATTTCGTAGTAAATCTAAAGAGTAAGTGCTTTATGCCTTGTTAGAAGTTTGCTGTTAGTAATTTGTGCTATACATGCATCTTATATATACTTTTTTAACATATAAATATTCCTCTCCCTTATATTCTCATTACTTTTCACATTTTCTTTGCTATTGCTGTGTGCCGCATGTGGCTTTGATATGTCTTGTTGTGATATTCTTTGAATGTTTGTAAATTATATTTCATATTATGTTGTATCTGTCTTTGTTTTAATTATTTGCAGTTTTCACAGACTCAATAGTATGTTTTCATAAATACAAGCCTTGGACATACTTCACAAAGTTCTTAATACTCTCAAACAAGTCAGACTAAAGGCAAAAGCAATTACACACTCTGTAATTTGGAATGAGTTCTGATTGGATTAAAGTCCTCCTTGGAATAATCCCTACTAATTACAAATTGGTATTATATATATATATATATATGTGTGTGTGTGTGTATGTGTAATACCCCTGGACACAGATGTAGTTTATCGTCATACCCAGGATGCTTAACTATATTGGTTTTTACAAGATTTCTTGAGGAATACATGTCAAAGATAGGACCTTATTGAAAAAACAGAATAGTAAATAACTGAATATGTTTTCTATACTAGCAGTTGATTTGTGTCAGAATATTGCATTGTTTTGACAAAAGCTCTTGAGGAATACATGCCAAAGACTGCAGCTTATTACTGGAAGTGAAAGAAGCAGACACTGAGTATAATCATGGTTTTCTTCAGTGTGATTACAAGTGAAGGCCCTGAAAATGCAGAATAATAGACAGCGGAATATGTTTTCTATAGTGTGTATTTTTGACAGATGATTTTTAATGACAAGCAAAATAAGATTGAATTGCATTATGACTTATCTTAAAAGACTGTTTGCTTGTGTCTTTGTAAAATGACTAGAGTTGAAAATACAATACTGTGTGTTCTGTAAAGTCTAAGTAAAAAACTTCACAAGAACACACCTATTCTCCAGAAATGCTGTTTGCGGATGCAGTTAGAAATGTTAATTTCCTGGAAGTGCCTAACCACAGACCTCAAGAATAGAGCTGCAATTTTGGTTATGGCCATGTATCTGAGAGTTGATGTTTAGTCTATATTTTCATAGGAGTTAAAAAAAGAATGTTTTGAAAATACTAAACCATATTAATTACATCTGCATGCATCTTTTTCAATCAGATCACTGTGAAAATGCCGATCTTCATACATCACATTAATATGGTTCCTCAGGAATGGTCTTTTCCATGGGTTTCATTAAATCTTAATTATATATAAATACTGAATCACATACTTAAAGTGCATGTGGTTTTTCTCTGGTGTGTATGTGCATTTGGATTTTTAAAACTGATTTATGCTGAAATGCTGACCCAAAGTTTATTATCAGCACGTGTTTGCATGTACCTTTTAAAAAGTAATTACCCTGAGAACATTTTTAAACACACACACCACATAAATATGGTTTCTCTCCAGTGTTCACATGATTGCTTTTAAATGTGAATTATCAGTAAATCATGAACCACACACTTCACAGGTACTTGGTTTTCTATTGTGTGTTTGTATATAAATATGGAAGCCATGAAAATAATAAGAAATACACATCACTATGTAATGCACAAAAAATATGGCTTTTTTGTCCTGTGTGTTTTCGCATTTCATGATGTAAAGTTGAATATGTGATAAAAATTTTACCACACATTTCTCATGCATATGGTTCTTATCTTGTGTGTATCCGCATGTGACTTCTTAAACCTGATTTGCGTGAAAATGCTGACCCACATACATCACATGGAAATGATTTCTCACCAGTGTGTGTTTGTATATGTCTTTTTAATGCTGAATTTTCTGAAAATGATACACCACAAACTTCACATGAGTATGGCTTTTCTCCTGTGTGTGTCCGCACATGACTCTTTAAATGTGAACTCTGAGAAAATGCTGAACCACACACATCACATGCATATGGTTTCTCGCCAGTGTGTGTCCACATGTGACTATTTAAATGCCATTTGCGTGAAAATTTTGAACCACACACTTCACATGCATATGGTTTCTCCCCAGTGTGTGTCAGGTTGTGCCTGTTTAATTCTGCTTTGCGGGAAAAAGCTGAACTGCACAATTGACATGAATAGGGTTTCTCACCAGTGTGTAATTGTATGTGCCTTTTTAAATTTAAATTATTTGTAAATGCTGAATCACACACTCCACATTTATATGGTTTTTCTCCAGTGTGTATCCGTATGTGAATTTTTAAATATTCTTTCCATGAAAATGCTGAACCACATATCTCACATGTATATGGTTTTTCTCCTGTGTGAATTCGCATGTGACATTTTAAATTTGATTTGCGTGAAAATGCTGAACCACATACTTCACATTTATATGGTTTCATGCTGGTCTGTGTTTGCATCTCTGTAATTCCTTGAGAACTCATCTTATTGGATATATTGAAACTCCACTTAAGAAAACGGGTATTTTGTTTTGACTTTTGTAGATGTTTTTAGTAAAATAACATTTAAAAAAAAAGGATTCTATTTTTTCTTTTTATTCTAGCTGTTTTCAATAGCACATTGCAAAAATATAGGTATTATCTGAGATACAAATTTTCGTATTCAACACAGAATTGAAAATCAAAGTTACATTGTACACTATACACAGCTCTCAGGCGTTCATTGTTTCCCAACAGATTGAAAATATCTGAAAGAAAAAGAAAACATTAAAAATCATAGGTGACTGAATCAATACTTTTTAATATTACAATATAGTGTTTTTATATTGGATTTTTCTTGAAATCTGTTCATTTTTAGTGATATCAATGTTTTGGAAATCTATTAGACTTTTCTGAATCCACTTTTCTATCATTTTCTGCTTTTTTATGCATTGCAGTTAAAGTATGGAAAATGAAAGAAAAACCTTTTCATAAATGTTTGAACTATATCACCATTTAACAAATTGGGAAAAACAATGCATTTCTGTTAAAACAAGTAGTGACTGGGAGGGTACTAACAAAGTAATATTGTTTTTAGTTTCCCTTTCTATACATACAAATTGGAAAATGTCATTATAAAAAACTTGATTTTCTTAGGGCAGTTTGAGATACTTTTGTATTCTATGTTAATGTGCAAGAACATTTCAAAATAGTGAAATTTTCCTCCTTTTCAACTGCTTACTAATTTAATCAAAATAAATGAGTATGTAAAGCAAACTTAATCTTTTCTCTTTCTAAAGACACAGTTCTCAGAAGTTCTTAACTTCCATTTGACATCTATGTCACTATTTCGATATTGCATAATATTTTTATTGAAATGACCGTTTCAGTAATTTTTCTTTACAAATCTATAAAAATATTTTTCATCAATGTCTATTTTTAAATGTGATGATTTATCAAAAGTAGGGGTGTAAGTGGTGCAAATGAAAAAATAATAATCCCAAAAGGTTGTTTCATAACAAATTCTATATAAAATTTATTCATTTAGGAAATCATTCAATTTTCAATACTTATTCATTTATGAATTAATTTTATACTGAATTGGTCATTATTTCAGATATCTTTGTGGATGTATATATTAAAAAGAATTTTGAATTTTTTGTGTATAATAGTGTTTGTTTTTTTGTCAATATGAATGCTCAAACACAACATTATCAGTAAAAATGTTGTCTTTTAAGGAGATCCACTTAAAATGCATTATTTCCCTTTCCCTTCAAGATATGTGAAATTCCTTAAATAATCCATTTTTTTAATTTCAGTACTGATAAAGATCGATAATGAATAACAAATTTTCATAAATTAATGATAATAAAAC
Organism: Acanthosepion esculentum; assembly: GCA_964036315.1. Classification (NCBI taxonomy): domain Eukaryota; kingdom Metazoa; phylum Mollusca; class Cephalopoda; order Sepiida; family Sepiidae; genus Acanthosepion; species Acanthosepion esculentum. The sequence continues at coordinate 31,901,571 of OZ038479.1, read as the reverse complement.
TAATAATATAAAATTATATAAATACCTGTAATAAATTAAAAATTTATTAATAATTTTCTAACATTTTTGCATGAAACATCTTCACAAGTTATAAAGCAAAGTACCTAAAATTCATTTCAATATTAGAATACAGTTTTTGAGATATTTTAGATTATTTTTAAAATCATGCACATCTTTAGTTTTAGATATTTTCAAAACTAAATATAAAAAACATAATTGAAGAAAATAATAAAGAAACAATAAAAAAATAAAGTTATTTTTTTTTTAAAAAACATGCTTATTTTTTAGTTTTACATTTTAAGTTTTTTATCATTATAAAGTTAAAAAAGAACTATGAAACAGAATTTTATACAGAACAAAAAATGAAATGGTTGTAAATTAAAAATGTAAAAAGATGTTCACTTTAAAATGGAATCAAACTTTACAATATCCGTCAAACATACCTTAATTTTATATTAAGTTTTACAGCAATGACTATAATCTGAAAATTTTAAAATCCTCCTGTAAAAATACATGTCAATTTTTCACAAACAAATATACCAGAGAGATTTTTTCCTGTAGCAGAAAATAATTCTTTGAATTGTCTATCAGCAATTCTCAACAAAAAAGAAAATTTTTCTTAAGACAAAAAAAAAATGTATTTTCCTAAGACAAAATATATCTTATTCATAAAAGCAATTAAAAGCTTTTCTAGCTAAATAATATTTTAGTCTTATTGCATTTTTTATTTTTTGATTTAGAGCAAATTTTTTGTAACTGGGAGTCCTGTTTTAGAATAAAAAAAAAATTAATGATTTAAATTCTCCAAGGAGTTCTGTAAAAAAGCAAAATTTAAATAATCAATTTTTGATAATATAGACATTAATTGGGACAAAATTTACATTCTTAAAATTAAACAAGTGGGGACTAACAGATGTACAAAAAAATATTTTTACGAAATTTTTTTAAAATAATTTAATTTCTGAGTAAGATTTGTTTCATAACAATCTGCCAATTATTGACTTTTTCGCTACAAAAAGAAACTAAAATTCTCTGTACTAATCACTGATTTACATTACAGACCTCCACAAAAATCATGATACTTAAGTTTTAAATGAATTTTAAAAAAATGAAAAATCTTAAAGCTTTTATGTTAGTTTTAATTTTAAGCTAATAGATTAAATTTAATATTTCCAATACATACTTTGCTGTATATTTTTCATCTCAATGTAATTCTCTTTATCAAAAATCTTTCAAAAATAAAATACTTTTTTGAAACTTTGAGAAATATTAGCTGATTTAAAGTATAATTAATCTGATTTGAAACAAATATTTTTTACTTTAAAAATTTAAAGTTTAAATTATTGCAGAAATGCATGTTTTAACCAGACATTAGCTGTTTATTGAAGTCTGACAGATTGATATTTATCTAATGTTGCTCTAAGGGAAGTACGAAAAAAAAATAGAGTGCTGAAAATTTTCATTAAACTAACAAGGTAAATAATTTGTTCACTTAAATGTAAATAATTTCACTTTTCTCCTTCCGTAGAACAAATTATCCTCACGGAATCCATCAATATGTCATTCATCACCTGTCAAGTGATGCGAAAGTTTATGACCTGCTTTCTTTTATTTTCAAATTACATCTTTTCAGTGCAGAAGCAAAGTTAAGCTTGGTTCAAAATATTTTAAATAAACATTATAATTTCTGATTTTCTTAAAATAAGTTTTGAAAAAATGATAATTGATTTTTAAAAGAATTTCAAACTGAGATTTTCTTTTTTTATAAAATGGAAAAAAATGGTTGCCATCTGTCAAATGCAAATCATGTTTTTTTTGTTTTTAATTGGACCCCCGTACCTGGAAATCAGTTCTGAATTGTAACATACAAAACTCAATAAAACAAAGATATCATTTAATTTCAAATGCTTTTATTTGCTTTTAGTTGTTTTTATGAATATGGACAATATTTTCTGACAGGAAAAAATTTTTTTGATGAAAAATGAATTCTTAATACAATTATTTGTTATTTCTTTAATTATAATAGATTTTTACATTTAAGTTGTTAAAATATTATAAAATAAGTTAAAAGCCGCATTGGGTTTCCTAAGTGTCCTTATAAGATAGATATGTTTTTAGCACGTTGTAAATTGTATCGTTTTGACTAATCAGAAGATCTGCAGTAATTAAGAAATGTAATTTTGTATTCATAAATATCGTTAATTAAAATGTACGGAGGGTCCCAAGCAATAAAATGTTGCATGGCTTGAGTGCGAGCGTTCTCCACTGAACGTCGATTTCATTATTGCAAATTCTTCATGTGAAAGACATGTTGAGCATTTCTCAGTTCTCAGTCCTTTGTGCCTGCACCTTATAATCATTCCTTAAGTGTTGACAACATTTGTCATCACCCTGCTCAAAAGGTGCTAAAAAACAAAAATACAACAAGTCATTGTTCAAACAGATTTTTAAAAAAAAGATTTTTTACAAGGTGATGACAGCTTAGTATTGTCAGCTGGCTGGCCTTTGACCCAGCAATGTCAAAGTCAATTTTGGCTTAATTTCAACACTGTTTATCTTATTGCTGATTTAAAAATAAATAAAAAAAACACATAAAAAAATCCTGGTTTCCAGTGATCAGGAATAGCAATTTTAACTATTTTTTCATATTTTATCCCCAGAAAAAAATAACTTTTGATATGTTTGTGATGATTTTTACTTGGGATAGAAATGTTTTATCATAGCAGATCTGTACTGACTTTAGGGGGTTACAGTTGCCCTCAAAAAGCTGTGCAGCACTTGTATTTTAATTTATTTATCTTGTCGCGGTGTGCCCGATCACCACTCCCACTTTTTGCAAACAATCCCGTATACCTTGCCTTTGTGTCCACTTTCTTAGTTGTACGGTCGATTGGCACTCACACCTTTCGACCCACTGCAACAATCTTATTTTAGCGGGAATTGTAAAACTGAAAAATAAGTTCGTTTACATTTCACTAAAAAAAGTTAAAAATGGCCGTTTCGATTGTTTGTTTTTTTCGGAAGCATCGGCTAAAAATCATTCAAATTTCTATTTGAAATACTCCACAGTATTTTTTTTTCCTGGAATTCTTCTAAAACTAAAAGGATTTTTCCTTTATGAAAAATATATTTAAATCTTTGGTATAACGAATTGCTGGAGGTACCTAATTTAATTATTTTGAAAGAAACTTTTGCTTACTTTCTTTGAAGAAATATGTTGTTTAAAATAAAAAGGAGGCGATCTTAACATCATTGACTTGACAGGTGTTGAGTGAGGGACTTATCATCATATATCGACAGCTGACGTGAGATTCGAGTTATCATACGGAATGACATAATTGACGTAACGTTTTTTTTTTACGTGAACCAGCTTATGCAGTACCTCGTAATTATTAAAGTAAAAAAAAAAAACTTTCAGCATTCCAATTTCTTTTATTTTTTTATTCGTGTAGCTTACACCATACTATCTGTAGAAATTATAAATACTATTGGTAAAATTGTTATTTTTTTCTTTTCTTACAAATTACCCTAAGGATATTACTTTTTAAATAAAACGAAAATTTAACTGCAATGACATATGAATTATTTTAAAATAAAATACGTATTTTTTTTTTAGTACGCTCGCGTTGATACCTGATTTTTAAAACAAAGACGAATATTATTTTATCGTTTATACCTTAAACACACAAAATGTATTTAAGAGTATTTGTAAATACAATCATTATTAATAAAAATAAAATTAATTTATTTAGAAAAAAAAAAAAAGCAGTACAACATTGTCACTCTTCTTGTTCAATGAAGTGAATTTTTAAAAATAAATGAAGTAAATTTTTTCTCGCAAATTTGTATTGTTTCGTAAACAAAGATAATAAACGACTATACTTACTATTTTCTTTTGTTTTTTCGAGGGCAATTAGATACTTTCGAGAAAAGGAAATAATTTTTAATAAAATAAACAACCGTTGCTGACCTATCTTTCTATAAGAATATATTATAGATCAGGAGAGCAAGTCTCAAGGGAGATAACTCATGAAAATAATTTTTCACTTCTGATTACTTTTCCGTACGGAGCAAAAAGATACAACATTCAATACATTTCTTTCTTTCCCATAATTTAAAAAAATCTATCCTAATTTTATTTAAATTGGATATAATACATGAAGTATTTTTAAAACTGTGTATTCCCTATTTTAAAAATTAATTAATTTGAATAGAATTACGAGAAATTAAAAAAAAGTTAAGTCAGAAATTTCAATGGGAAATTAAAAGATTATAAAATTGAAGAACGTCATTGAATACATGTTTCTTTTTGTGTGTGTGTGTGTGTCTGTGTGTGATGCAGAAAATAAGACAACAAAAAATGTGACAGCAAATTGAACGGTGAATTATGATTTGCAAAATCAAAATTAAAAAAAAAAAAAAAATAATTGGGATGTTTTTGAGAAGAGAGAATGTCAGATGTCTTATCCTGAGTATTATAAAGGCACAAACGAAAAAAACACAACAAAACTCTTACTCGGGTATGAAATTTGAAAATTTTCATTTATTGCATATGAAAAATAATTTTTGCATAAAATACAAATTTTACAAAAGAGATTTGTACAAAATTTTTCTTTGTGTGCATAACAATTAGGCAAGATAATAGGTTCTAATTACAATATGGTTGAGCGATACAAGTTATTATTAGTTAATTAGTACAAAATGTTCACTTACTTAATTTCATACAACTGTTGAAAATAGTTGAGAATGATGGTAAATTCACAGATGTTGCTTGGTTTCTGAGACAACAAGTCAGTTTTAAAAACTGAGATAAAAAAACTCATAATTTTATAATAAGTTCAAAGTTCAATGTCAATAACTATAATTTTGAGACAAACTTTCACAAATCGCCACAGAAGAATAATGGCGTATCTCTTTAAATTTGTAGCATTATTTCTTTCCATTTTCTTTCTGTTTATTTTCTTCAGTTCATTTTTGTTGTTGGTGACTTTTAGTTTTGCTGTAATCTACTTTGTAAAGGTACCTGTGGCCATTTGCCAATGAATACCAAAATTCTTCTACCAGCAACTACCAAGGCCCTTCTTCTTTCTGCCACCTAACTGTAACTTTTGTTTCTGAAAGTCAAATCCTTTCTGTGTTTATTTGGGGTTTTATTTGTACAATAACAATTTTTATAACTTAGAAATAAATTTTGGAATAGTTGAAATTAATTGCAAAATCCAGCAAAAGTATAAAAAAATAATTGTTGATATAGAAAGTAGGAACATACACACACATAGAATTGTATTTAAATTAAGTGGCTGCCAAAGAATTATCATTGAACTTTTTAGAAGGTAAGCTTAAATATTAATGCAATGCTTAAATTTAAATACAGTGATCAGTTTTTACTTCTTCTGTAGCGTATTGTTGCCTATCAAATATATCAGCATTATAACACACAAAAAGAAATCTCCACAGAGGACCAGATTGCAATCAAAAGAGCCAAGGCTGCAATGAGGAAAAGAAAGTCCCTTGCAAATGAAAACCCTGATCAAACAGCAGCCAAGAGGGCTTCCCATGCTAAGAATATACAAAGACTTTAACTCTCAAACTCCTGAACAAACTGAAGGGCAATTCTACAGCTCTCTGCAAGAGATAGGTTAAATCCAGCCAATAGAGCACTTTTTAAGTATGTATGTATGTGTGTGTGTATATATATATATATATATATATATATATATATATATATATATACACACACAGACACACACAGACACACACACACACAATATTCATGTAATAAATTATAACTGTACGGTATTTACATTAGTCGGACTATTGTCCTCATCTTTGTCGCCATATTTGTCACAACGTTTCGGCCATTGTACGCTCCAGCCTTCTTCAGGTGGTTGGAATTTCGAACCAAACCCTTTATTTCGATCACTGGGGTAGACTGTTCTAGTTCCACATACCCAGATGTCCTCAAGGACACATGGCACAGTGGATAAAGGCGTTGGTTAGATCCAGTGACAGACCCAAAGAGTGTGAGTTCAATACCCGGTTCAGGCAGGAGAACTTTCAGAGGGAAAATTACCAGGAGATAACTGATAACTGACATCCATCAAACATAGCTCGTGGAACTAGAACAGTCTACCCCAGTGATCGAAATAAAGGGTTCGGTTTGAAATTCCAACCACCTGAAGAAGGCCAGAGCGTACAACGTTGTGACAAATATGGCGACAAAGATGAGGACAATAGTCCGACTAATGTAAATACTGTACATAATACCTCATCTCAGATATATACACAAATTATAACTGATATAGATTTTGAAGGTGTTTTCTTAATTTATCATTATTTATTTATTTATTTATTTATATATATATATATCCTTTCTTCTTTTAATCCTGGTATACCTGTGTGGATGGATTGATTCCATTTCTTAAAAATATTCAGTCTTAAGAGATGAATATAAGAATATTCATGAAATGAATAACCAATATAGATTTTTAAGGTGTTTTCTTAATTTATCATTGTATCGCACTGTGACTGCTGCTAGTTATTTTTTTTTCTGATAAATAAACAGGTGCTTTTCAGTGCCTGTCTACATTTCGGTAGAGATGGTCAGTCTAGTTCACTCTCAAAAATACTTTCATTAGAAATGGTGAGTTTTTGTTACTCCCTAATAAAAGAGGACCATAACACCAAAACAAAGTAGTTCTCTTTCTTTTTCCTATAAGCAAAATATTCACTTTATGTTTTGGTATGCTAGACAGCATAATTTTTTCTTTTTTTATACAAGTTTAATATTAAAAATTTAGCAGGTAGATTGATATAGGTCAACCCTAAATTTATTTTGAGTTTTTAAGCTTCATGTCTACCTTTATTAATGTGCACCCTTATATAGTGGAAATTCAAATCTTAACCCAACCTTTTTTAGTCAGTCTCTGTCCAGGAGACCCATTTAGTGGCTTGGGTTCAAACATGGGAAGATGCCTCTGTCAGTGATTTTCTTCCTTTTTTTGTTACCCTATTATTCTTAACTTGCTTTCCACCTACTTGCCAATGAGCTACATAATATTTTCTTATTACATTAAACTCACTAGTTTTTTTTTGTACTAAATTGTAAATTTGCTATTTTTAATACTTTCCTTTATAGCAAAGTGAAAACATTTAGTTTTTTCAAAATCTTATTTCTTTACTCTGAATGTATTTCGTAGTAAATCTAAAGAGTAAGTGCTTTATGCCTTGTTAGAAGTTTGCTGTTAGTAATTCGTGCTATACATGCATCTTATATATACTTTTTTAACATATAAATATTCCTCTCCCTTATATTCTCATTACTTTTCACATTTTCTTTGCTATTGCTGTGTGCCACATGTGGCTTTGATATGTCTTGTTGTGATATTCTTTGAATGTTTGTAAATTATATTTCATATTACGTTGTATCTGTCTTTGTTTTAATTATTTGCAGTTTTCACAGCTGAAATATTATGTTTTGGTAAATACAAGTCTTGGACATACTTCACAAAGTTCTTAATACTCTCAAACAAGTCAGACTAAAGGCAAAAGCAATTACACACTCTGTAATTTGGAATGAGTTCTGATTGGATTAAAGTCCTCCTTGGAATAATCCCTACCAATTACAAATTGGTATTATATATATATGTGTGTGTGTGTGTGTGTGTGTGTGTGTGTAATAAAAATGTTATTGGTCAGAGTTAAATAAGACCAGGAAAGAGTAGTATTAAAAGTGTTCAATACACGTATAGACAAAAAAAGTTTTAAAAATTTAGAGCTTAGCCAATTCTGCTCCCTCGATTTAAACCTTTCAGAATCTTCATGCAATTTGGGTCAATTGATTTCCGAATGCTTTATTTTTAAAATTAATAAACATTATTTGAAAATAAATAAATAAGCACACAACCTGAAGTGCGGTAGAAGGGGAGGAGGAGAAGAAAAGCAACAGTATTGAAAATGTATCAGAGTGAGGTTAAATGAAATGCACATACTTTCATCCTGGTTGCTTTTCTCCTCCTCCTGCTCCCCTCCTATCACACCCCAATCCAGCTGTGCCCCTTTTCAGTCATGTGTCTAGTTCTGAATTTGGAAGCAAAATCAATGTAACAGTAGCATAGGAAACGCTTCCCTTTGCACACTTGATGTAAACCCTTTAGTGTAGGGATACGACTAGAGGAAAGTTTCACTTGGAATTCTGGAAATAATCACTGTATTGACTGTAAGTAAATCTTAATAAAATATATTAATATAATTTTACCTTTCACTCAATATTTAATGGCAACTAAACCTTAAATGGTAGCGGTGGAAGATTCACAATATCGAATGAAAAACAACAATTTCCACCATCCCCTAGCTTCTCCCAACCCAACCACTTATTCAACATCAAGAGTGGAGAAAAAGGTGTACTTAATGTGTTAACATGTCATAGTTCACCTGACACACCTGCAGTAAACAAAGTTTAAAAGGCTCATATATAATACAGCAATGCATATGGAAGAGAAACCTATACAAGGCATAGTTATTTATTTTTATAGTTAGTTTAAACTAATAACATTTGTTAATTCTATAGTAGTATTTTATTAATGTCTTATAAAACAGAAATAATTAACTTCTTATCAAAACTCAGAATGCAAACTTGACTTTATTCTATTGAAGAAATGCAAAAGCCCTCACAGCCATTGGGCAAATATTTCAAATTGAATATGAACAGAAATTAGAGAAATTTAAAGGTAAATGATATATCTTGAGAACGTTCTCTGCCGTTTTTACTTCAATGAGTACAGCTATAAACAATGCCAGACGATCTGTGAAGAAATGAATAACAGAAGATTTTAGAAACATTCTTTGTAAGGTTTTTTATTTGTGGAAAAAATTTTGATAGAGAAGAAAAAAATTGTTTTAAATAAATTTGCTGGATGTTTACATACCATTCTTTCATTCAAATTAACTGAATTTGATCTTTTTCCTCATCTCTGATATTTTAAGACTTAATCAATTTCTGCTTGCTATAAATATTTATTGGGGTTATTCTTAAGATCTGTCTTATGTTCCTTCATAAACATTTTCATTTTATTTCCTAAAGAATTTCTATTTTTACAAATTAGATGCATATGGAGAAAATTTCAAATTATTTCCACTTGTCTTCATCTAAGAATGGTGCCATAAGTCCACATTTTCAGGATCAATTCAAATTTTATACAGTATTAGGAATAACTTATTTTTTTTTCATAAGAATAATTGCATTTGACCATATTGGTTTCTACAAGAGCTCTGGAGGAATACATGTCAAAGATACGATCCTATTGAAAATGCAGATTAATAAATAACTGAATATGTTTTCTATACTGGCAGTTGATTGGATTGTGTCTGATTATTGTATTGTTTTGACAACAGCTCTTGAGGAATACATGCCAATCACTACACCTTATTGCTGGAGGGGAAAGTAACAGTCACTAAGCATATTTATGATTTTCTTCATTGTGGTTTACACAAGAATCCCTTGTAAATGCTGAATATATTTGTATGTAAATTCTGAATCACAGACTTAACATGCATATGGTTTTTCTCCACAGTGTATGTGCATTTGTCTTTTTAAAATTTATTGATGTGGAAACACTGACAAGTTTCACACTAGTAAATAAATGCACAGAGAGCAAATTTAAAATTATTTCCACTTGTGTTTATATTAGAATGGTTTAATAAAATGACATCTTCAGGATCAATACAAGTCTTGTAAATTATTAGCAATAACTGTTCTTTTCATAAGAATAATTGCTTTTAACTATATTTTCGTTTGTTTTGTTTGACGGTATATCAACCTCAATGTTTCATTTAATGCCGATACCTTTTTTTTTTCTGGTAATATTTTTGCTTTGTCAAAAATCTATTTGTTAATATTTTCTCTCAAAAATGTATAGTTAGTAATATTATTTTTTTTTTTCAAAAATGTATAGCTGGCAACATTATTTGTTCAAAAACATTATCAGAGGCCTTGCTGTTGGAAGTAGTTTATCGTCTTACCAGGACGTGGATGCAGTTTATCGTCATACCCAGGATGCTTAACTATATTGGTTTTTACAAGATTTCTTGAGGAATACATGTCAAAGAGAGGACCTTATTGAAAAAACAGAATAACAAACTGAATACGTTTTCTATACTAGCAGTTAATTTGTGCCTGCATATTGCGTTGTTTTGACAAAAGCTCTTGAGGAATACATGCCAAAGACTTCAGCTTATTACTGGAAGTGAAAAAAGCAGTCACTGAGTATGATCATGGTTTTCTTCACAGTGTGATTACAAGTGAACGCCCTGAAAATGCAGAATAATAGACAGCTGAATATGTTTTCTATAGTGTGTATTTTTGACAGATGATTTTTAATGACAAGCAAAATAAGATTGAATTGCATTATGACTTATCTTAAAAGAATGTTTGCTTGTGTCTTTGTAAAATGACTAGAGTTGAAAATACAACTTCACATAAGTATCATAATTTTTTTTCAGCACTGTGTCTTCTGGAGATGTTTAAGTAAAAAACTTCACAAGAATACATCCATTCTCCAAAAATGCTGTTTGCGGATGCAGTTACCAATGTTAATTTCCTGGAAGTGCCTAACCACAGACCTCAAGAATAGAGCTGCAATTTTGGTTACGGCCACGTATCTGAGAGTTGATGTTTAGTCTATATTTTCATAGGAATTAAAAGAAAAAAGAATGTTTTGAAAATACTGAACCATATTATTTACAATCTGCATGCATCCTTTTCAATCAGATCATTGTGAAAATGCCGATCTGCATACATCACATTAATATGGTTCCCCAGGAATGGTCTTTTCCATGGGTTTCATTAAATCTCAATTCTATGTAAATACTGAACAACATACTTAACGTGCATGTGGTTTTTCTCTGGTGTATATGTGCATTTGGCTTTTGAAAATTGATTTATCCTGAAATGCTGACCCAAAGTTTATTATCAGCACGTGTTTGCATGTGCCTTTTAAAAAGTAATTACCCTGAGAACATTTTAAAACACACACACCACATAAATATGGTTTCTCTCCAGTGTTCACATGATTGCTTTTAAATGTGAATTATTAGTAAATCATGAACCACACACTTCACAGGTACTTGGTTTTCTATTGTGTGTTTGTATATAAATATGGAAGTCATGAAAATACTAAGCAATACCCATCACTACGTAATGCACAAAAAATATGGCTTTTCTCCTGTATGTTTTCGTATTTCATGATATAAAGTTGAATATGTGATAAAAATTTCACCACACATTTCCCATGCATATGGTTCTTATCTTGTGTGTGTCCGCATGTGACTTCTTAAATTTGATTTGCATGAAAATGCCGAGCCACATACATCACATGGAAATGAATTCTCACCAGTGTGTCTTTGTGAGTGTCTTCTTAATGTTGAATTATTTGAAAATGCTACACCACATACTTTACATGTGTATGGTTTTTCTCCTGTGTGTGTTCGCACATGACCCTTTAAATGTGATCTCTGTGAAAATGCTGAACCACAGACATCACATGCATATGGTTTCTCACCAGTGTGTGTCCGCATGTGACTACTTAAATGCCATTTGTGTGAAAATGCTGAACCACACACTTCACATACATGTGGTTTCTCCCCAGTGTGTGTCACATTGTGCCTGTTTAAATCTGATTTGCAGAAAAAAGCTGAACCACACAATTCACAGACATAGGGTTTCTCACCAGTGTGTGTCTGCATGTGTCTTTTTAAAAGTGAACTAGTGATAAATGTTAAACTACACATTTCACACTTGTATAGTTTTTCTCCTGGGTGTGTTTGCATGTGAACATTCAAAGTCAATTTTCTTACAAATGCTAAACCACAGAGATCACAGGAATATGGCTTTTCACCTGTGTGTAATCGCATGTGTCTTATTAAATCAGTTTGACATTTAAATGCAGAACCACACACCTCACATGAATATGGCTTTTCTCCTGTATGTATTCGCATGTGATGTTGTAAAGTTGAATGTGCTGTAAATGCTGCACCACACATATCACATGCATAGGGCTTTTCTCCTGTGTGTATCCGCATGTGACGTTTTAAATTTGGTTTGTGTGAAAATTCTGTATCACATACTTCACATTTATATGGTTTTTCTCCTGTATGTGTTCGCATGTGAATCTTCATATTTGAATGCTTTGTAAATGCTATACCACATATTTCACATGTGTATGGTTTTACTCCTGTGTGTGTTCGCATATGACTACTTAAATGTGATCTCCTTGAAAATGCTGAACCACACACTTCACATATATATGGTTTCTCTCCAGTGTGTCCCAGCACATGATTATTTAAATGTGCTCTCCATGAAAATGTTGAACCACACACTTCACACCCATATGGTTTCTTCCCAGTGTGTGTCCGCATGTGATTAGTTAAATTTGAACTCTGTGAAAATGGTGAACCACATACTTTGCATGTATATGATTTCTCCCCAGAGTGTGTCCGTATATGATTCCTTAAATGGGATCTTTGTGAAAAAGTTGAACCACACACTTCAGACACATGTGATTTCACACTAGCTTGTGTTTGCATATCTATATTTCCTTGAAAACTCATTTTAACAGATATGTTGAAACTTCACACAAGGAAATGAGCACTGTATTGCTTTTTGGAAAAGCATTGTATTTTTTCTTTACATTGTGGCTTTTTTCAAATTTTTTTATTTTTTTTTAAAGTATGTACTTTAAAGGTACCACCTTAGATAAATAATTTCATATTCAACATGGAAATGAAATTTCTTTGAAAACTATGTACAGCTGCCAAAAGATGTTCATTTCTTTCCCAACAGAGTGAAAATATCTGAAAGAAAAAGAAAGTTATTATTAGAGATCATATGTTTATATATAAATATTAAAAGAATATTACATAAAGTATGGAAATAGTTTTCATATTCAATTTTTTCTTCAAAACCCATTTTTTAATGATGTAAATTTTCCAAAAATTTATTAAACTTTTCCGTATTCACTTTTCTAATTATTGTCTGCTTTTTTATGTACTGCAGTCTAAGTATGGAAGTTCCTACAATCAAAAAAAATTTTTTTTTTGTATTTATGCCTGAACTATATCACCAATTAACAAACTGGGAAAAAATAATGCACTTTTGTTAACACAAGTAGAGACATATTGGATACCATGATAGATGCTTCTGAAGGATGAAAACTCTGGAAACAACTTCAGCATTTTAACTTGGCTGATTAAAGTAAGGAGTACCAAATGGCACTGTTTCTTCACATTATACAAAGATGACTTGGACACAGTAACAGCCAAGTTTGACAAACAAATTATTGGATAGACTAATGAGATGTATGCAAAATAGATCTTCAACAAGAGAGACGAGAAACAACATGAAAACATTGATTCTTATGTAACTATGCTTCCTAACCTAATGAAATTCTGTAATTTTTGTGACTGTTTACATGATTCTTTGCTATGTGACTGCATAATTCTAGGTATAAGAGACAACTTGGCATGGAAAAGAATCTTACAGCATTCAACACTAACCCTCAGAAAATGCATTGACATATGCCAAAGTTGTGAAGCTATGACTAGTCAATTGAAAGCTTTGGGAATTTGAACATCTCATGATGATCCCCAGAAATCAACAGGTAAATGGTTAAGATGAATCTGCAGTTAAGACTGCAAAACAGCCCATGCAAAAATTTTTTAAAAACCCGAAAAAAACAAAACAAAGACACCAACACAGATCAGTCTCTGGCACTGCTTGATGCCAAAAACATCAAAAATCAATAAATGGGAAGTAGTCCTTCTTAGCTTCTACTAAATGGCGATGCCTGTATGCTTCTCATGTGGAGCCATTTGCTAAACCTTAGGATGGCAAGCATCAAACCAAGCAATAAGTCACTAATGGAACACAAACACAAGGCTCAGGCTAAATATTATGACCATCATGCACATGCTGAGTGAAGGTAATATTGTATGAACGTGAGCATACAAGAAAGGTTATTTAATCTGGGAGAAAGGTGTTATAAATCACCAACTGGATGTGTGATTGTATGAAGTTCAGAGCCCAAGCAATATGTATTGTTAAACAGAAGTCATCATTTTTCATCATGCTATGTTGAATTATTGAACATACCTAAACTTGTGAAAAGTTAACTTATAAGCTTTCTTGGTGGAAATGAAACATATTTGTAAAGGACATCAAATTGTTTAATTTACGTCTCGTTATTCATTCTCAAATTAGTCTCTAAAGGACATAACTATTGGAAAAAATAAAGTTGTTCTCAAGATGGGAAAACTTGTAAAATTGATTTGTTAGCTCAAAAAGCTGACATTACAAAATACTAAAGTCATTCAATACAAATATTTTTATTATTTTGTTAATCTTTTTAAAAGACAGTAACTCGGTAATTTGAGATAATTTAAAGTAAATATTACAAGCCTTGGTTAGAATTTGTTTAAGTAACTGTTCGTTGGCAATATACAAGGTAACCAAAAAAGTTCTGGCCGTTTTTAAAGGAAAAAAAGAAAACGCTTCACAGTATGTGTAACTTATATTTAGTCTTCGAAGTAATCGCCATCGGCATCCAGCACCTTCTGCCAACGTGTCTCCAGCTGTTCAATGCCTTTGCGGTAGAACTCGGGGGGTTTTGACACAAAGAAGTCTGTGATGGCTTTGCGCAAGTCTGCTTAATTGGTGAAGGATTTCCCACGAAGATGATTATCCAGGGAGTGGAAGAGGTGGTAATTGGATGGCGCAAGGTCAGGTGAATAAGGTGGATGGCACAAAGTCTCCCACCCAAGTTGCTGTATGGTATCCGTGACCTACAGCCTGGCCTTGTCATGGAGGAAAAGCACACCTTTGCGATTCACCAGTAGTGGCTCCTTCTGGCGCAATGCCTGTTGCACATGTTTCAATTGCTGCGAGTATAGGTCTTCAGTGACCATTTGGCCCATTGGTAGCAGTTCATAATGAACCACTTGACGACCAGTCCACCAGACACAAAGCATAATCTTGCGTGGGTGCATAGGTGTTCTTGCGGTGTGAGGGACAGCATCCTGAGGAGACAACCAATGTCTGGAACGCTTAAGAGTTTTGTACAGAACCCACTTTTCATCACTGGTAAGCACTCGATTGAATAAGGATGCGGTATGGTGGCTAGAAAGCAGCGATACTCAGGCTGCTACTCGTCCTTTGTGGACCTCCAACAGCATTTGCAGAACCCACTTGTTCAGTTTGTACGTCTTACCTAGATGGTGCAGGTGAAGTCTGTTTCATCGGAAACGTTGAACTGTCTTGCAAGTTCACCACATGTTAGACTACTGTCCTCTTCAATGGCCGCCTTCAGGACTGCGCCATTCAAGACCTGTGGTCGTCCGCTGTGAGGCCCATCATGGAGAGACAAATCTCCCGACTTGAATTTTTTAAATCAATGCCTTGCAGTATGTTCATCCACAGCACTATCCCCAAACGCTTGACATATGCGGTGACTTGATGCAGCTGCTGATAAGCCCACTTTGAAGTTGTAAAGCAAACAGCCCCGAATGAGATCTCTAGACACTTCCATCCTTCTCACAGCTGTCCGGCTTATAACTGATGGCCAGGTAACAGTACGCATGTTTTTTATAATGTCTGATGTTCCTACCTTCAGCTGTCCGAATTTGAAAACAATTGCTACACGCATTTTTTATATATTTCAACTTCATTCAATGACTAATCAAAAAAACGGACAGAACTTTTTTTGTTACCTTGTAATAAAGCAGCAAAATCACCATTAAAAAGACAAGAAAAAGGAGAACTAAGAAATAAATTTATAAAATAATTAAATGTAAAGAAGAAAGTTACAAACTTTTCAATGTGAAAAATGTTTGAAGAAAATTCATGTCTGTTTTAAACTAAACAAAAGGTCTTTTTCAAATGTGAGTAAATGTTTATTTCTTGTTATGTATTCTATGACATATGGAATAATATGCATGTCTTCTTTTTTTTGTTACAATTAAAATTTTAAGATCTGTGAACTTTCTTCTTTGTTGAAGTTATATTGGTTGGTGCATAATTTTCAGGCGTTTTTCATAAATATTGTTTAAAAACGCCTGATAATTATGCACCAACCCAATATTATTGAAAGAACACAGTGAGAAAAAAAAAAAAATAACGATGAGCATTTCCCTTTTCCTACAAGATGTTAATATTTTTTTATACTCTTTTATAACCATCATCTCCTCTCCTCTTGTAAATATTATATACATAATAATATATTATAATTAGGTACCTCCACTAGGTCGTGTAAAAAAAGAAGCATATCACGATGAAAAAAGTCCCATAACTCAACGAAAACAAACTTTTGTCATCAAAATGTTTATATTGTTATTAAGAGGAAAAACCAAAGTATTTTTTTTTTACTATTTTTTGAAATTTTTTACTTTCTAGCATGTAGAAAATTTTGGTTAAAAATTTTGTTTCTTTTTATGACAGCGGCGCATTTTTTTTAGCATTTTAATTTTTGAATTTTTAAATTGGAAAATCTTGCAAAAATAAAAAAATTGTTGGATTTTAATGAAACCTTCAGAAACTATTCACAAATGATGAAAATTATTATAAATATGTATTTTTATTGAAAGTCATGGTAAAAATATCTTTTTGTTTTAATATTTATCACCACCCCCACCACCTAATTTTATGAAGACTCTAAAAATTCAATGCTGAATTATTTAGTGATTATATTAGTTAAAAGCACAAGGCTTTGAGAAAATTAAACTTTTTTTTTTTAAATCAGTCCTCATCTACCTAAAATCAACTCTGAATTGTAACATACAAAACCCAATAAAACAAAGATATTCTTTAATTTCAAATGCTTTTAATTGTTTTTATGAATAAGGATAATATTGTCTGACGGCAAAAGATTTTTTTTAATTAAAAATGAATTTTTACAACAGTTATATGTTATTTCTTCTTTTTTTAACACTATTTTACCATTTTTACATTAAAGTTCTTAAATATTCTAAAATTAGTGAAAATGGTGAACAGTTTGGGCAATGGTGTTATTAAATAAATCTATCTTTACAGTCTAATGCTGTCTGGTCAACCAATGTGCTAAAAGGCTCATTGAATATCCAATAATGACCATCAATATTGGATTTCTTCAATCAACCATTGGTTGCAGTGACTTCTATAATAGTCAAATGCCCACATTGTGACTCATCTCAAATGACCAGAAATCTGCTACAGGAATTGATATAGCACAGCTAACGGCAACTTTGACAGTTATATAATGAGAGACAACACATTTCAACTTTAACAAGTCGTTTATACAAGGTAATATCAGAAAAAATACAAGCTTTAAAAAAAGTGGGAGCAATGGATGATTATACCTTAAGACTCAGGCTCTTAGTTGCTCACTCTGAGCATTTAATTGTTGTGTTCCAGATGTAGCTTAGTCAGTTCTTAAGTACATTCTGATTTAAATCTAAGTGATAACTCTTTCTTGAGTTCTTCTGCAGACTTTGCTGAACTACTCTGGAGTCTGTTTTGCCTGACCTGCGGTTCTACTCTACTCAACTGATGGCCCTGTTCTCTTTGAAAGCCTCAAAATGCCAGTTTAAATAATACTTCGCCAAAAATCCAGGCTGGTCTTTTTGGCATAGAAATATCAACCATTCCTTTGTCTCAACTGAGATTTTTCAATTTGGGGCAATTATCCAGCCTCTTAGTGACAGGGAGAGAGTTAATCCACCCATCAAACTCCAACTTACTTTCTTCAGCATCTCTGACTTCCACTCATAGTTGCCACCTCCTCTTCTTCATCCAACTTCCTTAAGAAAAAAAAAAAAAAAAAAAAAATTGTTACTACTCTCTTTGGGGTGTCACTTGATCTGGTTGAGCAATACCTTTTTAGGGACTGTAATGAGGGGTGGTCTGAACATTAACTAAAAGCTAACCATCTCAACTATTTTAAATTTCAGGTGAATTCAGTTTATGGAAAAGATCACCCCATGAAAAAAATTATCATCTGGTTTCTGCTGGACACCACCAAAAGCATCAAGAAATGGCTGAATGGATTTATTTTATGGAGAAATCAAATCTCCAGAAAAAGATAAAAAATATTTAATTCTCTTTTCTTTCAGGCCATATGCAACACTTTTTCTAATCATTATCTTCAAGCAAAAAACTATTATCTAAAGCAGCCGCCTGCTTTAAGCCTGAATGAAACAAATGTTTTTCATCACTCTTGACAACCCAAAACTGCTTCATAAAAACCGACTCTCTGACCAGACAGCGGTTACTTTTGGCATAGTTTTAATATCCACTTAGAAATCTACATCCATTATTCATATCCATTACAATTTTATCTCAACCAGTGGGTTTAAGTGTATCCAGGCTGGAACATCCCAGTCAAGATTTAAATGTTATCTCAACCTGAGATAAGAACTTTCTGCTGTAGCCAATAATGTCAGAACAGATTATAAATTGAAAAGCGTATTATAAGCTGCAACATACAAAATCTAATTTTACATGTTTTTTGTGCTCACAAAAATCATTTTCATTCAAATGCACAGAAGACTGAAAGTAGCATTAATACAGTAAAATGTTATGTAGTTTGAGTTGTTTTACAAGTGTTGTTCCCTGCTGCTTACAGATTTTACATTTTGCAAATTGTCTGAACACATGTGGAGAAGTTCATTTGATTTTTCGTTTCTACTTAAAATTAAAAAACAATTTGAACTAGAGAGCTTAGAGAAACGACCCAGTAACAGCAGCAATATTACACAATTTTGAAAAGTAAGTACCATCTAATTTTTATATCTATTTCATATTGCAATTTATTTCAATTTTGTGGATTTGTTTTCAGTGAGTCTTCTTATTTCAATTAATTTTTTATTTTTCAATCAAGAAATAACCCAGAAAACATACACCACCAGGCATTCATTTTTTAATCTTCCATTTTACAAAGAACCATTTTGTTTGGGTTTTTTAAAATTTCTTTTTAAATATATTTTTTGAATTTGTGCCTTCTTTAGTGAGTTTTTACTTCAATTATATTTTTTTCTTTCAATTATGAAAACAAACCCTACCGGGCTTTGAGTTTTGAAATTTACATTTTACAAAGTACCATTTAGTTTGTTTTTAAAACTTTATCAGTATAGTTTTTATTTGTCTTTAGATAGTCATACTTTAATTATACATTTTGTTTTAATGTATTTCCTTTTTTTGTTTTGTTTTGTTTCAATGAATATTTATAATTTGTGGGTCATACTTCGATCCTTATTATTTTTAGTTTCAATGAAGAATATTTACAGTGATTTGTGAATCATACTTTGAACCTTATCAGTTGTTGCTTCAATGAAGAATATTTACGGTGATTTGTGAATCATACTTTGAACCTTATCAGTTGTTGCTTCAATGAAGAATATTTACGGTGATTTGTGAATCATACTTTGAACCTTATCAGTTGTTGTTTCAATGAAGATTTACGGTGATCTGTGAATCATACTTTGAACCTTATCAGTTGTTGTTTCAATGAAGATTTACGGTGATCTGTGAATCATACTTTGAACCTTATCAGTTGTTGCTTCAATGAAGAATATTTACAGTGATTTGTGAATCATACTTTGATCCTTATTAGTTTTTGTTTTAATTAAAAATACATAATCAATGCTAACATTGTTTCTTCATTCAATTTATTCAAGTATTCTTAATTAATAATTCCTTCATTAAATCTATTTTAGTTGGCAATTAAATTTCTTCTTTAATATTTAAATTTATTTTTACTTTCACATTTCCAGATGAACAGAACTGAACAACATTTGGAAAAATATGGTGCTGTTGAACTGGGCAACTAGTTCTGTGTGACCATAAGTCAGCAAGGGACATAAAAATTCCAAAATTGATTTACCAGAGATTTCAATCTTAGACAAATATACAGAACTAGGTATAATGGCAAAAATTTTCTGAAATTTTAAAAGACCTGTGAAGAAATGGCCGATTTTGGTACGTCAGAAAGAACTTTGATTGAGATGCCAGCAACCCTAATGGAGACATTTTCAATCATTAAAAAAAATAGAATATTGAAAATAAGTGTCTAAACAAAGAAAAATAATTTCACTGTTGAAACAGAAGGTCAAAAAATTAATACAAATGTTGAATAACACCAAGAAAGTAAAAAAATCAAAAACAAAAATGTTCATGAATTTACATCCCAGATTATGCATTATGCCTGTCTACTGAATAAAGTCACTGTAAAGCATGTTTTTGAAAGGTTTTTCATGGTGACACAAGAACCAACATTTGACACAAAGTCAGAAATCACAACTGGCCGAATTTGGTTTTTGAACTTTTTTTTTCCTGACATAAAAAATATTGATTCCATTTTAACATCAGAAAGATGCAGTTTGATATTTGACACAACACAAGATGGGATATATGCCAATTGTATGATGGTTACAATGCCATCATCCTCTCATCTTGTGTCAATTGAACAACTTCTTGGTAAGACTACAGAAGATTATAGGAACCACATTAGCACTAGCATAACAAACCTTGCTGAAATACTCTCAGTAGCGTCTGGGGTGAGTGTTGCTAGCTGTCACTGAGCATTGATCTTGAAAATAAAATACTGCTTAACAGACTGGGCTCCAATCAACCACTTGACAGTTTTTTGTTTTGCTTTTTAACTGGAGAAACAGTTGGACACACACATAATTAAAATGCAATGTACACTTGTTAGAAGCCGTTTCCAGTAGAGTTAAGGATGAGCTGCTAGCATGCGAGGAAAACACAATCTGGTGTGCTAGTGAGTGCATAGCTTGGCAGACAATCATGTCACTGAATTCACTAAGATTCAGAGACAAATACAACCATGTGATACAGATGAAGGAATTCATAAAACAACAAGGCTATGAAATACCAAGATTCCTAGGTCACCAGTTACATGTAATTTTTAAATTACATTGTATGTATTTCTCCATTTTTGAAAACCTAAAAAAGTTTGTCCTAGGTCTTAGCTAAAAAAATAAAATTGTGGAAAAATTAAAACATCTGATAATGGATGAAGCAGCTGAGATTGAACTACAAGTGCTTGAAATCATGGGGAAGATGTTTTCTGGACCATGGATGCACATGTTCTACACGTGTTTGACAAACTCCCAAAACCCTATTAACACCATGCAAATAGTGAAGCGTGTAATAGAAAATTTACACAAACTCAAGGACCCAAAGACAATATTACTGGCTGATCAGGACTTCTTTGGAAACATGTTGCCACAAGAAGAAAAGGACAAATTATTTGTTGAACCCAAGTAATGAAAATCTATTTGATGAGATGATGACTGCCTGTATGAAAGGCACTGTTGCTGTTTTAAAAAGACAGTAAAGGAAATCTTGTAATACAGTGAAGACCTCTGCAGAATCGGTGTTAGCATCCGTAATGCAACATGCAATAGAAGTCGAAAGTGCAATAGGGAAATACTGCGAGAAGAAGAAAGTATCTCCACATGCTTATGTCTTGAGCATAAGCAATATTATCAAATCAAAAAGAAACAATGTATGGAAATATATAAATGACCGGGAGGATTTGGATTTGGTCATGCAGTATGGCATTGAAAAAAGTAAGCAGACAGAGTTAAGAAAAGAAATTGTAGAGGCTGAAATAATTTGGAGAATTAATGAAAAACAGAGGCAACGGCAAAAACAGGAAAGGTCCCAACTCTAGAAAAGACTAAATAGAATAAACACCAGTTCTGTTATCAAGGCAAAATTTTGTAGATGACATTTACAAAATTTTAAGTAGTGATATAATTGCCCATAGGATAAAACACATTTGAACTGTCGATTCTGTCGACAAGTTATTTGTAGTTCGGGTTAATCAATTTTCTGACCCAGACTACAACGTAATCTATGAAAATGAAAACACTATCAATTAGACAAATGTGAAATGGCCACTGATTATATCATGCACAACTTAATTTTCGACTGGATATCCTGTCCTGGGTAGGACAATAATTTACATCCAGTAGCAAGAACTCTGAGCTTTAGGTCAAGATTTTTGAGGAGTGTGAAACCACCTCAGAATGGCTGTTCTTCCCAAGTCCACTCTGACCCAGAATAGTAGCACCTGTTAGGGTCTCATTTATGGGCAAAATGGCAGGAAAAAAAATAAGAGAAAAAGAAAAAAAAGGCCACAAAATTTTCACAAAAGTCTGATACCAATTGCATTGCATTTTTATACCTCTATTTTTGCTTTACTATGAATAAATAAAATAAAAAGTGTATATGATTAGGTTATTATTACAAAAAAATTGCCTTTTCAATACTATCATATAACTTAAGTTTAAAAAAATTGGGGGAAAAATTAACACACACACACACAAAAAAAAAAATGAATAAAATTTAAATTGAGAAGAGTACCTACAAATATTAGGTACCTATCTTATGAAGTTTATATGGTCTTATTTTTATATTAATCTCAGTTATGACATTTTTCCATAAATGAAATATCAAAATTAATAATAAAATGAATGGAAATACAAGTAATAGCATAAAATGTAATAAATGTACATAAAATTATAGTATTTTATGTACACTTCTGATAAAATTTCATAAGAAAGGTACCTATAATTATTAATTATAGTATCTTTATGAAATTTTATCTCACTCAACAGTCATATTTAAATTTTTTTTTATTGTATTATATTTTCCCATAAAGCATTATAAGTTGGTTCACTTAAAACTATAAATAATTATGTTACTTCTGTCCTTCGGTAGAACAACTTTCCCTCACATTTGGTGTTAATATGTGATGAAACTATCACTCGTCACTTGTTAATCATCACTGCTTTCTCTTATTTTAAAGTACATTTTTTTGGCACAGAAAGCAAGTAATGTTTGTTTCCAAATATATTAAATAAACTTTATAATTTCTAATTTTCTTAAAATAAATTTTGAAAAAGGTATAATTGATTTTTGAAAGATTTTTAAAGGGAGAATTTCACTTAGGTTTATGAAGTTGAAAAAAATGACTGACATGATCGATTTATGACGATTTTGCTGACTAAAGAGATATTTAACTAAAATATACTATGGGCTTTCCTCTTAATAATAACAAACATGTAGACAACAACAAAAATTTTTATGAAGTTTTTTATTCATGCTATGCTCTTTTTTTTTTAGTGATCTCATGAAGGTACCTAAATATATATATATATATATATATATATATATAATTTCCTTAGAATCAAAATTCAATTCTAATGAAATAAATTATAATCACCACCAACCCTTCAAGTTTTCAGTTTCTTAATATAATTAATATTTGCTCTGTTTTTACATTGAGCTCTATGTATTATATCCTCCCTGGAATTATCCATATAGATTACCAAACACATTATATATATATATATATATATATATATATATATATATACCAAGATTTTCTAAAATAAATATTTCAAAAATAATTTCATTCATAAATAAATAAATTGAAAATCATTTTTTTTTTTTTAAATTAGTAAAGAAAATAAAATTTGTAAATCTAGGTACCTTTATGAAATCAATAAAAAAGAGCATAACATAAGAACAGCCTTAAAACTTGATGAAAAAAATTTATCATTATCATGTTTGTATTATTAAAAAGGCTAAAGTATATTTTGATTATTTTTTGAAATTTTTACTCATTCTTAGCACATCCAAAATTTTAGTTAAAAGTCTTGTTTTTTTTGAGTCAGTGAAATCACTAAAAATGGTGATTTTCAGCCATTTTTTAGGATTTTGTAAACAGAAATCAAATTCTGTTTTAAAAATCTTACAAAAATCAATTATACGCTTTTCAAAATCTATTTGAAAAAAATTAGAAAAATTAAAGTTCATCTAATAAATTTTGAAAAAATGTTTAATAATAAGAGAAAGAAGGTCTTAACAACAGGGAGGATTGACAAGTGATGATCTCATCACGTATTGACAGCAAACGTGAGATTTGAGTTATCATATGGAAGGAAAGAAATGACAATCCTTTTAGTTTTAAGTGAACCAGCCTATTTACCTCATAATTGTTAAAGAAAAACTTTCATTTTAAAAAAGATTTTTTATTAAGTACTGTAGCTTTCACTTTATGTTTATTGATACTTTCTGCACAAATAAATACTATAAAAAAATTAAAATCTAAGTGCTAAGTGAGATAAAATTTCATAGGAAATGTATATAAAATTATAGTATAATTTTAAATTCACTTATGAAATTTTAAGGTATTATTTTTATGCTCAATTTATTAATTTTTAATACATCTCATAGAAAAATGTCATAACTGACATAATACAAAAATAATACTATATAAATTTCATAGAATAGGTAACTAATAATTGTAGGTATCTTTCTCATTTGAAAAGTCATACATTTTTTTTTTATGTTAATTTTTATCCCATAGTTTTTATTCTTAGTTATATGACAGTATTGAAAATAATTTTTTTTTACTAATTATGTAATCATTTACATTTTTTTTTATTCGGTCAAGTAACAATAGAGACATAAAAGTTAAATCTTGGTATCACAGACAATGGTAATCCTTGTTTTTTTATGAATTCCATCAATGAAATCACGTAATAATATTTTTTAATGAATTTAATGCTATAATCATTATCTAAAATAAACAGCTTTTTTCACTAATTTAAAAATATTTAACAACTTTAATGTAAGAAGTGTAATTTGTAATAAAAAAAATTATAATTATTGTAAAAATTTATTTTTTATCAAAAAAGCTTGTTTTCAGACAATATTGTTCTTATTCAAAGAAGCAACAAAAAACTTTTGTAATTAAATAATAATATCATTGTTTCATTGAGTTTTTTATGTTACAATTCAGAGCTGAATTTCAGTAACTGGTTTCTTGATTTTTCAAAAAAGAAATTATGATTTAAATTCTTCAAAGTCTTCTGCTTTTATATTCACTAAAATAAACAGCAGTTAATTTTTAGAGTTTTCATAAATTAATTAAGGTGAGGGGGGGGGGGGGTAAAAGATGTAAAAAAAAAAAAAGAAGTTTTTTACCATGGCTTTCAAAATAAAAAAAAAACACATTTAAAGTATTTTCAATCATTTATGAATAAATCCTGAAAGTTTCATTAAAATCCGACCGTACTTTTTTTTTTTTGCCTGATTTTCAAAATTTACGTCTTTCACTGAAAAAAAAAAAAAAAAAAAAAAAAGCGTTAAAATTTGTAATGTTATTTAAATTTATTTACTAATGACCTTTCGCAAGGAGAAACATGATTTTCTAACCAAAAGTTAGATTGTTCTAAAAAGGATGCAAATATTTTTAAAAATAATAAAAAATACTTTGGTTCTTCTTCTTAATAATAACAAACAGACGATAAAATTCCGTTTTCATCAAGTGTAAGGTAGGTATGTCCAATATTTCGCTAAAAAGTGGTATACCTTGACGACAAAAGGTCCCCAAATTGATAAAACAATTTTTAACGTTTAAATATTTATGTTGTTATTAAAGAGGAAAGACCAAAGTATTTTCTGAATATTTTTTCAGATTTTTTAATCCTTCCTATAAATGTTAAAAATTTTATTAAAAATCTTGTTTTTTTTCGAGTCAAAAAATTTTGTAAAATCGAACTTATCGACATTTCTGTCGGAAAGATCATAGTTTGTTAGTTAAAAAATCATGAAAAATCAATTACACCTTTTGCTTTTGTTATCTTAGGAAATTTAGAATGATTAAAGTATACTTAATGTAATTTGAAAGAAACATTACTTACATTTTTAGCAGAAAATTTTTTAAGAGAGATATTTCCAACCAGGGTGCTCTATTTTGACAGGCGTTGATTGATGTACGTCAATATATTCACAACTTACGGTACGGAAATTTATTGGTTGGTAGCACAGAAGTGATATAATTCGTTCTAATTTTAAGTGAATCTGGTTAGTAGATTTTTTTTTTTAAATTCACTTTCAAATTTTTTTTTTTTTTTTACCTTACGTTTGAGGAAGAATTCTGCACTGAAAATAACATTTAAATTATGAAAGAAAATCAAATTTTACAAGTAAAAATAAAACAGTAAAAAAAATACATTTTTTTAAATTGAGGTTTATTATTTCAGTCATGAAATATTTTTCTGAGAATATAAAAATTACATGAAACACCATTAATTGAAACGGGTTAACTTAATGAAATGAGATTTTATTTCTTTTTTATTAAGGCAGATTTTTTTCTATTTATTAATAATTATATGGCAGTAACTCAGTAATATGAGTTTTATTTTATTTATTAATAAAATTAACATGCTAATAGCAGCTATGTTGGTTTTGTTTTGACTCGACAAGTATTTTTTAGTTTGAGTAGTAGCGAGCTAACTCCAGAAAATTTAAACTCCAAAAATCGTTTTAATTGATAATTTGTCGTGTGGATAATAATTCCAAAGTAATGTACAATGAATTTATGCATTCGATTTCAAACTTGAAAATTTGGGTGGACTTCCAAGGGCGTTTTTTTTTTTTGTAATTGTAAATAGTCGATATTTTCTTTTATCCCACTATTCGATTATATTTGAATAGAAAAAGAAAAAAATTGAAAATAATACGACGATATTCAGAAAACTTGACAAGCGTTGTTTTCTTGTTACAAAGCCATTTCTGAAGTAAAAAAAAAACTTGCTTCTATCAAAGGAAACTACTCATGTGACATTATTTCAACAATGTGCATCCGTACTTTCGTTGTAGACGATTTTAAATACAATTTTGGAATATTAAAAATTATTTTTAAAATAATTATGGTTGTCAGATTTTAATAAGCTTTCAAATTTATGATCTTTAAAAAGTAGAGAACATAATATATCATTTCCATAAGGTTGCAGAAAGAACTTAATGGATAAATATATAACAACCTTTTGTCATATTGTGTATTTAAAATTGAAAAAAAAAAGAAAATTAATGTAAAAATTTATTGTTCATCAAAAAATTTTTTTTCTTTCAGATAATAATTACCTTCGTATATATTATTCAGAAAAGCCATTAAAAACTTTCTTAATTAAATATTGTCTTAGTTTTATTGGGTTTTGTATTTTTACAATTGAGGTAAAAGTTTGGACAATTTCGGACATTTTTTTAACAAAAAAATCGATGATTTAGATTTTTCAGAGTTTTGTGCATTTAATTAAAAAAAAAAATTGAGGTTGCAAATAAATTTTTTTTTGTGTTTTCATAAAATTAAGTTCGAGGGGGGTAACAGATATAAAAAAAAATATTTATACCATGACTTTCAAAGAGACAAACATTTCTAAATTAAGTTCATTCATTTCTGAATAAGTTCTGAAGTTTTCATTAAAATCCAACAAGTAGTTAATTTTTACAAGAATTTCGAAATTAATGTGTCTTTCAACTGACAAAAAAACAACTAAAAAAAAACGCTAAAAAGGTCAAAATTGGACATACCTAGTGTAAGGGCAAATCATGGTATTCTTTTTTTTTTGTTTTTTAGCAATTTCATCAATGTATATTTGTTAGTGTTCAAATTTTTAAATATTCTTCTTTGAAATTTTGCAACTTGCGTTGTTTTAACGTCCTTTTTTCAAGTTAAAAAAATAATTAAAAAATACTCTGGTCTTTTCTCTTATTAATAACAAACTTTTCATGCGTTTGAAAAGAAAATATTTAGTGAAATATTTACAAAATAAAAAGTCAATTCATACCTGCAAAAAAATAATCACTACGGTTAGACATGTTTCTCTTTAAGTCCAACTAAATTTTTTCTGATAAAAAAATTAAGTAATGTTTGTTTTAAATTACATTAAGTATACATTAAATTTTTTAATTTTTCTAAAATAACTTTTGGAAAACGTATAAATGAATTTTACAAGATTTTTAAATGGAAAATTTCAATGTCTGACAATGATAGAATGCGGAATATTCCAGCATCTAAGATTTTGATTTTTGATAAATTTAAAAAAATTTTTTTTTTTTTTTTTTTAGTGCGCATGAAGCCTTATTTAAATTGGTAAAATTATTTTTTTTTCTTCTTACAAATTACCCTGAGGATATTACTTTTTAAATAAAACGAAAATTTAACTGCAATGACATGAATTATTTTAAAATAAAACAAGTTTTTTTTAGTACGCTCGCGTTGATACATGATTTTTAAAAAAAAAAGCGAATATTATTTTATCGTTTCTAAATACCTTAAAAACAAAACGTATTTAAGTGCATTTGTAAATACAAGTCATTATTAATAAAAAAATAAAATGAATTCATTTATAAAAAAAATTCATGTTATTACAAAAAAAAACAGTACAACATTGTCAGTCTTAGTTTGTTCAATGAAGTGAATTTAAAAAATAAATGAAGTAAATTTTTACTCGCAAATTTGTATTGTTTCGTAAACAAAGATAATAAACTACTTACTGTTTTCTTTGAAGGCAGTTGGATACTTTCGAGAAAAGGAAAGAATTTTTAATAAACAACCAATTTCAGTGTTGACTTTTCTTTTTGAGATCAAAAGAGAGCAAATCTCAAGGGAGATAATTCCTGAAAATAATTTTTGACCGGTTTTCTTTTCTGTACGAAGCAAAAAGATTAACATACATTTTCAATACAATCCTTAAATTTAAAGTAGTTTTTTCTTTCTTCCCCATAATTTTTTAAAATCTATCCTAATTTTGTTTAAATTGAATACAATACATAAAATATTTTAAAACTGTGTATTCCCTATTTTAAAAATGAATTAATTTGAATAGAATTGTCAGAAATTCCAGTGAGAAATTAAGAGATTATAAAATTGAAGAACGTCATTGAATATATGTTTTGTGTGTGTCTTTCATGCAGAAAATAAAACAACAAAAAAATGTAACAGCAAATTGAAATGGTGAAATATGCCTTGCAAAATCTAAACATAAAACTAAAAGGGTGTTTTTGAGAACAGACAATATCAGATCTCTTATCCTGACTATTTTGAAAGGCAGAAACGATAAAACACAAAACTCTTACTCAGGTGTGAAATTTGAAAATTTACATTTATTACATATGAAAATTAATATGAGCATATATTACAAAACTAGCAGTAAAGCCCAGCGTTGTCCGGGAGTAAACTTCCTCTGAATGGAAGGTCATAACCGCCATACTCATTTTGTACACGCATGTAAGGCTGAAGTCTAGTAGAACTGATGGTCGCCCACGTAAAAAACAATGTACACAAGTTGTCGGTATTCATCAGCACAACGGAAGAAAAAATTGTATGGCTTAAACAAAAAGAAGCAATGGACAGCCATGGTAGCATCAGCCGTTTGCCATTACTAAGATACCTCCAATTAAAAGTTGTCAAGTTCAATACGAACAGGGGCCTTGGGAAGTTTTTGGTGAGTTTTGGCAGATGGCTTTGTATTTCGATAGGATGGTTTTATTATCCCTTAGTGCAAGACATTACATGAAGCCCTGTGACAATTGCAACGTAGTAAAACGCAATAGAGTGAAAGGAAGACGCATCTTTTGCTCAAAAGACAGCGCTGCCACTACCACAAACAGAACCACATAACAGAAGTATGGGAAAGTGCCGGGGCGAGTACTTGTAAGTGGCACAAATTCTTTTGTAGTTTTAATAGCCAGTTGAGGCGAGCATGAAGTGCACGTAGCGTTACCTAAAGCAGCCCTTATGGTAAGGAGAGAAACACACCAACGGTGTACGGCAGAGAATGCATGTTATAACTCTGCATGCTGTTATTCTTTTATTATCCCACTTCTTTTTGCTGAGACCTGAATTGCGTGGATGCACACGACTTCTCTGACAATTAAACAAATTCACCTTCCCACGTATTGGTTTTGTGTTGCAACTGAATATGGTTACGTGGTCGACATGTAAGTGCGAATGCAGCTATGGTGGGGTTTAAGTGACAAGGGAGCGTCTGGTGAGCAAGACAACCTTTAATGAAATGTCTTAGTAATGGCAAGTGGATACTACGACGACCTTTAAATAAACCGGGTTAAAAAATGAAGGAACCTACGATGCAGCTGACATAAAGATATGTACGTTACGTTTAAACGTGACCAACCATGGGCTATGGGACTTCTGCGTAGGTAATATTTTTAGCTTTGTTTGTTGGAGAGTAAACGTAAACGTTGTCCTTACTCCCGACTCGGGAGCAGCCTACATAAAGCTGTCCATGGGCAAAACACTGTTCACCTAAATGCAGACCCACGACGCTTGAGCGTCTGTCCTTGCAATTTGGCCATTGTTGTTGAGCCATGTTTGCCGTACCCCAGGGCTTTCTGAAGCTCTGGCAGACGCAGTAGATTTGGAATTCTTCAAACGACGATTAGCGGTCTGCACAGGACTTTCTAAAGCTGTGGAGACGCAGTAGTGCTGGCATTTCTTAAACGACAAATAGCGGTTTGTTAAGGATGTTCCGAAACCCTGGAAGATGCTGTATCCCTCGCATTCCTAAGATGACGCGAAGTGGTTTGTTCAGGGTTTTCTAAAGCTCTAGAACATGCTGTATCGCTGGCATTCCTTAAATGCCAAAGGATTGTCTGTGTTGGGGAATCGGAAGCCCTGGTCCTAAAAACGCGTATTGCGTCCTGTGAATTCTGTACTAAACGCTCTTCACTTGAAAGTCTAGCGCGTCGTGATGACATAACTGATGCTACTGATACCAGCCTTTCAGTCCATTCAGCGGTACTTTCCGTGGAGATGCGGGTAGCAGAGCGTGAGGCTATACGAGAAAGGCTCTTGTAGCAGAGGCAGCAGCCGTGCACCGTCCAAAAAGTTTTCTTCTCTTAGGCGGCATTTTAACCAATATTAAAAAGGCAAACGTAATAAAAGGTATGTAGGTTTTGTGAGTACAAAAAATATGTGTAGTCTAAACGTAGACAGGTTAGAGAGATCCCCAAAATGTATGTAACTGTATCAAAAGGGGATCGAAGACAAAAAGTGAAGTTTAAAAATTCAACTGAAGCTAAAACGGTAGTAGGCAATCTGGAAAGTAAATTCGATAAACGCGGAAACGGATATAGTTATAAATAAGAAGTTAAAAAAAAACAGTTTGGATACGTAATCAACAACTTGCGGTTTCCATAAGAAGCGAATGAAGTGAGCCAAGTGCAGGACAGTAATCGCAGAAGTGTGAACACGCGTGCGAGTTATATTATAACGAGGCGATTGTCCGGTTGATCTTGAGCACACATACTAAGGTGGCGTATGTATGCACGTGCACACGTGTGTGTAAAAGAACTGCTCGTGCATATGATTGGATGGGCCCAAGGTTAAACGCTTGCAACCGTGCCAATGAGCTTGTTGGGATGCTATGAGTTTGAATTTGTTATCAGAAGGTTTTAATATTAAGATGGTTAATTTACGGGCATGTTCACCATATTAATCCACAACAATATAGAATATAGGCATTCAAAACGAATCAATCACAAGGTAATTGAATAAGAAACAACGGTAATTAAGGTTTCAATAAAAACAACAGACATTTATGTACAATTAATATACAATTAGAAAACTTGTGGTTTGATAATGCAAGAATTGACCATGTATAAATTGGGTGTCTTATTGATTTACAGTTCAAAATTGTTCATGTGTTAAAGAACTGGTCAAATAGAGTAAAATGGAAAATATTACTTATACAGAAATTTTTGTAGTTTGTGTGCGTGAATAAAGTAGAGTATAAATGTCTTAATTTTTTAGAGTTGTTTACCTTGGATTGTTCTGTGTTTATCTTTTGTTAAATACAATTTATATCTTAGTAGTGTTAGAACACTTTTCTTAAAAAGTTGTAAGTGAATTTTGAGAGAATAATATTGGTGTTTGAGTGAGCAGTTGATGCGCGAAAAGTTTCTTAAGTCAAAATAGTGACACGCGTGAATTCGTGTGGCATCTCTCTGAAGCTAAGTGACTGACTGGTGAATTGGGTCAAAATGGTCCTTTTTATTTGTTTTGGGAATCCAAAATAGGCTCCATTGAACTTGGCGCAAAATAGGTTTTCGACAATTGTTACACATTTTGGTGTCGTCTCGACCAATGAAAAGTTGAGATTTGCAATGTGAGGTGTAGATTGGTTAAAACTGATTTTGATGGAAGAGTGTATTTTATCACGGGGGTAAGTAGAAAATATGGACGATTCCTTCAAGCTCGCAGCAACTTTGAACAGTTGACGCGATTGGTTAACCTCCAGCTGGGTTAGTCAAAGTAGTGCACAGTGGTGGATGACGTTTCAAAATAGTATCTGGCGACTTTATTGTATCGGATTTTTTATTGATAAATATGAAAGCTATGTAGTTCCTTATCCCAAAATAGGCATTGCCTTT
Organism: Acanthosepion esculentum; assembly: GCA_964036315.1. NCBI lineage: Eukaryota > Metazoa > Mollusca > Cephalopoda > Sepiida > Sepiidae > Acanthosepion > Acanthosepion esculentum. The sequence continues at coordinate 31,869,272 of OZ038479.1, read as the reverse complement.
TTGATTTACGTCGTCATCGATGTAGCGCAGTCTCTCAAAGTCAGCCAGTCAGAAAATTACTAGCAATACCGATTTATAGTAAAAATTACCAACGGTACATTTTATCTCCAGTTTAAAGCATACAATTGCACTCAAAATATACAGGGTGACTGAAAACTAATTCCCCATTTTAAAATAGTTATAATTTATTTATTAACTATAATTTTTATACAAAATAAATATGCTTAGAAAGCGTTTAATATGAGGTTTTATTTAAAGTTTGATACTGGCACCAGGTTTTGGGCCACCAGGAATCATATTAACTCATTTCACCAAGAACACTTGTGGTATGGAAGACATAACTTCTTGTATTTGTCCTTCATGTTCTTCCAAAGTCTTGGTTTTGTATAGTAGACTTGCCCCTTTAACTGAACCCAAACACAGAAGTCACAGGGTGTTAAGTCAGGACTCCTGGCTGACCACTTATGCATAAAATAGGGAGTTACTTTTCAATCACTCTGTATATAGTTGAAACTATAAAATTTATTTCAAAATATTCAGATATTGGCATTAAATAACCAATAGAGGTTGATATGCATGTTGAAACACCAGTTTTTAATCACCAAAGTTAAGCAATGTTAACCTTGGTAAGTACCTAGATGGCTGACTACTTGAGAATACCAGCTTGTCTGTGCAGGTGGTGTAATGGCTAATACTCTTGGATTTGTTGTTTGTTTAGCAGCATATCAACCTCTATGTGTTATTTAATGCTGAAATGTAAATATTTTGCACACAATTTTATTTTTATTTTCAGAGATAAAAATGGTTTTAGTGATGCAAGTCTTACTAATTAACTCATAGCTGGGGGAAGAAGAGGTGGATTCACACCTTTCCCAAAGGTATTTGTCCGTAAGTGAATATAAGGAACTCAGCGGGAATTAGAACTTGGTTCTCCAATTATCCATCACACACATTGGTACATCTAATCTTACAGCACCTGCTATTCCCAAGCAGTACCCATCGAGATACTAACAAAAGTCAGTGTCGCTTAACTTCAGTGATCATACGGGAACCGATGTTTTAATGTGAATGTGTCCATAAGCCTAATTGCTAATTAGAAAGCTGAGTTCCAATCCCAAGGACTAAACTATGATTACCAGTCTATTCCTTGCATTATTACTCAGTTTATTCACTTTAACTGACGCTGTCACACATCGAAAAGGTCTGTCGCAGTTAGCTCCTCCTCATTTCCTTAACCCTTCAACAGGGGTCTCTCTCTCCCACGAGTATAAATACTGGCTGACCTTTCGCCTCTTCCTCTTTTACGGCTTACGCACACGTGTGGCCAGCAAAACGACTTAGACCGCGGGCCGCAACCTCGCGCGTGAGGCGAGGTTAAAAAAAAAAAAAAAACTTTCTCTTTTTCACTTACACCACTATGTGACCTCTCAAACAAACAGCGTTTCCCATATTCTGGGAACACGCTTAAAACTATATACGCGTTCGTACGGACACTCAACACACACACAACTTTCCATACAAACACTGTAAACATTTTATTCATGTCTTCAATGTATTTGTAATTCGTGTATTAATCTATTTGTTATTAATATATATTTGTTTGCATACATGTATATCGGTCTTGTTTGTTTCTTTATCTTCTTTGGACCCCATTAAAGTCCAACATTCCTATGTAGCTGGACCGTCCAGCGGAAGTCTTAACCCTGAGATAACTCATCATCTCCTCACATTCACACACCGCACGGTCTACTACAGGTCTGTATGAACACCATCATTTTCGTAGCACAAACCAAAATGATGCGGCGCCATGTCCTGTGTGATTACGAAGCTGTGCTTTGTTGATTGTTGTCTCTCTAAACAGCGTCCTTCAACTGATGGGTATTATTCTGGTATCGTTCATGTGAAACTCTCTCCTTGATGATAACAGTCCACATAGCGTTGAAATCGAAAATTATGTTATGTACGGGTGACAAGACTTTCGGATCACGCTGTATGTGCCGTGCACATTCAGCTCGTGGGTGGTTATGGCTCGCCACAATTTTCTAGCCTTTTGTAAGGTTTGATTAACGAAAGAAAAAAACTTGCCCGCTACCAACCAGACTTATTTGGATACAGGAGAAGCGGGCGGGAAGAGGGTGAGAATATAACGTTCTCGTTAAATAAGGAGCATTCGTTTAACAACGACATTGACTTTCGATCTCCTCGTCGCAAACAATACACGTTCGATGAACACCAAAAGCTGTAAAAAATGCTCCCTTTTCTTTAAAGTATTTGGGTAAAAAGAAATCAGCAGACGAAAGAAAACATAAAGAGTTAAAAGTTAAGTTAAAATTAAAAAGTGTAACATTTTGTTTACAAATTCGCGCGAAAAAAATGAAGTTTTCTTCGATAAAGGAGGAATATATTTTTTATTTTAAATAAAACTTGTACGTACAAATGCTCTTGAATAAGTTCTGATTTTTAAGGTAGTTAAAAATGATGGTAATAATGTTAGATTCCTCGTGTAGCGGTATTGTCAGCGTAAATCAACCCGCACATTTTTTACTTTACGAATGTTCATGCAAACAAAAAGCAAACAAGAGAAAAACACACAAGAAAATAACATTTCATAATAGGTACAAAATTTATATATTTCGTCAGGTCAAAAACTAGGTTGATGCTATTCGGACGTAATGGTGAACAGGTAAATTGTTTTTTTAATATTTGTTAACCACTCAGGGAGCGCTTTACAAAATTCAGTCTGGAGCCTGATATGTTTTGTTTCGCTCATTGAGAACAAATGTACGTGAAGATAAGCGAGATAATTTTAATGTTTATTGTCCAATGAGAAGCTAAGGTTTTTAGAAAAAACGTATGAAGCTGTGATCCACTTTTTTGCACGAAAATCGACATTGAAGAAAAAGTAGTAGAGGAAATGCTAAACTCGCTTAAAAAATAATGTGTTCCCTCCATAAAGTCGAAAGGGGAAATTTAAATTTATTTTGTTTTTAATTTTTTTGATTATGTTATTGCGGAGGAGAAGGTGAAATAAGTTTGAAAATTGATCAAGTTTTTATTTACGTTAGGTCGGCTATGTGTTTAAAACTTCACTCTTTCACAAACATTACTCAAAACATAACAATTGAATTTTGGTCTTAGTGTACAATATGTACATAAGCGAAAGGATTGACAGACTTATGTCTCTTAGATTTGGAAATATTTGTACCGAAGATCATAAAGGTTAGATTAACTATTAAACTGTAGTTTAGAAGACTGAGTATGTTAGGAATTGTGTATTGTACAAGTTGGTAAGATGTTCAGAAGAGTTAAGAGTTCGTACTTGCGTGAATGTTGTAATGTTCTTTAACGTCTGACTGCATGGTCAAGACGGAAGTCCTTGAAGGTTACATTCTGGCAGCAAAGAAGTCAAACGGAGAGACAGGTTGTTGTGGTAGGATCCACCTAATCTGCATAGGTGACTACCAACTATATAAATAATGGTTGGTACCGGAAGACGAGAGAGGGGGGAATCACGAGATCCAACTAGAGACTCTGATCGACTGCAACTTAGTCAACACATTCTCCAGGAACGTCTTCCCAGAAATATACAGAAATACTAGATGTAAATATTGTGTACACTTTCTTGTTATAATACATTCTTGTTCTAAGTACATTTTGTGTTGCATTATTATTCCATGCATTAGGCGAGATTCAACAATACGTCAAGACTCAACACAGGTAAAGAGATTATTTATTCCTGTGTATAATAGAAAATGTGGCACAAGGCCGAAGTGGGGAATGGCGAAAAGGTCGGTCTTCTGTGTTAACTTTTAAACTTAGCTAGCCACAAACGCTGACCCAATCATACTAACAATATTTCTTGCACCAAAACAACACATTTTTACTTACCATTCTTACCACACCCACCATAATACCTCAATGCCTATGAAAATACTAACTAGACCCCCATATGTACAATTTATCGTTTGTGGGGGGGGGGAGGGGAATAAAATAACAATTTAACATTTTTTTTTAAATAACCCCAATGACTAATTACAATATGAGACAAATAACTATTTACAAGAAACTAAACAAAATTGTGTTAGTAATAAAACCCCCATAATCACTAAATGTGGCAGACACATCAGTTAACCAGACGAAATTAATGCGGGACTATAAAAAATTAAAAACATTCATTCATCCCAATCACTCACACAGACATGCACACATTCAGACACAACAACAGATATGAAAAATCACACCCGAAACGAAAAAAACGCCCTGCATCCACCAGAGAACTGACGTCACTGACCACCTAACGAGGGAGGGGATGGGGAATTAAACTTAAATAAAAATAGGGACAGAAATAAAAGGGGCCAATGAGCATACATACCCTAGCTAAGTTTACTGGAAAATGAAACTAAAGAATCAAAAACAAAACCTAATTTTGGGATGGGTTGCCCGTGTTCAACCCAGCTAAAGCAATATTCTGATGCCTAACCGGCATCAAAGTGCCACTCCATGTCAGCTCCTTTCACACGACACAAGCGCGCAAGATTCGCCCATCTTTTGCCGAGTTCAGATGATGAGAGACGCCGCCTTTCCGACCTAATCTTGACTTTAAGCTGATGCTTTAAGTACAAGATCAGTTGGGAAGAGGTAAACTTCTCGCCTCCATAGAATCCCTTCTGACGTGTCGTCCAAATCACGACTCTCATAACACCTAGCAAGCATAAGAACACATAGTGTTCAGCCCTCGTCAACGGCAGAGCCACATTGCTACAAATAGAAGCGGACTCAAGGACAAAGAACGTTCCAGACAGCATGCGAACCATGAGGCCTTCAACATACTTTCACAGCGGTGCTACCACCGTGCAAGGAAAAATAGCGTGACCAATGGTCTCGACTTCCCCACTACAACGGCGGCAGTTTAGATATTTCTCCAAGCCCGCTCAGCAAAGTCTTTTGGCGACCCAGAGGATCCCACGCATCACCAGCCAGGTGAGTGATGCCTCATTGTTATTGAGGCATTTCAACCCGGGCACCCAAGGCCATATCGAGCGAGCCTCCTGCTTCGTAAGACCGAGCTCGTCACTCAAATCATCACGAACGGTCCCCCCTAACTAACACCTGATATAATGCCTTACGAGACAATGTCTGGACGTTGGAGAGGCCATTCAACGCCCGTAAGAGGAGTTTCAGGGCACGATGGCATTCACGATAGATGGAGCATTCGACTTTGGGTAAACGGTGAGACTCCTCCTCGACCGAGTGCACACTTCTCAGGGATGGGAAACTCTTACGGGCGTCTTCCTTCCAAAAGGCGCCCACATCATCCGGTTCACGACACATTCGATCCAGGAATCCGATGCGAAGCATATATTGATGAATCACAATGCTAGGCATACCTAAATCGCCTTCAGATGGATGAAGGCATCAGATCTCCCGAGAGACTCTGGTGGCCTTGCCTCCCCAAGAAGGAGAACAAGAGCTGCACTAACGCCAGTAAAGTGTCAGACGGAAGTGGAAGCACGGAGAATCGGGTAGATGTGTGAAACACATACTTCCGTCCTCCCCTTTAAGGAAAGATTCCTCCGAGACCACAAATTAATTGCGATCTCGGCCTTCCCTTGCACCTCCGACCAATTCATATCCAACTGGAGATCAGGACCGAACCAGACGCCGAGAATCTTGACCGGCCCATCTGTCCAGAGGAAAGGTCCGGGAAGAGAAACTCCCTTCCACGCACCCAACCGCAAGCCAACAGACTTATCACGGTTGATCTTGACCCCTGTCACCATCTCATAACCACTGATTTCTTTGCTGACTTCGTTAATCTCGGCCCTGCTCGACACAAGAACCGAAACGTCATCAGCATACGCGGAATACATGGACGCGTTGGTAGCGCCAGGTAAGAAAATTTCGCGTAGGACCGGATTCGTCTTTAACTTGCGAAGGAAAGGTTCCAGCGCAAGAACGTACATCAAAGGCGAAAGCGGACAACCTTGACGAATGGAGCGAGACATTACGAAAGGCTCCGATCGTACTCCATTCACTTCCACCAGCGCACCGGGGGTCGCATACAGAAGTCGGATCCAGGTGCGAAAGTACGGCCCGAAACCAGCCGCCGAAAGAACAGCCTCCAAAAAATGATGCTCAACCCTAATGAATACATTGGATTGATCAGCGCGGCTTCACTGTCGACTTGCTCGATGATCAAGCGTACCATATGAAGGTGCGACAGGTAAAGAGAGAGGGAACCACTCGCGTTTTGTTTATATAAGATGGTGTATCACGTAACTGGCTCAGAGCATATTGAGCGGGAAAACAGATTTGTCGCATGCAGGCAATTTGATTGGTCGGAACTGACCAATCAGCTAGCTAGTTTTGAGGAGATTAACCAATGAATACTTGTCAAACGCTTACTACGTATGTGTGTTTGATGGTGATGATAATTACAACAGGGAAGAGTACATTTCCCGCCGGGGTGACTGGCAGATGTGGAAGATTTCACAAGCTATAAGCTGAGTTTCAAAGATCAGTAATGCCCTAATGTTACTTGAATGAATAAAAATATTATAAAATGTTCTTTCAAAACTGTCTTTTAGTACAGAAATTTTACGATGCAAAAATTAAGAGTTGCTTACCCTTAACTTTGTTTGTTTTGTTTTGTTTTACGGCATATCAACCTCAAAGGGTCATTTAATGCCGATGGCTTTTTTTTTTTATATTGTTTTGTTAGAAAACCATTTCTGTTTCTCCCTTCTTTTTTTCCCCCCTTTTTCCTTTTAAACGCATAACTTTCTTTTAAATTTTCTGATAGAGGCCGATTTTCTTGAAATACGAAAAAATGATTTGGGGGCTGTTTTTTTCCCAATATATCTTTAATATTATTTTCTTTGTAGAGATTTTTTCTTATTTCTGTGAAATCAATGCAGTCTGTTAGAATGTGTTTAATTGTGAATGGGGTTTGACATGGTATACAGAAAGGTTGATCTTCTCCTTTCAGGAGATATGAGTGGGTTAAAAAAGTATGGCCTATTCTTATTCTTGCAAGTGTAACTTCTTTTCTGTTTAGCTTCGTATTATGTTCCTGTTTTTTAATTTTTGGCATGATTTCGTATAGTTTGTTTTGGGGAAATCCGTTCCAGTAAGTTTGCCATTTTTTCCTTGTGTATGTATTGATGTGTCTTCTAAGATCTGTGTAGGGAATTTTAAAGTTTACGTCAGTTGGGATATTTAAGGCAGCTTTAGCTGCTGAATCGGCTAATTCATTTCCTCTAATACCTGTATGGCTTGGAATCCAGCAGAAAATAATTTCTTTTTTGCTTTGGCTGTTTAGTTGCGATAGCTTGTTGAGTAATTTTGAAATTAGAGGATTATCTGTTTTTTTATTCTTTATTGCTTTTAGAGCAGACAGAGAGTCTGAAAAGATTATGTATTTGGTATTTCTGTTGTTAGAGATTAGATTGAGTGCTAAGGTTAGTGCATGTATTTCTGCACTAAAAATAGGTTTCTTTTGGGAGGTTTGATTGTTTTGTTATTGATTTGTTGAGTACCGCTGCACTGGCTGTTGCATCATTTTGTTTAGATCCATCTGTGTAGATGTGTATAACTAGAATATTAATTATTTGTAAACTGTTCTTTAAAAAAGAGAATTTTTTTTATCAGGTCTCACAATGAAAGGAGTTTGTTTTTAGAGGAAATGTTCTTGTGAATTAGTTAAATGTTTTGTGTAATATGAATATTGTGAGAATGTGTTCGATAAAATAGAACTTTGAATATTTACTCTGATGTTTCAAAAAGTTTTGTTTGGTACTAAATAAAATTTAGTTTTTGTACTTCTGAAAATAACTACAGTACATCTTGCTGCTAAAAGAAAGTGTTCAACAAAGAGCAAATTCCGTTGAATAGAACTGAGTGAGAATGTTTCTTGAATTATGTCCTGAAGAGCCGAAAATGTGTTCGATAAACTTGTAGCTTCAGGAAAAACCTTTTCTTTTAAGTAATTTCTTGCTGGTGAAGACTTGGAAAATGTTGTAATAGCCAAGTTAAATTTCTTTAGCGTGGCAACGATGTGTCTGCTTGACTTTTCTTTTTTTGTCTCACTGATGGGATACTTTCGTGCTCCTTATTTATTTGGTTGTCTGTCACCTGACAGGCTCTGGGCTGCCAGTTCAAAATATTAGTGGCAAAACCTGATTGCATAGGTGTCTTTCATATTTATTGTTATTCAGCCAATCAGCGATTAGGAAAATATCAACGTCTGTGTGATCCACTTTTTGCATAATATTTTCACTATTTTAAGAAGACATATAGTAATTGCATTATTTTTTAACCAATGATTTGTTGAGAATAGTCTGAATGTAAATAATGTAAATAATGATAACTCCTAATCACAGAAATTCAGACAGAAGATTATAAGAGATTGATAAGATACTACATTAAGAAAAATAAATGCAAATTGTGGATGTCCTTTGTGTAACTGTACCCAAAACGTTTTCAACATAACAAGCTAAAAAACTACACTTATAAACAATGTCATAATGGAACTTTCCAGTCTATCTCAAGTGGAATAGGACACTATTTAGTCATAAAGATACTTCTTCAATTTCAATATGCCTTGGATGTACAAAATGCTGTTTTGAGATGGATATTTCTCTTTTCTTCCAGTAAAGAAATTTGATAAATTGAGACAACCAAATGGTGAAAAAAAATTGACAATCTTTAAACTTTGTGCCTACAAAAAACGGTATGTCAAAAAGATGGTTATTCCCTTGACACTGCTATCACTGTAAACACTTTTGTTTCCCTCAGCAATGTTTATTTACAAGATTATAAAAATATGTTCATGGTGTTTATTATTTTTGTTGTCAATTCTCAAGAACAAAGAAAATGTATAATTCACTTTCATATGTTTAGGTTTTAAGAAAATTTTAATCATCGCTTTTTTAAAAGAATAAACATTGCCAAGGAGTAAATGTAGTTAAAATAATAGCAGGGTGAGTCAAAAAACTATTCTTTAGACATTTTTTTTTTAGAGTGAAGGTACAAATTTGCCAATTTTTTCTAGCAGGCCACATAGATATAATGTTCTTATATATTAAGTCTTGCTTACTGATTTCTTGATGGTGATCAGAGGACATGTGTCACAAATGTCTTTTTGTATGAGGGATAAGTTCCAAGGAATTTGACTCCTTCACATAATTATTATTTCTATTTATTTTAAAAACAGTCTCTAGATAACTGTCAGGTGACACCTGTTTTGAATGCCTCCCATTACCAAATGTCAATCCTATTTGGACTTCCACCCCTTCATACAGTTATCTCTTACATTCATTTTATGTGTAGACATGAATTTGTCTTGATTGATAATTGAGGGCTTTCCTGCTGCCTCCTCCCCATTGATTTTATCGTGACACTACCTCTAGTTAGCTGGCTAGTAACTCATCAGTAGTTCTGTCTTTTGATAGATTTCATTTTTGTCCTCCTGGGTTATTAACTACCTTCCTCATCAGAGTAAGTGCAATGGTTTCATGACCCCCCACCCACCCCACCAAATTATAATACATCCCCCCACTCTACTACATCCCAATTTTCCAGGTAGCATTCATATAAAATAAAAATTTTATTGTAACCTAATTATGTACAATAATGGATCATATGCAACATAGATGAACAATCCAACTTGTAAATTGGAAATAAATACAATGTATCTAAATACAAATTAGAGACATGTCATAAATAGATCATTCCATCCTAAATAAATCAGCAATGTTTGGTAATTTTTAACATCAACTTGAGATTTTTCTTGTTAAAAAGTTGAATAATTTTAACACATTCAACATTAATGATAAAAATAATGAAATTTATATAATGTTTTTCCAGACTTCATATGAACAAAACAATTCACAGATTTGGACCCAAAAAAAAAAAGAAGACCCCAGAATGATGTAAAAATCCACCAAAAGTTTTCATTCTTTAATAGTCAGTTGTGCTTAGTTTAATTTATAACATGTATAAATGTAGGTAGAAAAAAATCAAATGTTGATAAGATAGTGAGTATCACAAAATACTGCCTGGGGCCCTCAATCAGGCTTCTTACCTGACCAGGGGTAGTATACACTGGCCCTGTTCCTCACTGCCATATGTGCAACAAAAGAAATAAAATAAAGAGAAGTAAAGGGAATGACAGAAGACCAACTAATTTTTATAGTAAACAAAAAAGGTTTTATTTTAATTTTAGTGATTATGGTCAGTAGCTAAAAAGGAAAAACATACAGGCTTACTGACAAGTTAGAAATACTTCAAAATAACTTCAGTCAGGAGTTGCTAGGTTTTTGTAATATAGTTTACAAGTCACATTAACAAATGATAGTAAATGGACTGCTCTGAAGTAGATTTCTACAACAACTGACTTTGCCAGCCAACTCACTTAATTTTGACGCCAACCAATGAATATGAATACCTGGGTGAAGACCTTCACTTTGTAAGGTTATCCAGCCACATCAAAGAGTTCTTTGAAGTCTTTGATCTAAATGGCCCAGAACTCGGAGAGGTTTCATTCATAAAAATAGATTCTCTTAACACTTACACCCTACAGAGAGGGGCCAAGGAGCCTGTTTAGTCACCAACTATCCAACAAGATGAAAAAAGATTTGAGTGAAAGTTATCTTAGTAAAAGTTTTAAACAATATATATATTTTTTTAACTCTCAAAGAAATTTAGAGCAGATTTCTCTCCTACCTTGGCTAGCAGTATAAAATTGCTATGACTTCCTGGAAAAGTTAATAGTTTTGCCTTCTGTATGGTTTTGAATTCAGAGTTGTCCAGCTAAGGCTAGAAAGCAGAGTCTTCCTTCCTATTTAACTTGGGAAGGAGAAGAGATGGATACGTGCATTTCCCAAGTGCACTAGTGCGAGCCATGTGCAAAGCTCATTGAGGGATGGAGCCATGATTTCAGCACAAAGGTCAGGGAGAGACACTCAACCGCCCTAAAACACAAACATTGGATACAACATGTATGAGAATGGATGTACATGATTGACAACATTGCAAAAAATAAATTTCCAAAGAAGGTCAAATGATAATGTAATCAGTTTCTTCTGGGTTGTAATAAATTTCCCTAATCTATCTGTCAACAGAGTAGTGTAAGTCAAACAATCCAACAACACGTGTCTCCTGTTCTCTACAGCAATTGCACTTTTGTCTCTGTCACCTCTTTAAGCACATTTTATAGATTGAGTGATTGTTCAAATTTGCACATGTTAAAAGAGATTCTCACGAAAGTCTATCTGACTCCAAGATCTGTTTTAAATATAGAACTCATAAAGCCGCCATTTTCATTTAGGGAATATTTTATATGCAAGATATATCCAAATCCATTTTCGGTCCACAGGTAAGCCACTTTCTTTACCATGTAAATTTGTAGGCAGTAGGACTTTTGGTTCTCAATAATATAGATATAAACATTTGTCTAGTAAAAAAACAAGTAAACTAAACAAAACAAAAGGTGCATAATACAAACAAATGACAATAATACTAAAAACATTTATGTACTGTGTACTGTAAGAAAGTGAAGCTGCTTGAGAATGCATCATCTGCCTTTCAGAGTGGAAGCTGACACTGCGTTGGGCTCTTACTTAATTTTGGAATTTCAAAAAGATACTTGGTACATTTCGGTTTGTGGGAAAACAGCTGTGTTTGTTTTTCATCCGAAACCAATAACAAGGCTTCCCTTCAATTTCCAAGAAGTGAATTTGGAATCTATCTGTAAGTTATTTAAGCAGGGAGGGGGTCTTGGAGTCAATAAACAGAAAAGAAAGAAAAACAATGCAGAAGAAATTTGATGAGAATAGAAAGAGACATCAAAGTTATTCCCACATTAAGGAAAAGTCTTCGGCAGGTGTGCTTGTTCTATTGTATGAAAATGATACCAATTCTTTGAAAACTATTTAGAGAAGTATTTTCCCTTTCCTATATTTTATATGCAGTTTTCTTTTCTGAGGACCTTAGGTAGCATTATGATCTTTATTGTAAAAGGGCATATCTTTTTTTTTAAAGCAATTCACGCCAAGTAAAGCAGGAGTGCCACTAGCACGCAAGGGGTTACAGAGGATTGAGAACAAGAATAAAGAGGCATGTTTGAGGAAAGGATACAGAGAAGGATGGGGAACAATCTCAGGGTATCAGATGTTGATTGACATTACACTTGAATATTTGAAGATTATAGTTATTGGGGAAGCAAGTAAAAAACTAAAAAAAAACTGTGAAAATAATAATACTCAAACCTCACAAAATCTATTCTCCAGTCAGTGTTATCAGATGAAAAAAGAAGAGAGTAGTCTTTAAGTGCATTTCTGTTAGTGCATACAGTTACAAATGTTAATTTCCTGGAAGTGCTAAACCACAGACCTCAAGAGCTGCAATTTTCGTTATGGCCGTGTATCTGAGAGATGATGTTTAACCTCTAGTCTATATTTTCATAGAAATTTTTAAAAAAGAAGGTTTTTGAAAATACTGAACCATAAACACATGACATTTATTATTTACATCTGCATGCATCCTTTTCAATCAGATCACTGTTAAAATGCGGATCTGCATACATCACATTAATATGGTTCCTCAGGAATGTTTGCATGGTCTCATTACATCTGAATTATATGTAATTTCTGAATCACAGACTTAACATGCATATGGTTTTTCTCCACTGTGTATGTGCATTTGTCTTTTTAAAATTTATTGATGTAGAAACACTGACACAAGTTTTACACTAGTAAATAAATGGACATAGAGCAAATTTAAAATTATTTCCACTTGTGTTTATATTAGAATGGTTTTATAAAATGACATCTTCAGTATCAATACAAGTCTTGTAAATTATTAGCAATAAGTGTTCTTTTCATAAGAATAATTGTTTTTAACTATATTAGTTTTTACAAGATTTCTTGAGGAATACATGTCAAAGATAGGACCTTATTGAAAAGACAATAATAAACAACTGAATATGTTTTCTATACTAGCAGTTGATTTGATTGTGTCTGATTATTGCATTGTTTCAACAAAAGCTCTTGAGGAATACATGCCAAAGACTACACCTTATTACTGGAAGAGAAAGAAGTAGTCACTGAGTATAACCACGGTTTTCTTCACAGTGTGATTACACGTGAACGCCCTGAAAATGCAGAATAATAGACAGCGGAATACGTTTTCTATAGTGTGTATTTTTGACAGATGATTTTTAATGACAAGCAAAATAAGATTGAATTGCATTATGACTTATCTTAAAAGAATGTTTGCTTGTGTCTTTGTAAAATGACTGGAGTTGAAAATACAACTTTACATAATTATCATAATTTTTTCTTCAGTACTGTGTGTTCTGGAGATGTTTAAGTAAAAAACTTCACAAGAATACATCCATTCTCCAGAAATGCTGTTTGCAGATGCAGCTGAAAATGTTAATTTCCTGGAAGTGCCTAACCACAGACCTCAAGAATAGAGCTGCAATTTTGGTTATGGCCACATATCTGAGAATTGATGTTTAGTCTATATTTACATAGGAATTTAAAAAAAAGAATGTTTTGAAAATACTGAACCATATTATTTACATCTGCATGCATCCTTTTCAATCTGATCATTGTGAAAATGCCGATCTGCATACATCACATTAATATGATTCCTCAGGAATGGTCTTTTCCATGGGTTTCATTAAATCTCAATTATATGTAAATACTGAACAACATACTTAACATACATGTGGTTTTTCTCTGGTGTGTTTGTGCATTTGGATTTTTAAAACTGATTTATGTTGAAATGCTGACCCAAAGTTTATTATCAGCACGTGTTTGCATGTGCCTTTTAAAAAGTAGTTACCCTGAGAACATTTTAAAACACACACACCACATAAATATGGTTTCTCTCCAGTGTTCACATGATTGCTTTAAAATGTGAATTATCAGTAAATCATGAACCACGCACTTCACATGTATTTGGTTTTCTATTGTGTGTTTGTATATGAATATGGAAGTCATGAAAATACTAAGCAATACCCATCCCTACGTAATGCACAAAAAATATGGCTTTTCTCCTGTGTGTTTTTGCATTTCATGATGTAAAGTTGAACATGTGATAAAAATTTCACCACACATTTCTCATGCATATGGTTCTTATCTTGTGTGCATCCGCATGTGACTTCTTAAATTTGATTTGCATGAAAATGCCGAGCCACATACATCACATGGAAATGAATTCTCACCAGTGTGTCTTTGTGTGTGTCTTCTTAATGTTGAATTATCTGAAAATGCTACACCACATACTTAACAGGTATATGGTTTTTCTCCTGTGTGTGTTCGCATATGACTCTTTAAATGTGATCTCTGTGAAAATGCTGAACCACAGACATCACATGCATATGGTTTCTCACCAGTGTGTGTCCTCATGTGACTACTTAAATGCCATTTGTGTGAAAATGCTGAACCACACACTTCACATGCATGTGGTTTCCCCCCAGTGTGTGTCACATTGTGCCTGTTTAAATCTGATTTGCAGAAAAAAGCTGAACCACACAATTCACAGAGGTAGGGTTTCTCACCAGTGTGTGTCTGCATGTGTCTTTTTAAAAGTGAACTAGTGATAAATGTTAAACTACACATTTCACATTTATATGGCTTTTCTCCTGGGTGTGTTTGCATGTGAACATTCAAAGTCAATTTTCTTCCAAATGCTAAACCACAAAGATCACAGGAATATGGCTTTTCACCTGTGTGTAATCGCATGTGTCTCATTAAATCAGTTTGACATTTAAATGCAGAACCACACACCTCACATGAATATGGCTTTTCTCCTGTATGTATTCGCATGTGATGTTGTAAAGTTGAATGTGCTGCAAATGCTGCACCACACATATCACATGCATAGGGCTTTTCTCCTGTGTGTATCCGCATGTGAGAGTTTAAATGTGATTTGCGTGAAAATTCTGTATCACATACTTCGCATTTATATGGTTTTTCTCCTGTATGTGTTCGCATGTGAACCTTCATAGTTGAATTCTGTGTAAATGATATACCACATATTTCACATGTGTATGGTTTTTCTCCTGTGTGTGTTCGCATATGACTACTTAAACTTGATTTCTGCGAAAATGCTAAACCACACACTTCACATATATATGGTTTCTCTCCAGTGTGTCCCCGCATATGATTATTTAAATGTGCTTTTCGTGAAAATGTTGAGCCACACAGTTCACACCCATGTGGTTTCTTCCCAGTGTGTCCCCGCATATGATCACTTAAATTTGAACTCTGTGCAAATGCTGAACCACATACTTTGCATGTATATGGTTTCTCCCCAGTGTGTGTCCGTATATGATTATTTAAATGGCATCTCTGTGCAAAGGTTGAACCACACACTTCACACACATGTGGTTTCACACTAGTTTGTGTTTGCATATCTATAATTCCTTGAAAACTCATTTTAACAGATATGTTGAAACTTCACACAAGGAAATGAGTACTCTGTATTGCCTTTTAAAAAAGCATTGTTTTTTCTTTTCATCGTGGCTTTTTTCAATTTTTTTTGTAAAAGTATCTACTTTAAAAGTATAGGTACTAGTTAACTTAGATAAATAATTTCATATTCAACATGGAAATGAAAATCAGTGTTTCATTGAAAACTCTGTACAGCTGCCAAAGTTGTTCATTTCTTTCCCAACAGAGTGAAAATATCTGAAAGAAAAAGAAGTTATTATTAAAGATCATATGTGCATATATAAATATTAAAAGAATATTACATAAAGTATGCAAATAGTTTTCATATTCAATTTTTTCTTCAAAACCCATTTTTTAATGATGCAAATGTTCCAAAAATTTATTAAACTTTTCCGTATCCACTTTTCTTATTGTCTGCTTTTTTTATGTACTGCAGTCTAAGTATGGAAGTTCCTCCAATCAAAAATAAATTTTTTTTTGTATTTATGCCTGAACTATATCACCAATTAACAAACTAGGAAAAATAATGCACTTTTGTTAATACAAGTAGAGACATATTGGATACCATGACAGATGCTTCTGAAGGATGAAAACTCTGGAAACAACGTCAGCATTTTAACTTGGCCGATTAAAGTAAGGAGTACCAAATGGCACTGTTTCTTCACATTATACAAAGATGACTTGGACACAGTAACAGCCAAGTTTGACAAACAAATTATTGGATAGACTAATGAGACGTATGCAAAATAGATCTTCCATAAGAGAGACGAGAAACAACATGAAAACATTGATTCTTATGTAACTATGCTTCATAACTTAATGAAATTCTGTAATTTTTGTGACTGTTTACATGATTCTTTGCTATGTGACTGCATAATTCTAGGTATAAGAGACAACTTGGCATGGAAAAGAATGTTACAGCATTCAACACTAACCCTCAGACAATGCATTGATATATGCCAAAGTTGTGAAGCTATGACAAGTCAATTGAAAGCTTTGGGATTTTGAACATCTCATGATGATCCCCAGAAATCAACAGGTAAGCATCGAACCAAGTGATAAGACACTAATGGAACACAAACCCAAGGCTCAGGTTAAATATTATGATCATCATGCACATGCCGAGTGAAGGTAATGTTGTATGAATATGATCGTACAAGAAAGGTCATTGAGTCTAGGAGAAAGGCATTATAAATCACCAACGGGACGAGTGATTGTATGAAGTCCAGAGCCCAAGCAAAACCTATTGGTAAAACAGAAGTCATCATTTTTTATCATGATATGCTGTTTTTTCAGTGAATTATTGAATATACCTAAACTTGTGAAACGTTACTTGTTTTTAACTTGTAAGATTTGTTGATGGAAATGAAACATATTTGTAAAGAACATCAAATTGTTTAATTTACAGCTCGTTATTCATTCTCAAATTAGTCTCTAAAGGACATGACTATTGGAAGAAATAAAATTGTTCTCAAGATGGGAAAACTTGTAAAATTGATTTGTTAGCTCAGAAAGCTAACATTACAAAATACTAAAGTCATTCAATACAAATAATTTTATTATTTTGTTAATCTTTTTAAAAGACAGTATCTTGGTAATTTCAGATAATTTAATTTCAGATAATATTATAAGCCTTGGTTAGTATTTGTTTAATTAACTGTTCCTTTGCTGTATAAAAAAGAAGCTAAGTTAGCATTAAAAAGACAAGAAAAAGGAGAATTATGAAGAAGCAATGTCATAAAATTAAGAAGAAAAGAGGACTAAGAAGAAATAAATTTATAAAATAATTAAATGTGAAGAAAATAGAAAAGTTATGAACTTTTAGATGAGAAAAATGTTTGAAGAAAATTTATGTCTTTTGTTTTAAACTAAAAAAAAATGTGAGTAACTGTTTATGTTTTGTTATTGTATGACATGTGGAATAATATCTATGTCTCCTTTTTTTGTTACAATAAAAATTTTAAGACCTGTGAACCTTGTTCTTTGTTGAATTTATATTGGTTGGTGCATAATTATCAGGCATTTTTATAATAAATATTGACTAAAAACGCCTGATAATTATGCACCAATCCAATATTATTGAAAGAATGCAGCGAGAAAAATCGATGAGCATTTCCCTTTCCCTACAAGATGATGTTAATATTTTTTTATACTCTTTTACAACTATCATCTCCTCTCCTCTCGTAAATATTATATACATAATAATAGATACCTCCATGAGATCGCTAAAAGAAGAACATAGCACGATGAAAAAGACAACAAACTTAACAAAAACAAAATTTTATCCTCTAAATGTTTATGTTATTATTATGAGGAAAAATCAAAGTTTATTTTGATTAATTTTTAAAAAAAATTTCCCTTCTTTTTAGAACATTCTGAATTTTAATTTAAAAATAATTGGTTCTCTTTGTATCAACAGAACTAGTAAAATAACATATACAATTTTTAGCACATTTTTTTTTGCATGACACACATCAATTTGGAAAATCTTGCAAAAATAAAAACAACTGCCAGATATTAATGAAACTTTCAGAAACTATTCACTGATGATCAAAATTATTATAAATATGTTTTTTTTTCATTAAAGCTATGGCAGAAATATTTTTTTATATTTATTAACCCCCTATAACTAATTTTATGAAAACTCTAGAAATTCGATCGAGTCCACTTTAGTAATTACAATAGTTAAAAGCACAAGGCTTTGAGAAATGCAAATCATGTTTTTTTAATTGGATCCCACGTACCTGAAAATCAGCTCTGAATTGTAACATACAAAACTCAATAAAACAAAAATATTATTTAATTTCAAATGCTTTTATTTGCTTTTTGTTGTTTTTATGAATACGAACAATATTTTCTGAAAGCAAACAATTTTTTAAATGAAAAATGAATTTTTAATACAATTATTTGTTATATTTTTAATTATAATAGATTTTTACATTTAAGTTGTTAAAATATTATAAAATTAGTTAAAAGCCACATCAACTTTTGTAAGTGTCCTTATGAGATAGATCTTTTTTTAGCACATTGTAAATTGTATTGTTTTGACTAATAAGAAGACCCCTACAGTAATTAAAAAATGTAATTTTGTGTTTATAATCAGGCTGTAATTATAAAGTACAGAAGACCAAACAGAATACAAATAAGTTGCATTATTCCAGTTAAGCATTGTTCTCTGCTGTTAAGGCCTTCACTTTTGTAAATCACGTGGAGAAGTTAATTTGATTTTTCAATTTCAACTGAGAAGGCTACCTACAAGTATCAGTATCATCTTATGAAATTTATATGATCTTATTTTTATATTATTCTCAGTTATGACATTTTTTCCATAAATGAAATATCAAAATTAGTAATAAAATGTATACAAATAACAGTTAAATTTAGTAAATGTACATAAAATTATAGTATTTTATGTACACTTCTGATAAAACTTCATAAGAAAGCTACCTGAAAATTAATTAGATTTCTTATGAAATTTAATCTTACTCTCAACAGTCTTATTTTAATTTCTTTATAATATATTTTCCATAAAGTATCGTAAACATAAAGGTGAAAGCTAAGTACAAAAAACAAAACAAAAATAAATTAGAGCGCTGAAAGTTTTCCTTAAAAATAACAAGGTAATTAATTTGTTCACTTAAATCAAAATAATTTCACTTTTTTCCTTCCGTAGAACAAATTATCCTCAAGAAATCCATCAATATGTCATTCATCACCTGTCAAGTGACGCGAAAGGTTATGACCTGCTTTGTTTTATTTTCAAATTACATCTTTTCGGCAGAGAAGCTAAGTTAAGCTTGGTTCAAAATATTTTAAATAAACATCATAATTTCTGATTTTCTTAAAATAAGTTTTGAAAAAATAATAATTGATTTTAAAAAGAATTTCAAACTGAGATTTTCATTTTTTTTATAAAATGGAAAAAATAGTTGCCATGATCGATTATCTGTCAATTTTGTTAACTAAAAAAATACAAGATATTTAACGAAAATTTCAGACGTGCTAGGAACGATTAAAAAATGTAAAAAAATACCCCCAAAATACTGATCTTTCCTCTTAATAATATAACATAAACATTTAGATAAGTAACTTCATGAAAATAGATAACTCGACAAAAACGGCCTGAAAATTAATGAAAAAAAATTTTCTTTGTGTTAAATGTATATTTCATTATTTAGAAGAAACATTAAAGTATTTTTTGAATATTTTTTGAAATTTTTTAATCATTCTTAGCATGTCTTAAATTTTAGTTAAACATCTTGTTTACGAAATATCGAACAAAAACTCGATATCAGCCATTTTTTAATAAATTTTGATTTTTGAAAAATAAGTTAAATTACTTGTTTAAAAATTTAATTATACGTTTTTCAAAATTTATTCAAAGAAAATTAGAAAATTTAAAGTTTATTTAAAATATTTTGAAAGAAACTTTTACTTATTTCTTCGTAGAAAAATGTTGTTTAAAAGGGAGCCGATCTTAACATTCCCGACGTTTGACAAGTGATGAAAGGTGACGTTTATAAATTATTGACAGCTGACGTGAGATTCGAGTTCTCATACGGAAGGACAGAATGGACATATTATTTTTAATTGGACTTGCTTAAGTAGTAGCTTGTAATAATTAAAGTAAAACAACTTTCAGCATTCCAATTTTTTTTTTTTTGTGTGTTTTTAGTACTGTAGCTTTCACTATAAGTTTGTTGATACTATCTGGAGAAATTATAAATACTATAAAAAAAATATTAATTACGATACAAGTGCTGCACTGCTGTTTCAGGGCCCATATAGACCCTACTAAATAAAGTCAATTCAGATCTATCATAAAAAAATTTATATCCTCAGTAAAAATAATCAAACATAGTAAAAGTCACAGCCTATTTTCTCTGAAAAAAAAAATGATTTTCATATTTTTATTGGGGTAAAAATAAAAAAATGATTTATCTGAAGAAAATATCAAGGAAAATTTATGTGAACCCCATGAAACTAGATATTTTCTGAAAGCAAACAATATGATCTTTCATTTAAAAATTAAAATTGGTCAGTTTAAATGACTCAAGAAATTTTTTCAGGGGCCAAAATGAGAAAAAAAAAATGTAAATATTGCATTTTTTGTAGTCTAAGCAAAAGTTTTCCCCATTACACGCATAAGATTGAGAACTTTGCATTCTATGATGGGTTTAATGTTGCTGACGAATGAGAATATTTACCTAATATTTTGTTGGATTTTCCTAAATGACAGAAACAAGCATTTTAATCAGCTGTGGCTGAGTGAGATAAAATTTAACAAGACATGTACATTAAATTATGCTATAATTTAAAGTACACTTATGAAATTTCATTGTCTTTTTTATGCTCACTTTATTAAATTTTAAAAATATCTCATAGAAAAATATCATAACTGACATAATACAAAAATAATACTGTATAAATTTCATTGAATAGGTAGCTAATAAGTGACGTTTTTTTATTGCACGCATGATACTTCTGGTCTTCCATAGATTTCATTGGCAGACACATTATTGACATGATTGAGACAAATTAAATTTTTTAATATATATCTGTTCGTTAGTTTGTAAGATGCTTTGGAATTTATAATCTGTAAATATATATCTACTTAATAACAACATTCGTTAAGTTGTACAAACTTTTCCCTAATTTTATAAGAATTAGCAACATAATGTAAAAATTTAGTAAAAATTAAAAAAATTATTTCAGAAACAACAAATAATTGTTTTAAAAATTTATTTTTTATCGAAATATATTTTTGCTTTCAGACAATATTGTCCATGTTCATCAAAATAAATAAAAGCAATTAAAAGCTTTTGAAATTAAATAATATTTTTGTTTTAATGAGTTTTGTATGTTACATTTCGGAGATGATTTTCAGGTAGAGGTGATCCACCAAAAAAAAACATGATTTGGTTTCCTCAAAGCCTTGTGCTTTTAACTAATATAATCACTAAACTCCTCAAAATTAAAATTATAGAGTTTTCGTACAATTAGTTGGAGGGGGGATAATACATATGAAAAAAAAAAATTCTGCCATGACTTTAATAAAAGAAACATATTTATAATAAGTTCCATCATTTGTGAATAGTTTCTGAAAGTTTCATTAAAATCCGACAATTATTTTTATTTTTGCAACATTTTCCAAATTAATGTGTGTCATACAAAAAAAAAAACGTGCTTAAAATTTTATATGTTATGTTACTAGTTCCGGTGATACAAAGGTTTTTTTTTATCAAAATTTAGAATGTTCTAAAAAGAAGGAAAAATTTTAAAAAATAATTAAAAAATACTTTGATCTTTCCTCTCAATAATAACATAAGTATTTAGACGCTAAAATTTTGTTTTCGTGAAGTTTGGTGTATTTTTTTATCATGCTATGCCATTTTTTAGCAATTTCGTGGAGTGGCCTACAAGACGATAAAATTTTGTTTTCAAGTTTGACGTCATTATCATCATGCTGCTATGCTCTTTTTTTTTTAGCGATCTCGTGGAGGTACGTATGAATGCTCCAACATCTTTTATAAGTTTTTGATTTTAGGTAATTTTTTTAAAAATGTTTTTTTTGTTGTTGTTTTTTTTTTTTTTCGTTCCAGTATCGAAAGTCCCCATGATTTAGAATTGGAGTGAAAGTGCTGTTTTTAAAATGTCTACAAGCCCTATTTAAATTGGTAAAATTATTTTTATCTTTTCTTCTTACAAATTACCCTGAGGATATTACTTTTCAAATAAAACGAAAATTTACCTGAAACAACATATGAATTAATAAT
This sequence comes from Acanthosepion esculentum, assembly GCA_964036315.1. Lineage (NCBI taxonomy): Eukaryota > Metazoa > Mollusca > Cephalopoda > Sepiida > Sepiidae > Acanthosepion > Acanthosepion esculentum. The sequence continues at coordinate 31,847,032 of OZ038479.1, read as the reverse complement.
TAAAGTTATTAAAATACGTTTTTTTAGTACGCACGCGCTGATACCAGATTTTTATATTTTAAAAACAAAGACGAATATTATTTTAACGTTTCTAAATACCTTAAAAACAAAACGTATTTGAGATCATTTATAAACACAAGTCATTATTAAGAATAAAATAAATTTATTTTGGAAAAAAAAAATCACGATAAAAAAACAGTACATCACTGTGTAACAAAGTTCTTGTTCAATAAAGTAATTTTTTTCTCGTAAATTTGTATTGGTTTGTAAACAAAAACAATTGACTGCTATACTCACTGCTTTCTTTTGTTTGTTTGTTTGTTTTTTAAGTCAATTGGATACTTTCGAGAAAAAAAAGGTATGAATTTTCAACCAAATTCAGTGTGGACCTTTCTCTATTTGAGATCAGAAGAGCAAATCTCAAGGGAGATAATTAATGAAAATAATATTTTTAATTTTTTTTTCTTTTC